>OU452208.1:17001604-17534025 GCA_911728435.2 Apoderus coryli | reverse complement strand
TAATATTTTATTATTTAATTATTTAATTATTTAATTATTTAATTATTTAATTATTTAATTATTTAATTATTATTTAATTATTTAATTATTTAATTATTTAATTATTTAATTATTTAATTATTATTTAATTATTTAATTATTTATTTATTTAATTATTTATTTATTTAATTATTTAATTATTTAATTATTTAATTATTTAATTATTTATTTATTTATTTATTTAATTATTTAATTATTTAATTATTTAATTATTTAATTATTTAATTATTTAATTATTTAATTATTTAATTATTTAATTATTTAATTATTTAATTATTTAATTATTTAATTATTTAATTATTTAATTATTTAATTATTTAATTATTTAATTATTTAATTATTTAATTATTTAATTATTTAATTATTTAATTATTTAATTATTTATTTATTTAATTATTTATTTATTTATTTATTTAATTATTTAATTATTTAATTATTTAATTATTTAATTCTTTAATTATTTATTTATTTATTTATTTATTTATTTATTTATTTATTTATTTATTTATTTATTTATTTATTTATTTATTTATTTATTTATTTATTTATTTATTTAATTATTTAATTATTTATTTATTTAATTATTTAATTATTTAATTATTTAATTATTTAAATTATTTAATTCTTTAATTATTTATTTATTTATTTATTTAATTATTTATTTATTTAATTATTGATTTATTTAATTATTTATTTATTTATTTATTTAATTAATTATTTAATTATTTAATTATTTTGTATTATTCTAGACTATATTTTTTATAGGTTTCAACCAGTCGTGCAATGAAATAAATAATAAGAGAAGAAAAAAAAAAGGTAGGGAAATATATAATGAAAAGGGAACTCACCGGGAAAATTCCACAAGTTCTTTCAGGTTCTTCAGTTGGTATTAGCACTCGCGTTTAGACCGTGCACGGTTATCGTTTTATATAAAAAAAAAACAACTATAATAATTAGCAATAGTAACTACACATTCACAATTCAATTTTTATAGCTTCGTAGAGATTCAAGTCGTATCGTATTCTGCCTGCTTGTCCTTATTTCTTCTTTCATTTTTCAGGAGATAAGGAACGTAGGTATATTAGGATGGGTGTAAATACAGGGTTGGATTCAATGGAAGTTTGAAAAGGAGTAAATATTTTCGAAAGTAAAAATATGAATTCAACACGAACAAAGTAAATTATAAATTGTTTGTGGATGCAGAAACATGTATTAATTAGAAATTGAAAATCAAGTAACTGTAGTAGCAGTAATAACCAGAAAAAATTCCAATAGATTAATAAGCAAAGCAAAAAGTAGGATAACAATTAAATAGATAAATAAATATACAAAAGGGTGGTCCAGGACGAACCATTCCCACCCCCCTGAAAACACCTAGGGTATTTTCAGAATTATTCTAAGGTTGGAAGAGGGCACAGTTTTACTAATGGGCGTTTAAACATCCCAGAAGTAGTCCTCACAACCGCCACTCTACAGTCTCCATCCGAACCTGGTATGAGTTCGGTTATTCTTCCAAGAATCCAATTAAGAGGAGTAGTTAGTTCATTTTTTATCAAAACAAGTGCGCCGATGGTAGCAGGAGCATCAGGTCTATTCCATTTAGACCTTTGCTGTAGAGTATGCAAGTACTCCTGATGCCAGCGGCGCCAAAAATCAGTATGTAATTTTTGCACAAGCTGCCAGCGCGACAAACGATTCACATTGAGGTGAGAAACATCAGGGTCAGGTACAGCAGTGAGTGGCTCCAAAGTAAGAAAATGCCCTGGAGTGAGGACTGCAAGATCATTCGGATCGCTACTCAAAGAGCAAAGAGGTCGCGAATTTAACACAGCTTCCACCTGTGTTAGGACAGTGGAAAATTCTTCGTAAGAGAGCACCTGCTCCCCAATAACTCTCAACAAATGCGTTTTCATTGATTTAATATTAGCCTCCCATATGCCACCCATATGAGGGGCAGCAGGTGGATTAAAATGCCAATTAATCGATTCCCTACTAGCAGTTGCAGCGTATATTTCTCGCAAATACTTGTCAGCACCGACAAAATTAGTCCCATTATCAGAGTTAACATCAGTACATCTACCTCTACGTGCAATAAATCGTCGAAATCCAGCAAGAAATGCTTCGGTGGACAAATCCGACAGCAGTTCCAAATTGTACAGCCTTCGTACAACAACAAACAAAAATACAAACGTACGATTTATTCTTGACTGCACCTCGTATTCGTCGCGTGGTTGTAAAGTACGGTCCTGCTATATCCGTACCAACGTATGTAAAAGACTTCACCTGGGACACTCGATATTTCGGTAAATTGCCCATAGGAGGTTGAAAATTAGGAGGATGTGTTCTCCAACACACTCTGCATCGAGAAAGCACACTTCGAATTACTCTTTTAGCCGAAAGAACCCAAAAGTTCTGCATTAACAAAAAATGTGTGGTCTGTATACCAGCATGTAACCCAAAAACATGTATTTGGTTTATTAGTAAAGTAGTAAATCTACAATTACCAGGTAAAATAACCGGGTATTTTTTGTCGTATGTCAAACTCGAATGTCTAAGTCGGCCACCGACCCGTAATATACCGTCATCATCGAGAAAAGGGTTTAATTTTTGTAAATATTTAAGAAGTTGTTTTTTATTTTTCAAAGCGGACATTTCATTATCAAAATAAACAACCTGTACGCGCTTAGCCAACACAAGCAAGGTATTATTAAGCTCAAAACTTGTAAGAAAACCTGTACATTTTTTATTCTTACAACCCCTCGCGTTACTTATAAATCGCAAAACATACGCAAGTATCCGTTTTATTTTCGAGAGAGATGAATAATTTTCTAACATAGCGTCAAGAAAATTAGTTTCAATAGTTGTAGCAAGAATAATTTTACGTTGTTCTTTATCTACGTCTGTAGATTTTGCATATTTATGTTGTAAAACTTTTCCGGAGTAAACAGAAAATCTGGACCTTTCCACCATAGCGAAAACTCAGCAAGTTCATTTGGAGAAAGACCACGCGAGCCACAATCAGCAGGATTGTGTTCACTAGGTACATGATACCAATGAGTAGCGGGCAAATGTTCTTGTATGAAACATACCCTATTGCTGACAAACGTCTTCCAGCAATGAGGAGATCCCCTTATCCAACAAAGGGAAACTGTGCTATCACTAAACGCGTACAAGTTCCGAAACATTATCTTATCTTTGAAAGTATCTAGTGCAAATCGAAATAATTTTGTAAGTAAAACCGCAGCGCAAAGCTCTAGGCTTGGTACAGATAGGCGTTTCAATGGCGCAACCTTTGATTTGGAAATAAGTAAATAATTGATTATCTGGCCAGTCAGAGATATGTTACGTACATACAACACAGAACAGTAAGCCTTTTCGGAGGCATCGCAAAACCCTATTAATTGATTTGTAGATTCATTCGACAAACATTCGATATGTCTAGGGATATGAAAGGTTGTAAATAATTTTAACTCCTGTTTAAAAGTTTGCCACTTTGAGATGACATCCAGGGGCGGACTGTCATCCCACCCTAAGCCTAGAGACCATAGATATTGTATAAGCAGTTTCGCACATACCGTAATCGGACCCAGAAAACCCAGGGGGTCAAATATTCAGCTAACTCAGAAAGTATTTATCTTTTTGTACATTTTCCATCTCCAAGGTTGAATGAATAAAAGAACGCATCCAAAGTAGGACACCATTGCAACCCTAAAATTTTTAATGTTGTATCGTTTTCAAGATCTAAAGACAATTTATTAGTTTGTACGAAGTCGCTAGGTAAATCGGAGAAAATATTTGTATCGTTACTCGCCCACTTACGAAGCTCAAAACCACCCCTATTTAATAATTCCATAAGCTGGGACTTTAATTCTAGTATACCATCTATCGTGGAACTGCCTGCCACAATGTCATCGACATAAATATCATTTTGTAAAACATAAGAAGCAAGAGGTAAATCATTGTAATCTTTTGACAATTTTTGCAATGTTCGAATTGCTAGGTAAGGAGACGATACAATACCAAATGTAAGAGTATTTAATTGGTAATCTTGAATGGGTTCATTCGAATTGAAACGCCACAAAATGCGCTGATACCGTCGATGCTCTGATGATACAAGAATCATACGAAACATTTGACGAATATCACAAGTAATTACGTATCTATGAATTCGAAATTTTAACAAGATTTTTACTAAATCCTGCTGTAATTTCGGTCCTGCGTATAGGACATCATTTAATGAATCATTAACAGACGTATGGCTAGATGCGTCAAAAACGACACGCACGGGGGTTGTAGAAGAATCGCGCTTCAGCACCGCATGGTGCGGAATGTAAAAATAATTGTTTACTTCATTTAGAGTAGGAGTTAAAACACGCTGCATATGAGAATTATCAAGGTATTCTTTCATGATATCAGAATATGCACTGTACAATGTATTATCATGTACAAATCGTTTTTCCAAACTAACTAATCTACGCAATGCAATAGAGCGCGTGTCACCAAAATTTGGTGCATTTATTTTAAAAGGCAGCGAAACTACATATCGCCCCTCAGTATCTCGAAATGTTGTCTCAGAAAAGTACTTTTCACAGTACTTCTCTTCGGGGGAGACACATTTTATATCGGGTACTTCCTCAATATTCCAGAATTTTTTCAAAGTCTCATCTAATTGAATATCTGAGTGTGTAACGAAGAACGTTCTGACTTGCCTCGAAATATTAGGAGATTCTGAGACAGAAAACTTTCCTAAAAGTACCCACCCGAAAACCGTATTAATGCAAGTGGGGTTGTCTGGTCCATTATCAATCTTTCCACTGGTAAGAATATTCGGGAAAATATCCGCACCCAGTAACAAATCGATTCTGGAACTTGTATTGAAATTTGGATCAGCAAGTTGTAAGTTTGATATAAACGGAAAATCATTTACATCAAAAGAAATATGAGGCATGTTTTCGCAAATGTTATCAACGATAACAGTATCTAAATCAAAGGTATTACTGGTATTTTGCAATGTTGAAACTATACAGTGTACGCCAGATTTCGCTTTCGTACTCATTTTATCTAGCCCTTGTAATGTAAGTGCAACATTAAATTTAGTTAAACCTAAGACATTTGCACATTGTTTCGTAATGAAACTAGACTGTGCACCGGAGTCTAAAAGACCTCTGGCCGTATGCCATTCTCCATATGTATCTTGTATCTTTAATAAAACTGTAGATAACAAAACGTCATGCTTATTAGTTAACATGCCCACTTGTACTGATCTAACATCTGAATTATTGGTACCAACATTGCTAGCACTAAAAGTAGATGCGTAATTTTGCATGTTTGTATTATTAGAGGATGAGGCAGCTTCGTTTGAGCTGTTGTGCTGCACTGTGTGTACATTACTTAGTTCACTAAAATGTAAAAGAGAATGATGGTTTTTATTACAGAAACGACATCTTTTGTCAGAGTGGCAATTTTGTAACATATGTAAATTAGCAAGACAATTTATACAAGCCTTTTGCCTTTTGACAATTTCAAAACGCTGCTTGGGAGTTTTTTCAAGAAATGAAGGGCACTTGTAAACCAAATGATTGCCATTACAGTGGAAGCAAATAATCGACCTTTGTTGATTAGCATTTACAAAAAAGGCAGATTTATTTTTGTAAGAATTTGAAGAACTAGTTCTGGTTTCATTGGAAAATGACTTACGATCAGTATTAAAATTTTTTTTTTAATTTGTTATTATGTTTGACTGACTCCAGAGCAGTACATTGTTGATTTAGAAAGTTTTTAAGAGTATCGTATTTGGGCATCTCTTTAGATGCATGAGTTTTTTCGAAGTTTTCACTTGTAACAGGATCAAGACGATCCAGCAACATATTAGTGACAATAAAATCCCACTGGTCGGTTGGATAACCCAAAATTTGTAGAATTGACAAATTGTCTGTAAAGGTGCGAAGTAAATCACGCAAAGCAACCGCATTTTCGGAGGTGAGTATAGGTGAGCTCTCTAAGGATCGCCACGCAGCCACAGCTCTACCACGCTTATCCTCGTATGTAGAAGTCAAAATGTTATAAGCAACACTAGTTGCTTATAACATTTGTTGTTGTTTTTCTAGTATCGTAAGTGCATGACCCCCTAAAGCGGATCATAAATGATTAAACTTCTCGACATTACTCATTTGTTTTTTGTTATGTACGACCGTATTAAAAATCTCAATAAAAGTTGGAAATTTCGTAACATCCCCGTAGAATGTCGGTAATTTTAATTGCGGCAGCTGAGACCGTTCAGGCTCCGAAGCATTAGAAGTATTCGCAGTATCATTTAATTCACTTTCAAATAACTCATAATAGTAAGTTTCAATATTTAAAAATCGAGAAGTAAAATCATCTTGTATCCGATTTTCACCAGTTAGTGCCTCCGCATCATCCGCAATCAAGGACAACAGCGCATTATGGTGCCTCTCAAAATCTTTTATTGATCGTTTCAGATTACGAAAGGAGACTTTAAATTTCAGTTTTAATCCAGGGTCTGTTTTAGTATTAGCTGCAATCCTTTCAACTAGTGCAAGGGTGTTAATTGCAGTTTGGCGTAACGCCGTAGCACGTGAAACTTTAATATTAGTAGTTGCTGGTGGCATGTTGAAATTTTTATAAGTACCAAATGTAAACAAACATAAAATATTCAAGTATAAAAATGCAAACAAAGCAGGGACCAGTAGATAAAAATAAATATTTCCGAAATAAATGCAAAGTAAATCGCAGAACACAATGTTCAGCTAGCAGCCTATGCAAAAAAAAAACAGATAAATTCCAAATGTATTTGGAAAACAAAAGAGTAAAAAACGAAATGATAACGAGTGCTGAAGCGAAATAAATTTCTCTGTATAGAAATTTAATACCCACTTAAATTCACTAATTTAATAAATTGGAACTCATTTAAGAACCAAATTGGTTAATTAGAATTTTTCTTTTTTCATTTTCTGTAAACGCATCCAAAAACAATAACACACTGCGGCAATATACAGCGAATCAGCAGCGCAAAATTTCCAAAAATAAAAAAAAAAATAAGAAAAGAGAAAGAAAAAAAAAATAGATCCGAGAATCCGTATAGATCCGCGGATCCGGCTCGAAGGACCAAATGTATTATTCTAGACTATATTTTTTATAGGTTTCAACCAGTCGTGCAATGAAATAAATAATAAGAGAAGAAAAAAAAAGGTAGGGAAATATATAATGAAAAGGGAACTCACCGGGAAAATTCCACAAGTTCTTTCAGGTTCTTCAGTTGGTATTAGCACTCGCGTTTAGACCGTGCACGGTTATCGTTTTATATAAAAAAAAAACAACTATAATAATTAGCAATAGTAACTACACATTCACAATTCAATTTTTATAGCTTCGTAGAGATTCAAGTCGTATCGTATTCTGCCTGCTTGTCCTTATTTCTTCTTTTATTTTTCAGGAGATAAGGAACGTAGGTATATTAGGATGGGTGTAAATACAGGGTTGGATTCAATGGAAGTTTGAAAAGGAGTAAATATTTTCGAAAGTAAAAATATGAATTTAACACGAACAAAGTAAATTATAAATTGTTTGTGGATGCAGAAACATGTATTAATTAGAAATTGAAAATCAAGTAACTGTAGTAGCAGTAATAACCAGAAAAAATTCCAATAGATTAATAAGCAAAGCAAAAAGTAGGATAACAATTAAATAGATAAATAAATATACAAAAGGGTGGTCCAGGACGAACCAATGGAAAAATCAATAAAAAACTAATACAAATGTGTACTAATATATATTTTATTAAACATCCTAAGGCCGGCCCTGTTAGCTGTAGGCGAGTATGCTCCTGAGCTCTATTCCCGCAAAATGGCGTCTGTTCATACGGCATTTTCAATGGAAGCGGCTCTGTGTCGGTATTCTGATTGTTGGTTATTCTGTGAATAGGCTATAGTTAGGATCATATTACATGCATACATTTTAGGCACCAAAATTAAATAAACTGTTGCCCTCGAGGCACGAATAGCTCTCCATATTTAAGTGTAAAAGTAATAATTTTATGACCTTTTTGTCATTTATCTAAATTTAATAAATTTTTGTTTTGTTTTAGACATCAGCTATTTTTTTTTTAAGTATCGGGTTTTGAGCCTTTTTGTTCTCTTTGGAGGCACTATTTATACGCAGATATTTTATATTTCAGATCTAGGCCAAGTTCTTGACCGCAAATTAATTGATTTTTTTTAGTTTTATTATAAAATTTATTTTGCCCCCTTTTCTACTATTTACGAACGCCTATGTAAACAAAATTGTTATGCTGCATGTTGTAGGTTATCCGTTAAGTGGTTTTTGAGTTATCACGGATACACATTTTTTCTGACCATTTTATAAAATTTTCACGGACGCCTATTAATTTTTATCGTGTATTTTTAACACCAATTCAACTAGTTACATATAAAATTTTTTACATTTTAATTTTTTTTTATTTTACCCCTTTTTTTACTATTTACTTACGCCTATGTAAATAAAAATTTTATGCTGCATTTTTTAGGTTATCTTATATGAAAGCTATATATAATTAGCCAATTTTTCTGGTATATTTGGGAAACATTTTTTTTTGTTTTTGACCCTTTTTTAAGACTATTTTCGAACGCCTGTGTGAACTAATTCTTTTATGTAACATTTTTTAGGTTATATTCTATCACAACTATAAAAAATTATTCAATATTTCGGATAAGTTTAAGAACTATGATTTTTTAAATTTTTGAACCCTCTTTTAAACCCCTTGCCTACGCTCAATGTTAATCACCACCTATAAATATCCTGTAGTATTTTCGTACCAAATGTGGTTAAAATCCGTTAAGTGGTTTTTGAGTTATCACGGATACAAATTTTTTCTGACCCTTTTATAGAATTTTCACGGACGCCTATGGTACATTAATTTTTGTCGTGTATTTTTAACACCAATTCCTCTAGTTAAATATAAAAATTTTTACATTTTAATTTTTTTTTATTTTATCCCTTTTTCTACTATTTACGAACGCCTATGTAAATAGAAATTTTATGCTGCATTTTTTAGGTTATCTTATATCAAAGCTATATATAATTAGCTAATTTTTCTGGTATATTTGAGAAACATTTTTTTTTTCGTTTTTGACCCTTTTTTAAACTATTTTCGAACGCCTGTGTGAACCAATTCTTTTATGGAATATTTTTTAGCTTATATTGTATCACAACTATGAAAAATTATTCCATATTTCGAATAAGTCTAAGAAATATATATTTTTTATGTTTTGACCCCTTTTCCACTATTTACGAACGCCTATGAAAGTAAGTTATTCATGACACATTTTATAGGTTATATTCTATCAAAACTATAAATAACTAGTTAATATTTCTGCTATTTTTAAGAAATACGTTTTTTTTTAATCTTTTTTACCCCATTTTACACTATTTTCGAACGCCAATGTGGTCTAATATTTTATGTTCAATATTTTAGGTTATATTCAATTAAATGCGTAAAAAATTATGTAGTATTTCGGATAAGTTTAAGAACTATGAATTTTTTTAATTTTTGAACCCTCTTTTAAACCCTTTGCCTACGCTCAATGTTTCCCAAAATCTAATCAGCTCCTTGCCATGTCCAATAGTATTTTTGTACCAAATTTGGTTAAAATCTGTTAAGCGGTTTTTGCGTTTTCGTGGATACAGACAGACAGACAGACAGACAGACAGACAGACAGACAGACAGACAGACAGACAGACATTTTTTTAAAACTACTTATTTATGTATAAAATGACCAAAAACAAGTATTTCCGGTGAAATTAAAAAAAAATTTTTTTTCATGAAACTAATAGTCTCCATATATACATATATTACATATATGATATGGAGAGCTAAAAAATGGGAAATAGGATTCTTTGGCATAAAATATAATGGCCTATTGCTTGCCTTGGCATATATATCTCACTTTTGGAAAATTATGGACTTAGGATAGTTTTGTGTTGGTACGACGAAGTCAGCAATCCTATAATAATGCATTAGTATTGTGGCTGGGCATATCTAAAAATTGTGAATACTGCGAGTCGAAAGCTATTACCGTTAGCTAAGCATTGTAAGCGCAAATGCATTAATCACTATATCTCATAGGGCTAATTACAGTCTTTGATTTAACCCAACATGATACATTCTATACATAAACCATAATATACATTTTGGTTTTGATTACGTACAGCTATGTTGGAACAGATATAGGTACGTACAATTCAGATGTGGTTGAATCTAATTTTGTATAAAAAGAGGGCAAATACTATGCAATTTTGAAACCAAATTATCGCAAATAATATACCGACTTATAATTGCCCTGTTGTTACATAATTTGGCGAATATATACAGAGTTACACGGTTAAAATTAGAGTAAATTTTGTAACATATTCAGTTTATTTTTGTAGTTTTGTATTGGACAGCAGGTTTGACTTATTAAGCAAGTTTGATTTTTCAAAGGAAATTGACAAAATCGGAAACATTGTTATATATATCTCCATCTAGCGGCCATATATAAAAAATAAACAAAAGCAGCAATACTTTTTTTTATACTCCAAATCACTAACTTTATACTCAGCCTAACTTTATTAAAATCGCACTATCCATAAGAAAGTTAGATAACTTTTTACAAAACAACATTCTCCGGACATTTATAGATTTATAGACGGTAGGGAAAAAAGGTTTATATATTTTTTTTTTATTATAACATATACCGAATTTTTACAATCTACTTCACTTATAGAGTATTTAGTAAAAAAGATGTAAGTTGAAAATTGAAAGCGAAATGCTCATTAGCATTTTCACTTATTGGGCACCAAACTTCACATCATTGTGGAAGGAGGTCTTCTGGCCATATTTTGTTCAATCTGCGGTTGACTGGTCCGCCTCTATATAAATTGTCGATATGGTGGTTTGGATGGTGAGTAATTCTGTTTTGGTAGTTCATGGTTGTTGTTTTAATTACGTCGGTGATGTAAGGAATTTCGAGGTCTTTATGGAGAGTCTGATTAGAGACGTACCAAGGGGCACTTGTTATTGCTCGCAATGCTTTAGACTGGAATCGCTGGATTATTTTAATTCTGCTCGGTTTTGCACATCCCCATAGCTGTACTCCGTATGTCCAAATAGGTTTTAGCATGGCTTTGTATACTAGCAGTTTGTTTTTGGTCGATAACTTTGATTTTCGGCCCATCAGCCAGTACATTTGTTTGAGTTTGATGTCTAGTTGGTTTCTCTTTTTTTGGATATGTTTTTCCCAGGTCAGCCTTCTGTCTAGGTGTAAGCCTAAATACTGTACATCTGATTTGATGGGGATATGAGTCCCATCAATTGTGACAGGCGGGCAATTATTGTGGCAGGTTGAGAAAGTCACTTGTACTGATTTAGTATGATTTAATTTAATTCTCCATTTCTTGTACCAACTATTTAATTGATCTAGGTGACTCTGCATATTTCTGGAGCTTGTGTTTGGGTCTCTACTGATTGAAATGACGGCCACATCGTCCGCGAAAGCTGCGATCATTGTATCTTCTGTTTCTGGGAGGTCACTTGTATACAAGAGATAAAGAAGCGGTCCAAGCACACTTCCCTGAGGCACACCGGATTTGACAGGATAATGAATTGATATTGCTTCTTTGTGTTTGACCGAGAAGTACCTTTCATTTAGATATGACTTTAGTAACATGTAGAAGTTGTTGTTGAGCAGATTTTTTATTTTATAAAGTAACCCCTCGTGCCATACTTTGTCAAATGCTTGTGATACGTCCAGGAATATACCGTTGCAGTACTGCTTTTCTTCCAAAGTTTTACTAATGCTGTTCACTATTCTATGGACTTGGTGTATCGTCGACATGTTTTCTCGAAATCCAAATTGGTAGTTTGGTAAGACAAGTCGTGTTCAGCTTGGATCCTTTTCAGCAATAATCTTTCAAAGGTTTATATGAAAAAGTTTTAGAATTGTACTTAGATCATCTTCATTAAGTTTAACACATATCGGCACAAGAACTTATTGAGTCGATGGATATTGCTCAGAGATCATTGAAAAATGAACTTGACCTTAATAAAAATTTGTTAGTTTTTAAGATATTTCCTAATACGTGATGTGATATTATTTTAATTGAAGCAATCAAAGATTAAACTCGAGAACATCTTAGGGAGAAGACTGTTTCTGGAACTGAGCTTTAATATTACTATGTTACGAGCTTAAGAATTTATCGATTTGAACGAGTATGGGAAGCGTCAACATGATGGAAGTGATATGCAAAGAAGACTCTAGAAGAGGACGCAACAGAGCCGTCATCTACATCTGCAAGAAAACCCCTCATAAGGCGTTTTTTTGGCGGAATTCTGCAAAATAACTAGGAATTTTTCAATTCTGAGTTGTACAGAATTCTGTAAAATGGCAGAATAGTAATATTTGTGTAAAAAAAAGTCAGAATTGTAATAATTGTTTTACAAAATTCTGCAAAAAAATCAGAATTGAAAAATTCCGAGTTTTTTTTACAGAATTCTGCAAAATGTCAGAATTGTGAAAAAAAATACTTTCTATGGCCCTTCTACGCTTTCGTAGAATTTTATTTTATCATTCTGACTTTTACAGAATTCTGTAAAAAAAACTCCGATTTTACAATTCTGACTTTTGTTACAGAATTCTGTAAAAATAGTAATAATTCTGAGTTGGTTTACAGAATTCTATAAAAACTACGAATTTTTTAACAGAATTCTTTTACAAAATACTCCGAATTTTACTGAATAGTAATACTTCTGAGTTGATTTACAAAATTCTGCAAAAAAGTCTGAATTAAAAAATTCCGAATTTTTTTTACAGAATTCTGCAAAATGTTAGAATTTTTAAAAAACATATTTTCTATGGCCCTTCTACGCTTTCGTAGAATTTTATTTTATCAATCTCATTCTGAATCTTTTAGCGGAATTCTGTAAAAAAACCCGGAACTTTCAAATTCTGACTTTTTTTTACAGAATTCTCTAAAAAAACTACAGAGCCGTCATCTACATCTGCAAGAAAACCCCTCATAAGGCGTTTTTTTGGCGGAATTCTGCAAAATAACTAGGAATTTTTCAATTCTGAGTTGTACAGAATTCTGTAAAAAGGCAGAATAGTAATATTTGTGTAAAAAAAAGTCAGAATTGTAATAATTGTTTTACAAAATTCTGCAAAAAAATCAGAATTGAAAAATTCCGAGTTTTTTTTACAGAATTCTGCAAAATGTCAGAATTGTGAAAAAAAAATACTTTCTATGGCCCTTCTACGCTTTCGTAGAATTTTATTTTATCATTCTGACTTTTACAGAATTCTGTAAAAAAAACTCCGATTTTACAATTCTGACTTTTGTTACAGAATTCTGTAAAAATAGTAATAATTCTGAGTTGGTTTACAGAATTCTGTAAAAACTACGAATTTTTTAACAGAATTCTTTTAAAAAATACTCCGAATTTTACTGAATAGTAATAATTCTGAGTTGATTTACAAAATTCTGCAAAAAAGTCTGAATTAAAAAATTCCGATTTTTTTTTACAGAATTCTGCAAAATGTTAGAATTTTTAAAAAACATATTTTCTATGGCCCTTCTACGCTTTCGTAGAATTTTATTTTATCAATCTCATTCTGAATCTTTTAGCGGAATTCTGTAAAAAAACCCGGAACTTTTAAATTCTGACTTTTTTTACAGAATTCTCTAAAAAAACTACGATTTTTTGATGAATCTGACTTATTAGCAGAATTCTGTAAAAAAACTCCGAATTTTACTGAATAGTAATCATTCTGAGTTGATTTACAAAGTTCTGCAAAAAAGTCAGAATTGCTCTTCAAGCTCTCATATTATTTTTGTTGTACCGATTTTCTTTTAGGGAATTTGCTTTCTTGTCAATTGCTACAAGTTCCAGCAATAAATTTTGTCGAAATTTTGTTCCTCACTGAAACTTGAAACCATTTGACGGTTCCAGGTGAAAAACATGACAGTATTTTCTGTTTTATTTCAAATGAACGATTGTAATTCAATTCAAAAACACTATTTTAGGGTTACAAGTAGGAGTCAGCAGGCTGCAACTCATTTGCTCTCAATTCCTAAAATGTTGAGAGCAATAACGTGGCACTTATCTTCATTTATCCTCCATGCAATGTATGCAAAAAGCTGCTTCACTAGCTTAAGCAGTTCAAATTCATAATTTTAAATCAAACATTATTTGTAATTATTATATAATTGTGTTGTAAAAATGAATTAAAATAACCAAAAAACTTTGTAGGACACTGAAATAATGTTTTGTGTTTTAATTTAACAAAGAACTAGGTACAATCTTAAAAATAGACAATAAAAAACAAAAAAACCCGTCTTCCATCTACTAGTTTATATTTTATATACAAGTCTAATTTGTTATTCTGGCTGGCACCTCAAAGCAGATCACGTCCGTGCCATCGGGCTTCGTTAGACCCCAGTGAACCACTGTTTTAACCTGGAAATACACAAATGCGTTAACCATTTTTATAACTTTTGTTGTCGGTGTATGTGAATTGAAGAAAAAATGTATAAATTAGCCTCAAAGAAGCCGGAGGTAATAATTCACTTATTACTATTTAATTTTGACACATATTTTTATTTATTTTATTTATTTATTTGATTATACAAGATCAAAATTTGTAAGCGAATTGGGGATGTCTAATCATGAAAAAAAGCTAAATTGTAGTTTTTCCAAAAATTTCTTATTTACAAAGATACAGGGTGTTAAAGATGACTGCCTGAGGACGATTTGTTTGAAATAATTTCGAAACGAGTAAAGATGAATTAATTAAATGTAGTATATTTATTCACCTAATTAAATGTCGTAAACTGACATGAAACTGATTAAAAAAGGTTGACCATAGGCGGGTAAACGAGGGGGACCCTTGCCTTAATTATAACCTAACTTTTTTTTCTTGTGACTTTTATTGCATTTGTGTCAAAAATGTTATAAAATAAAGTTTTCTACATAAAAAAGGCATACTTGTTTTTTCTCGAGAAACTTAAAGGTTTTCGAGGAATTCGAGTTTGAAAATTTTAAGACAAAACTGGTCCTTAGTACACAGCATTAATAAAATTTTCGTTAGCAAACTGTATTTCAATATCAAAATAAACTGCTATGTACTAAGAACCAAATTTTCAACATTTGCATTTTTCAACCAATTTTCATCTAGCTTAACTACTGCCGTGAAAGTTTAAATCATAAGGTTGTCATGTATATTCGAGATTGTGGCTGTATTTTGACGAATTTCTATCGAACATGTTTCTGAGCTAGTCCCACAAAATCTTAAACTAAAAAATAAAAAAAATAAGTTTTTCATTGGATTTTTTAAGAAATTTCCACCAAAAAAGCTTCTGAGCTTCCATAGTTTGAACCAAAAACTTCAGCTGGGGAAGTTTTTGATACGCTCGCTGATGGATTCCTAATTCAAAAAATGGTCATAGATAAAAAAGTTTCTGAGAAGAGATTATAGGAATACTGCTGTTTAAACGATTTTGATAGATTTTTATAATTTCAACAGTATGTGTGAATTTACATTTCTTGATCAACAAACATAAGAAGAGAATAATATCCAACAATATAGAATTTACAGAACAAATAGGAATTCATCAATCAGAGGAATTGATGATCTAATCAGAACTCACTAATTAATCTGCAATCCTATCCATATATGACTAACACTTAACCAACATAGACTTTATTATTGTAATAAACTTGAAGATTCTACTACATATTTAAATATTTTGACATACCCTAGGATATATCTTCAAAACTTCTATTCTATCTGCAAACTGGTATTCTTTACCAGCCTTCAAAACGCATCCATCAACTTTCGTAACTCCATCCACTTCGAAAAGTTTATCACAAACATCGGTACCATCAACTCCAACAAATGGGAATGGTATACCCAAAATGTTGGCGTTCACAGTTTGGGTGAGTTTCTTAATGTCACTATCTGAAAAATAGGAGACTTAACATCTAATAATATGAATATTGATCTTAAAATAAGGGATCCAAGTGTCGCTTGGCTCTTTAACTTCATATTCGCACCACTCTGAGATGTCTGAGGGTCGTAGTCTTGGACCCGAATGTAGGATGTGTGTGTGCTGATTGATCATAAGTCTAAACTAAACGCAGGCACCTAGCGACCTGCCTGCTTCCTATTAATATACACGCATATTGTTGCATATAAGATTGTATTGAAGAATTTACAAAAATTCCAGGAACAGCAGAAAATAACATGTAGGGTTTATAAGTTTCCATACTAAATCAGATATATCAAAAAAGTAATCAAGAATTTGGCTGTCACATACAACTAACTTGAAAAACAGTAAACTTACCAGCCTTAAATTTGAGATGAATATCTACAAAACTGTCTTTCCTTAGTCTGCAAGGGGGTTTGTTACAGTTTCCAATTTTGACTCGTTCTGATATATTGTCGATTGATTTTCCTAAAAAAAATTAAAAAATTCTTGTTTAAAGTCTTGTTAAGTTCAAAAATGCTTGCAACTGTCAAAAATACAAAAACAAATAAAATAAACGTTAAAACACATATTTTTATTCTGTCATATGTCAGTTCTGTCAGTGCCCAAATAAGAGATGTTCTTATTCATAATATGAAAAACACATTAACCGATGATTCTATAGAACTCAATTTTTATCAACCTTATACAGGGTGTCAATTTAAAAACTTACAATGGCTATACCTCATGAACCAAACAAAATTTCAAAAAGCATTTTTTAATGGCTTTCACATGTTTCATGGATGGCTATGAGTGTGTCGTTCGGAAATAAGTTAGTTAATTTAGCCATTGCAAGTTTTTAAATGGACACCCTGTATATTAATATTATGCGAACTACGTTTATTAGTTTGTTTATCACCTGCTTTTATTGTATCTGTTGGAATTACGTAAATTTCTTTTGATTAGGTAATAACCACGTATGAGAGAAACTAATTAATATACATACCTACAGAGTGTGGAGTTGTGTGTTTATAAGGAAAAATAAATATAAACAACATTATTAATGCAGTATCGAAATTTAGGTATAGCAAACACAAAAAGTTGCGCTCATTTTTTGTTCTGAATACGGTTACTATAAAAAAAGAGAGGTTTCTATTTCAAAATTTTGAGTTTGTTGAATTGCTATTTCAACAATTTTTTTTATGAGCACCCTGTATAAGAACGGAAACTTTCCTAATGGTATTTCTTTGCGTTAGGTCTTTGACTATACAACGCCAAAAGCGAGTTCCGAAAAATTTAGTCGTTTTGAAGAAACTCTCACTTAAGTTCGGGGCTGCAACTGTATTTTTTTTTCCTAATTGCAAAAATTTAATAAAATACGGGTAGAACGAAGTTGTCAACGTCTTGCGCTAAATATTTTACCTGTTAGCAAATCATAATACGTCTCATACCAGATATTATTAAAAGCACTGCTTTTATGCATTTGCCTTTATTTATATTTATCAAACATTTATTTAAATCTGGAATAGATTTTTCTGTTCTTAAAAGGAGTGTTGATTAAAAAAACTTAACTTTAGTTAAAATTAAAAAATAAACATAATTTTTCATAATATCTTCGCTTACCTGATGTCAGCGAAAAGGGTGGGCCAAAATGTTACTGTGGGTGACTACAATTTCGAGAGGCTCGCAACCTTTAAGTATTTGGGAGCCACAATTACACAAGATAACAACCTGACAGAGGAAATTAAAATCCGAATTCAGAGTGGAAACAAATGTCTCTATGCGCTAAAGTCAGTACTAGCATCGAAGAACAAAAATTACAGTTTATAAGACCATTATACGACCGACTGTTATGTATGCTAGCGAAACCTGGACCCTGACCAAAGACAACGAACGAAAATTGAGAATCTTTGAGAGGAAGGTTCTGCGCAAGATTTTTGGACCACTGCGAAGCCCAGGAACACAACAGTACCGAATAAGAACCAACCAAGAAATAGCAGAATTATACAAAGATCCAGATATTGTGAAGGAGATAAAGACAAGAAGACTGCAATGAGCGGGTCACGTACAAAGACAGCCTGACACACGGATGATAAAATTGGCTTGGGAGGGAGTACCAGTGGGACGAAGACATTTGGGGCGCCCCCGAATGAGATGGCGGGACAACATCAAAACGGACCTAAGGACCACTGGGATAGAGTACGACCCAGCATTGATGGAAGATCGACAACAATGGAGGCGAATAGTACAGTCGGCCAAGACCCACCCCGGGTTGTAGAGCCATGAAGTAAGTAAGTAAGGTAACTAAATAGAAAGACTAATTTGTATTCAAAATATAAAAAATCAAAACTTTAAGCTTCCCGAAAAGTAAATAAAAATAATATTAGCACAGGTATAGCACAGAGCACAACTGTGACAGCACTAGAAATTTGCGACTGTGTGATAGAGATAGATATAATCAAAATAATAATCGACATATAGGTACAAAACACTCGCCAAGCGTTTTCATATAACCTTATTTTACATTAAATCTCTGCTGCATCTATATGAAGCGTGTTTCTTATAGTGTTTTTTTAATTTATGCTATGCTTAGTACAATTAAACGCTGGCAACTATGTTTAGACGAAGAGCGATAGGTGGTTGTATAGTGGGTATATGCCAGATGGCAGTGTTGCCCATTGTTGCTGAATTATAGATGAAAATGCTTTGAGGCACGCTTCATCTGCATAAGAACGTGTATGATAAATAAATAGGCTATTGGTGTGTCATAGGACACAAGCACTGGCAAGGGTGTCAACTGTCACACACGGGCAAGAGAGAGACCGAAATAAATAATGTTTTACTATTATTACACGAATAAAAAAAGAGGGAAATACCTATAGGTATGTAAATTAAGTATGTTAAATAGGTGTATACGATAAAGCCTGCTTCACTTGCTTCATAGGCCAAGCCGCCATTGGTCAAAATTAAAGAAAAAACTTGTTTTCTTTTTGCGATATCGTTCGATACCCAACCCTCCTCCTCTATTGTAAAGGGCAAATTAATACAACAATAGAAATCTAAAGTGTAATATCAGTGTCATTGATTAATATTGTCCACGCTTTTTTTTAATTGAAAGAACCATGACTTTGTAATGACGAAGCGAATTCTAATAAAAATTAATTAAATAAGTAAATATTTAATATAATTAGAAATAATTATTCCTGTTATGCAAATACGAGGTAAGTATGGAATAATCTATAACCACGTTTCACATGACCTACTTACTTTATAAGTTTTTTGTTGTTGTAATTATTATAAGTAATTTACAATTATGGTAAATAATATCTTAAAAATACTTGTGTTTGAGGTATTAATGGATTTCCTTATACAGTAAACATCTAATTTTGTCATTCAAAGTGATTCAATCGCCCGTTAAATATACAAAGTGTCCGTAAAGTAACGAAACCGATTATTTTCAAGATGGTACATTTTTGAAAGAAAAGAGGGACACGTTAGCCTACGTATTTGATCAGGTACTTTATGGACAGCCTGTATAAAATTCAACTGAGATGAGTAAAGGGAAAATAAACATTCAAACTCCATCGTTTCGAGGGGAATATACACACATCCTAATTCTTTGTCCCAACTGTGTAACAAAACGCCCCTGGCTATGGAATTTCGTGCTATATGTGGGGTGGTTTTTATATTTATTTTCTTCAATAGTTTTTAAGTGCATTTTCTAAGAAATATTATATAATTTCGTTGTATATTATTTTAAAGATTGTAGGAAAATGTTTCAGCACATATTTTTAAGTAGTAAAATTATTATCTAAGGACATTGTATTGTAATTTTTTACTTGGAAACGGTGTGTCAAACCGAAAAAAATAAAGAGTCTTTTTTTGTTCTAAATTGAATAAAGATTTTAGAAATAATTTCTGCTTCTAAAAAAATCAGTGGCCTACCATATTTTTCACTAAAATTGTGCAAAGATATATTCGTACGCACGCCACTGGTGCAAGTAAAATAATAATTTTTACGTAAAAAGATGTATCTAAATTATATATCCAAATGTGCTAAATTTTATTTAAATATCTACAGTAATTTTAAAAATATTAATAAATTTGAGATTTTCTATAAAAATTTTAATAACCTATAATACAAACTGATATTATTTAGGTATTTCCTGGATATCTGTCCCGCTGGATCATCCTGTATATGCTGGCGATCTTGTCATAGAAACAAGTTTGGTTATGATGATACTTTGAACAAAGATTGTACCTGTTTGCTTTGAATAATTAACTTTGTGGATCGCATTTATTTAATTATGGTTCTCTAAATTCCACTTGTAAATATAAATATTAACGATTTTAATTTATTAATAAAAGTCAGAGGAAAGTCCATCAATATTTGTTCGAACTATAGGTATTTAAATACGCTTGTTTTGCATATTTATTTTGTTTTGATTTTACAACATATTACAGAACAACAATATACTAAAATATAAACTAATTACTTTCGATCCTCAATATAGATACTTCAACAATAATAATTGTTTGTTGATTATTATTTTTATTTCTAAAATATTTCAATATTACCCACTTTACGTATATAATGAATAGCAAAATTATGTATTTTAATTACATTTCTGTATGTTCAATCTGGGTCAGCAAAATTATTATTAGTAATTATGAGTCTGATTTAGCTGTAAAATTTTATTATCGAGTGTATGTTGGTCCAAATACATATGTGAGCGAAATTCAATAATTGATTAAACAATGATTGATATTTTATTTAAGTAGATTTATGGCATGGGACGAACTCGATGGTATTGTTGGCTTTAAGGGAAAAATTGCTTGGAAAAAACGCTACAACATGTCACTTTTGGTATTAATTTGTACGTTTCTTGACGTAATGGAAAAATATACAGGGTCAATCGCGTAGTATATAAACATACCTGTATATACAGGCTGCAACTAAACTGATGATCAAAAATGAAACCACGTATTGTTGGATTCAAAATAAGGGCCATAGTTTTTTTTTATACAGCCCTGTACAGTAGATTTTTTTACGACTGACGAATCAATAAAACACTTTAAGTATAGGATAAGTAGGTAAGTATGATCTATTGACATTATTTGTTAAATTATTTATACAAGTATTTAAGTATGTATAAATATTTATTTTATATATTAACGTACTTAATGCATTTCTTTTAAACGACAACAAAAAAATCCATGACTTCTTTGCGATTTCAGGCTTCAATCGATCCAACAGTTCACAGTAATAGTTTAGTAGAAAATGCTAGAAAACATCAGATGCTTATTAATCCTTCAAAATCAATTCTGCTACTTTTTGGAAAACATAAAGAAACCGCACAAGAATCTTTTATAGTAAAAATTGACAACAACGTAATACCTTTCAAGTCATCAGCAAAAACCTTAGGATTACAAATTGATACAGATCTTAGATTTATCCAGCATATTTCATCTAATCTAAACAAGGCATATGCTAATTTGGAATTGCTATACCCTCATCGCCACTCGTTACCAAGGATATTAAAAATTATGCTAACCGATACATTGGTGTTACATTTTTTCAACTATTGTGACGTAGTATATGGGCCATGTATTTCCAGTTTTGACAAAAACAGGATTCAGCGTTTACAAAAATCCAGTCTCACACAAACTTAAATCTGCTAAGTGGTTAAACATGGAAAATCGGAGAAGCTTTCACTCGGCTTGCTTATCCCATTCCATTATAACATCTAAGAGTCCTCCATATTTGTATAATAAAATTAGTTTCAGATCTCCACACCGTAAACCTTAGGTTTAGGGGTCTTTTGTCTCCGCCGCCTCACCGGAGCGCACTGTTTCGACGATCATTTTCTGTCAACATCTACCCTCACGCCTAAAGTTACTTAGTTATGCCTGTTTCAGGAACTCCTATAGGGCTTTTCTTCTAGAGCGAATGTGATTAACATAAAAGAAAAACTTCAATTTGTATATGTACCTCATTATATTTCATCTTGATTTTTTTTTAATTTTTAGTTTTCTTTGTAAAATAAGCTTATTATTGTTATTAAATTTCTTACCTATTGATGAAAAATTATATTAAGATGTCCAATGGGAGGAAGAGGAATGGACTGTTGTCAAATTTTTCTTCCATTTCATGTACTTCAGGTATAGGATGGTTTCAATATGATTTAGAGGATGAGAAAATTTTTAGTTTTTTTAGTTTTAGTCATCTGGGTTAGAATTAGATATCAGCTTTGCTGCCTTCTAACCCTTTGAGTAATCTTTACATATATAATTATTATTTTTACAGTGTCAATTTGTATTGTAACTACTGATTGCGAATAAATAGATTATAGGTATTGAAAGACAAAATATAATCCTAATTCCTACCTTCCAATATTCCTGTTTAAAAATGCGACCAAACAATAGGTTGATGCAAAAATTCCGATTTAAAGGATTATTATTATTTGCAGTGGTGTATAATAGCTCTGTAATTTTACATTAAACTATGGTACATAGAAAAGTTGAAATCCCTATATCGGTACGTGCTTCAACTCATGTTTATCCTATTCACGTACCTAATTCTGGATGATATAATATGTCATACAGGTTTTCATATATTCCATATTTTCTACCTCTATATCTATATAATTACAACGATTTTATATTTGGCATTTCCATTTGAACAAAATTGGAAAAGTTTCATAAATGAAATATGTATATGGTTCGCTCATTTTGCACAAAATTAATTTCACATTTTAATAGCAGTGGAGGTAGATTTGGTGATTGGTACAATAAGTGCATTTTATTCCAAACGTCTCTCGTCAGTGTGTTCTCGAATCCATTTGAAGATCACATTTTTCCAGGATTATCCATGCTTACAAAATTCAATTAACACAACAACTGAAGCCTAAATGACCATGCACAGCGAAGAGAGTTTGCAGAATGGATGCTATGTCAACAAGACCACAACCACGCGTGCATTAAAGGAGGCAATTCAACGCTGAATCAACGAAATTCAGCCACATTTATTCAGAATGGCCATGGAAAATTTCGACAAACGAGTGCGTATGTGTATGCAAAGCTGTGGAGGCCATTTGCCCGATGTACTTTATAATTCAATAAAAAACACTCAATCAAAGACTAAAAACTGTGTTTCCTATTTAAGTCAAATCTTTAATACCTTGATTATTTTAAAAACTACAATTGAGTATCCATTTTGTGCATTTTTGAATTGAATGAGTCCCCATAGGAACTCCAGGGAGTTTTATCGATCTATTTGGCCATTTAGATGGTAGAATGCACATTGTATAGTTCACAAGGAAGATAATTACTAATTTCAATGACTCCATTGATTTTGGTATCCAACGAGAATAAACCTTTTTCACAGCTAATTGTTCAAATAATCTTTTATGTATGCTGATGGAACTAATCCGTAAGGTTGCCTCAATATCACAGTATGTTATATCACGACCTTGCGTCTTCAGTTTTTGCTCAGCATCAATGTTTTCAGGCATGACAACTGATTTCGGACGAGCTTCAAGAACTTCGTCAATGAGAGATTGACGGCCATGGTTAAACTCGTTCTACCAGCGTTTACAGTGACAAAGGATGGATCTTCATCGCTCTTGTCTTGATAATGGACGTGGAAAGTAGCATGGAAATTTTAGGCTGACACACAATTGCCAAATAATTGTAAACAACACCAATTTTGCTCTATTGACAAAATGCATATTCTCGTATTTAATATTACACCTTATCAACATTTCCTTATTATTTACACAATCTTTTATCATCCGTTTTAAATATTGTTGACCCTACAAAGAATTGTTAAGTATCTTTGATAATTTATTGATCTGATAGTATTATCATAGAGAAGGTCCTTTTCTGTGGCATTATGATGAGCAGTTGTATGTTTGTAATAAAAATCTCTCTATTATACAGGGTGTCCAGAAACTAATGGAACAAACCAACGAAAGCCACAAATTCTAGAGTAGAGTTCATGCCAATTCCACCTCAAACATCGATGTAAAATGTGACATAGTTAGTTGTGTAAATAGAAGCCATGTTAGCCATACACTGCTGCTTCTCTTTTTTCACAAATTTTTCGGCAATTCTGACATCATTTTTAGCAAATATGAGATTTTCTGCACCTATAAGGTGCTATTGTCTCAAGATTATAGGACGCTGCGTTTTCGAGAAAAAGTAACTTTTAGTTTAGGTTTCTGAAAAGTAACATGTTTAACATAGATGGGCAGGCAGGTGGATTTTTTAATATGAATGAAATACAGAGCAGCAGAACTTTACCACAAAGGTAAGTAACAAGAGGGACTGGGAAGGGAATTTCCACACCAGCAACCTTCAAGTAAACAAAACAAATTAAATGCCTACTCAGTATCAATGGGAAAACACCCCAGCGTCTTCGACGAATGCAGATTCTGTCTTAATTATTGATCTTGAATATTGTGGAAAATCTTTAACTTATAGATGAAATAAAAATAAAAAAATCAAACATATCACCACCTTTAATAATGAAAATGGATATCAAATTACAAACTTAATGTAAATATCGTGTCGACATATTTATAACAAAATTTTTAAAATATAAATTAGTGATGCTGTAATTAACATCGAAAACCAGTTGATATAAATATAATAGCATGAACCTTGCCTCTTTTTATATTTAATTTAAATTTGTAGCCTTGAGCTTTACATGTATTATATTATAAAACTTACTTCTACATAATTTTACTAATAAATGAAAATAATATAGAGGAGATCAAAAAATGAGTGTTCCTTTTTGAGGACTGTTAATCAACATAAATATCAGTATTAGTTTAATGAAAACATTTCAACAAGATGGGTCATCTGCTGGTAGACCAGCCGAAAGAATCAGGGAGTAGCCCGCAAAGTCAATCAGATTTAAATCTGGTTCCCCGCACGTTAGACCAAAAACAGAGGCTCCGATAGATGGCTTGGCGTGACACATGAATTATCACCAAAGGAAGCACTTGAAAAATAAATGTTTTGATTCGAAGCCTGATGTCATAGAAAACCATCTTCAAAGAATGAGCATAACATCAGACATGCAATAAATTGTTTGGAATATATTCGAACCAAATCTGTATTAGTAGTTTTGACACCCATCAAAGAATTGTAGTTGCTTTGAGTCTAATAATTACAAATTACGTGCTCATTTCACTATTACAAAAATCTTGGTGTTGATGTTCCCAAAATCGTTTTTCCATTGAGTGTTAAAGTAGAATCGAACAAATAGGGAACCTATCATTGTATGTGATTGTTCTATGCTAGAAATGAACCCACTTCCAAAGTACTCGTATATGATATCATAGCATGATATATATCTATATATTATATCATGCGATATATTTAAAGGAACATTAAATGATATTGTATTGTATTGTATAAACAAAGGCTACCACAGTAAACGTCATGCAGAGAAAAATTAGAGAAGCTGTAGCCTACATAAATGAAACAAATTTTGTGTCACTTATACTACATGCATTATGCAAAATGGAAGACATATTGAAAGCTTGCTTTAGGCTGTTAACATTTGACGTTTAATTTAGGTGTTGCTTTACTATTATAGTTTTTAATTTTAATTAATATATTTTATGGTTTTACAGCTTCTCTGATTTGTCTCTGCATGACGTTTACTGTGGTAGGCCTTTGTTTATATAATATATCATTTAATGTTCCTTTAAATATATCGCATGATATAATATATAGATATATATCATGCTATGATATAATATACTTGGAAGTGGGTTCATTTCTACCAGAGAACACTCACATACAATGATAGGTACGTATGATGGTGACATTTTAGTAGCGACCGCACATTTTATGCTGAAGAATTTGTTAAAAAAATACATAACCTTAATTTCTGTCTAATTTACACAAAATTCCATTAGGGAGTTGTCATGAAACCTACCTTTAATTATTCCAAGGAATCTAAAATGTATAATCAACGTAAGGATTAACTGAAATATGATTAGTTTTCTAATAATTATAGTATCAGAAAACATGATGAATTAATGATATTTTGGTGGAGTAAGATTGTGGACTTCGTCCTTTCTTAGCTTCTTTTATTTACACTGCAGAAGCGGGCTGTTCGTTATATGTGTAAGACAGATTTTACTGCAAGCTGTAGAGAATTATGCAAAAAACACCGAATATTGACTCTTACATCACTTTTCATTTTAGAAACTGTATGTCTTATTCATAAAAATGTAAGAAACACTAACAGCTCAGCTCCACCTAGTCACCCTTATCCCACGAGACTAGTTCAGCGGGTGCACTTGCCTATACCGAGGTCTGCCTTGGTAAAGAAATCACTCCTTTATGGCAGTCGCAGAATGTACAATCATTTGCCGCCAAACTTAACGCTTGTAAAAAATCCCAAGCAATTTAGGTAGGCTGTTAAACGCGTTCTTCTTGAGAAGGCCTATTACTCACTGGAGGACTACTTTGCTGATGCATGGTAGTGTTTGTTTTGATTTTGTTGTGTTGATCCGCTTTTGGCTTGGTTTGATGATTTTAATGTATTATATTTTTTTCTGTTTATGTTTATGTTGTGTTGTTATTTACATATTTTACTTCATGAATGTTTGGGGGATTTGAGATTTTATTCTTGCCTTCCTGCTCCTGCTTTACGTATGTTTTTAAAATATTTTTGTTATATTGTGTTTCAAACGATTAATTACATTAATCTTTTGTATTTGTATACGTCTTTGTTATATATTATTTTAAGTATGACTTTGTTTACAAGAACTTTTGTGATTCTTTTATGACAATAAAGTTAAAGTTATTATTATTATTAAAAATAACTAAGACTCTTACCAAAATGTTCACAGGGCTTGACTTGAGTCCCATAACATACAGCGGCCACAAAACAAATCACAAACACTGGCGAAATTAAATACTTCATTTTTAAATATTATGTTTAACAAATTTCTAACGGTATCCAAATATAAATAAAATAAATACACCGCTGCTACTATAATATTGTTATGGGTTTCAACAGCTTTCTGTCACGATGTATAAATTAAAACTAAGTATAGATACCAGTACCACTGTATGTAGTTAGGCTGACGCCCCTTGTAACAACTCTCTCTTGAAGAATGTCCCAGTATAGGTACTTTAAACAGTATCCTCCCGCTCTTCGGTTCATGTATAATGATGTTAATGAGGTATGGTACTATAACCTTGAATTATAATATGTATTTGATACCACTACAGGTTATGTTAAAGGTTTGTTAATAAATAAATGAATTATGTTAAACATTTTGTAACAAGCAATACTACTGTCTTCTTTGGGATTATTTCTGTCGAATCTGAACGTTACATCCTCTGTATGTCTTTTCTTTTTCTAGTTCCAGCCGAGGTCTTGTCATCCAGTCCTTTATTGTAACCAACGATACCTCAACCTTATAGTTAGGTAAGTTTTTCCTTTCAAGCCATGAATGCTTTAATCGCTTTTTGCGTCCCATGGGACATGCATGCTGCTCTTTTTTTGTTTCTTAGCTACCGCATGCAAGGTAGATTTAGCCTTGCTAAATCCTATAGTATTGGTTTGTTCTTCAGCACTGGAGCTTAAATATGACGTCATCTTTGCAAACGACCACTAGATGGTGCTTTTGACATGATTTGTCATCACTATATTCATACATTGTGACATTAAACGTAAATGATGAATTTTTACGTATTCAAAAAAGGTCTAATTCCACAATAATGCATTTGGTCCACGTTTGCAGAATTTCTTCAATGTGGTGCTTCAGTGAGTGATGATATTTTTGGTTGTATTGCAGATAATTGTTTTTAACTGGATGATCCTGGTTGATATTTGGTGGGGTACTGGTGCTTTGTTTTCTATTTTGCTTCATGGGGCTTTGGACGTAGATTATCAATGATGATGGTGACGATCCATCCTTTGCCACTGTGCAAGGCTGGTTTAACGAGTTTTATCATGGACGTGACTGTCTCACTGACGAAGTTAGTGAATTTCGTCCAAAATCAGTTGTCGAGCAGGATTCAAAAGCCATGAAGCAGATTGGGAAAATGGTTCGAACGCATGTAAAAGTGCGGATATTTTGAATACAATAAAGTAAGTAAAGTAATGAAGAGAACTGATGATGATCGTAATAAAAGACAATTTGAGTAGAATTGGTTATACTGGGTTTCTAGTTAATTTTGTTTTTGGCTATAGGATTACAGAAGGCATTACCCTTTCTCATCTAAAAAGAGGTCTAAAAATTCGTATTATGTCAAAGGTCAATAGATCGGATTGATTCCCCATAGAGCCTACATCTCACTCCTTTTCTCAAGAACCATGAGTACAGTCGGAGATAGTTTCGGTAATGTGCTTAGTCTAAACAATGTTATTGAATATCGCTGGAAATAGTGTATCGAACTAGAAGAAGGTTTTGCTATAGGTGGGGGATAGTGGCCACGAAAGTCCTTGTACAGAACTGCCATGATGTGAGAAAAGACATATGCCTTTGCTTTGTTGACTACGAGAAAGCATTTGACCGAGTTGAACATCCCAAACTAATGCAGCTCCTCAGGAATCTTGACATAGATCAAAAAGACATCAGATGTATAGAAAATCTATATTGGTACCAGACTGCACAGATTAGGCTCAATAATGAGCTGTCTGATGATATAGAGATCCAGAGGGGCGTGCGACAGGGATGTGTCTTGTCCCCGTTTTTGTTCAACCTGTACTCGGAGGGGGTCTTCAGGGAAGCATTGGAAGATGCGGAAATCGGTATTAAAGTCAACGGAGTGTGGATTAATAACATACGCTATGCTGATGACACAGTGCTCATCACTGATTGATCAACACAGTCGGTCAACATAGCAGATTGATGGGTCTAAACATAAACACTAAAAAGACGAAGTTTATGATAATATCAAGGAACCTAAATGCGTTTGAAGACTCACAGTTAGCATTCAACGCAATGCGCGAGTGAACAAATTTAAATACTTGGGCATGTGGTTATCTGAAGACTGGACCTCTGATATCGAGGTCAAGAGTCGCATCGAACAAGCCCGACAAGCATTCCTAAGACTGAGGAGAGTATTTAGTTGCTCGGACTTCGATCTTGGTCTGAGGTTGAGATTCTTCAAGTGCTATGTGTGGTCAGTACTTCTCTACGGGATGGAAGGTTGGAATTGGAAGCGTTCGAGATGTGGCTTTACCGCAGAATGCTCAAGATACCGTGGACTGCAAGAATAACAAACGTAGAAGTTCTGTTCCACATCAACAAAGAACGTGAACTTTAACCACCATAAAAAAGGGAAAGACTTCATATCTGGGGCACGTCATGAGGAACAAGAAGTATGAGTATTTACAGTTGTTGATCGAGGGTAAGATAAAGGACCGTAGAGGGATAGGAAGGAAGAAATTGTCCTGGTTGCGGGACATAAGACAGTCGACAGGAATAAATGACATACAGACTCTAATTCACACCGCAAGAGATAGAGAGGAGATGGAAAATGTGATCGCAAACATCCATTAGAAGAAGAAGAAGAAGAAGAAGAAGAAGGGGGTTATTTGGGCTCTGGTCATCTTCCTTGCTTCTTTGGACGGGTGGTATTCTCGCACATAAGTTATTAGGTAAACATCACTGGAAAAAATGAATCGAGTTGGAACATTTTCTTTAACTTTACAATTTAGTTGGTGATGTCATGATCACTTGGCAATCCCTCTTTCAACGTACTTTTCGATTTGAGATTTGCTATAAATTTTATTATTTTATATTTGGGAGTGTTTTTATTACAAAGAATTGGTAAATGCTACCTCGCCTCATCCATCGAAATTCCACAGCAACATACCAAACAATATGGTGTGACGCATATCGGAAATACTTTGTAATAAATAATTCAACAAAAAAAAAAATTGTTTTAGTATATCTGAAAATTCTGTTTGTTGTACATATAGCTACGGATTAATTTTTTTTTGTTATGCATTCATCAAATGTACGAGTATGTGCTGGCAATTCATAAAGTATTGAAGTACATGAATATGTTTTAAATAAAATATTTTCCCAGTTGGAATTATTAATTAAATATGAAATTAATTGGGTTTTTATTAAATATGCAATAAAACTCCAGTTTTTACTTTTGGATATTGAATAGTTATAGGAAAACTATCAGTCAGTACCAATCAACAGTGATGTTACAGGCTTGGGCTCTGTAAATCCCAGCAAAACCACAACAATTGTTTAGGCGGAATGTCTACTTTTCTTTCAAAGCCATGGCAGGTCCCCCTAACGTTAGCAATTACATTGGCGAGACGTTCACGGTTTTTTGTTAGTCTTCGTATTCCAGTTCACTCGCGAATATTCTTGAGCCATGACATCTGCTTCCTTTCAATTCGTCAATCTCCTCTAAGAACATGTCTTTCGTATCTTAATAGTGTCAAATAATTCACGAACGGCATTTGCTCTATTTAACACTGCTTCGTTGGTCTGCATAGTTGTCCAGGTTATTCGGAGCATTTTTCTGTGCAAACACATCTCAAATGCTTCTAGACGATTGATCGTAACAGCCTTTAAAGTCCAGGTATCATCTCCATACAACACGGACCAAATATAACATTTGATCATTCTTTGACGTAATTTTAGATTTAAGTTGTCGTTAGAGGAAAATGATTCAATTCTGCACTTAATCTTTTTATCAGTGTCTAGATGTTCTGTGAAATAACAACCAAGGAATTTATTTTGTTGGTCTATCTGCAGGGAAGCATCGGCGTGTGGTTGGCGACCGAATATCATAAATTTTGTCTTATTGCCATTTATTTCCAAATCCATTTGCCTTCCTGTTGTGTTTACACTATCCAACAACTCTTGAAGGCTCTGGATACTATCCGACAAGATGATAATAACTTCCGTCAATCTTGCAAAACCTGTTTAAATATTATCTCAGTAGATGTTGAACAACAGAAGGGAGAGGATGCATCCCTGTTGAATGCAACATTCAATACCTTCTGTTTCTAATATGTTCTCTATAAATATCAACCAATGATTCCCCAGGTTCTTAGTATGTTCAAAAGTGTTTCATGCTGAACCCTATCGAAATCTTTTTCATAATCTATGAAACATGCATAAATATCCTTGCGTTGGTCATGACACTTTTGAACACGTAAAGTGCTTCCCGGGTGCCTAGTGCATTCCTGAAGCCAAACTGAGTCTCATCCAAGTCCTCCTTGCACCTATGCCTCCCATCCTTCCATGTATTATGCGAAGACAAACCTGTAATGTACGACTCACCAGGAATGTTTCGTTGTAGAGCAGCTCTGTCTAATTGAGATATAAGACTAAATTTATCTTTGAACATAAGTTCATTATCGCATATCAAAACTATCTACTTTTTCTATGTACTTCTGCATCAAAATGTTGCAGAAGCACTAGGCAAAATATTTCTGTAGGGTATTATAAGATTTCGAGAAATGAAAAACACACAAAGCTAACACACCTTTCGCGTGATTTCTTTTACAATTTACCTCGCAACAACGATGTAGTAGTGTAGTGTAGTGATTTGAATTTCGAAACTTGGTTGACAGTGGAATTTAATATAAAATTGAGGAGGGACAATTGTTGGGTGCTTTCTTAATAATATAGACTTGTCTTCAAATTCCATAATGCAGTTTTGAATCTGTGGGAGACAAAATAATAAATGCAATATGTATAACACATCACCCAATATCTCTAAATTTTAGTCACATAAAACATATAAACGCAATTAACAGAAGCAATAAAACTTGTTTATAATGTTTGTTGTTAAATTAATTAAAATTTTCAATAAATTTATAGGTTTTATACAATACAATACGTCAAACATCATTCTCTAACCTTCGTACACAGCTACTTTAAGAACCACAATATACCTACTTAAGTATAATAAAGAAAAATCAACTACTACACCGTCTAACCCATTCAAGGTGTACTTCAAGTTCAAGGTGGTGTGTGAAGGTATTTTGTAATAATTCTTATAGTCATTGCTTCGTTTTGTCTTCTATATTTATACCTACTTACAAGATCATACGTGAATTGTATTTAAAACAACGAGGAAAATAATAGTCACGAAAAAATACTATTCTAACTTAGTTCCGGACATTTATTATTAAAAATTTCTATTAATTTCCATTAATTAGGGGAAGAGATCCGTATCTCCGCATGGTACTAGATCATGACCGTGTGGGGATTGGAGCGTTTCTTTTTTCGGCGGCACAACGAGTCTCAAATGAACTCTCCTTGATACTTAACGACAGGCGAGCGTGAAGGCTTGCTTAATCACTGAGTTAGATCGCGCAAACCTTCATAAGGACAAGCCCCTTCACGGTGTCTCCTATAACACCATGAGGACATGGGTTTTCCAAAATTAGTTCTCTTTTTCCACTGCTATCGACGTTAATTCAATTTTTGGCGTTGCTACGTTCGCACACACACATCTTTTGCACTACTATTTTGCACAAGTCTCGGTCTAAGGACAATGGATGATTCTTACAGGATTAGGAAGACATGCGCCGATACATTTGACACTTAAAGTAAAAAAAAAAATAAGAAAAAAGAGGGACTTAAGAATGTTCAATCCTCATTCACTATTGAAAATCGGCATTTAGTCATCAGTGAAAAGTGAAAATCAAGGACGTAGTTACCATATATTGGAAGCTAGAACAACTTGTAAACTTCATTGCTGCAAATGCAGCATCATAGATATAGTGCGGTTAATTCCGATTGAGAGACGTTTCGTACACGCACAACTTAACAGTAATCGGGCACAAACTGCTTCCTATGGTATGGTGTGGCATTATTTCGTGTCCTATTTAGATCTTGTATGGGAAACTTACTAAGTAGTGATGGCAGTTTCACTTTAGTTTTAGAGAGTGTGTTTAGAGGTCTGTTTAAACGATTTTAGGGCAACTATTCGAGATAATCCTCAATATAGAGGGAATTATATCCTATTTGCATAAAAGCTATTCTATTATTAGATGCAACTATACATACCGAATAGGTTTAGATTTGGAGTTTGTTTTGTGTAACTGGCTTTATTGAATTGTTTTTCTCATAACTTAACAACTTAAGAAATTATGTTAAGCGCCATTAAAAGCAGTTATTCCACATAATATGGGTTGAAGAATTAAAATGTATATGCCGTTCCGAATAGACACCAATGATAAATGTCAAGGTACTACTGTAAATAACAGACAGAGAAGCCTTAAAATTCAGCTTGTGTCAGAGAAATAATGAAAGCCATTTGTACAGGAGGCAACAAAAATACTAACTTTTAATTACGAATCACACGCCATTTTTAAATTTCTAGGCATTAACAAAATATCGCATTAGCGTCAAAACACCAAATTCCAAATTAGTGAAAATCGATAAAGTTGAGATATTATTTCGGAAAAACGATAGTAATTTCAGAACTTTAGCAGAGACGAAGACATATTGGATATTAGCCTTGATCGTCTTAATTTTAGTTGAGGGATATGTGGTGAAGCCACAGATTTAATAGACCAGATGCGAAAGCAAGCAAGCGCGCCTGTTTCAATTCTTTTTGAAACCACGCCTACCGAGAAAGTGCCAGCTCCAATAGTTTGGTTCATGCCAGCTATAAAACGGTTGACTATAGTACGTGCAGGTTATTATTTATTATATATTGTGGTTTGTGATTATATTCTTTTTTTAAAAAGATTTAGATCTACTTAAAATAAATAAATAAACACATTTCGATTGGAAATAATATAAATTGAAAACGAGAAATATAATATAACAAATATCAACAATAATACCAACAGGGATCTAGATGGGTTGCTAATATTTGTCTCAATATAATTTAATCATAAATTATATACAGTTCAAAAATAATTGTGAAGCCAATATTCTCTGTTATTGGGTAGTAAACCAAAAACATATTTTCAATGTGATGTTATTTTTGTTTGATGTGTATAGATATTTTATTGTTACTAAAAATATTAATTAAGAAAGTGAATTTAGATTTTTTCGATGTGAGACCTGCTATTTATTTAGAAAACTGGTGCTTGTAATTCAATTTCAGTCGTGCTATTAGCCAATGTAGTAGTTGTTTTGCCTTGTTCTCTAATATTATACACAACATTTTCGATAACTAGGACAAATTCATTCACGGTCTTAATTTCTATACAAAGATATTTTTTACTAACAGTAAAAAAATAATAACATATTAATTTTAAGCTTCCACTGCTTTGTATTAATAAATAAACAAATAAATTAAATCTTAAATATTTACATAATCTATTGGTGCGGACAATCTTTTTAATAACACAACCCAAATTTGTAAATGCATTGGTGTGGGTAACAAAAGTCTATCAAATCGAGTTTGAATCACTGTTTTGCGCTTACTTTGGTACGCATCTGGTCTATTAAATCTGTGGTTAAGCATTGTACAGTCATTTCATGGACATCCTGTATACAATGTGTCCACGGATAGAGTTTGGAAGAGGAAAAACTTTTTTATTTGTAGATTTAGAAGAAAAAGTCATTCTTTATAAAAACGTCTGCTTGTGTCAAACTACAATTTCAAATGCCAAATTTACGATTACTATACAGGGTATATCAAAAATAACATTTTTAATGATTTTGATTTTTTTGTTTTTTTTTTTTAATTTTATGAAAATATTTTCAAAATCGTGATTTATTACACCAATTGTGCAAAAACCACTAATAAACTTTTTTCTCAAAGTCGTTAATTTCATAGCTACTAATAAAATAATAAATTTAAAAAAAAAACATCATTAAAAATGTTATTTTTGATATACCCTGTATAGTAATCGTAAATTTCGTACTCGAAATTATAGTTTTGACACAAGCCGACGTTTTTATAAAGAATTACTTTTTCTTCTAAATCTACAAATAAAAAAGTTTCTGCTCTTCCAAACTCTATCCGTGGACACATTGAACCTAATGAAAGGTTGAATTGCCTCCAGGAAAATATTGAAGACAGCTTGTAAAGTTTCAGAACTTTAATGTGAGCTTATTTTGGTTTTAGTCCATACGGAGCTAAAACTCATTGGCATGAACATTTCCAAACCTTATTAGAGTAGGTTAAGCGAAATTATCCAGATTTTTTGCTTCCGTCAATTTAGATGAACTTCACTCCTGAAATCAAATGAATTTATACAAAAATGGTGTTGTTTTGTTTGGATGGGAGACTATTTTTTATCGAGCTGATCATTTCATAATTCAGGATCGCCTGGACGAGTAAAAAATGGGTTGTGTCAACCCAAAACTCTCCCGAAGGCTGAACTATCGATATCGCCTCAATACCCAACTACTAACTACTTTATTCAAAACTTAGAAATAAAAAACTTTTTCCGACAAAACTCGTATACTTATATTCTAACCAGAATTCAATTTTCATTGACATAAGACTATTAACAATGTCAACTCTATCCAAACTGTGTCCATATATACATTATAAATGTATAGTTTAGAGTAGGGCGAGCGAACCGAAATTAATATTCACATGCAAAGCTGCTACCCCTTCCACCAAAACTACAACTCGACAAACCAAATCGTTCACTACTGTCCCCCCTTTCACCTCGCCTCGTTTTTGTTGATCCTCAAATCGATATTCGAATTTCCTCCATATACTCTCTAAAGGGCTCTCTCGAAAACGGTAACACCACTAAAATCCATTAAGTGAATCCTTGCTGATGCTTATGTATTTGCGATTCTGTCCAACAGATTAATGTATGTAGATATCTATTGGTCATCGATGCGTTAAAAAATATTTAATGTGCACAAAACGACAACGTTGTGCAACCCTCAGCGTGAGCTTTGGGTACAGCGTACAATAAATTACGACTAAAAATGCAAACATGTATGAAGAAGTTCGAGCTTGACTATAGAATACAGCGTGGAACTTGGCCGCATACTTCAAGGACAGCTTAGTCATCCGCGTATTGTGACGTGGATAAGATCTTCGTCCCAACTTGCAGTCTACGAAGGTTGAAGTATCCGCCGCCATCAGCTCTGTAGACGATAGCGGTTCTGTGACACAAATTAAGCCACATTTTCTCAATTTACCTGTGAGGCAAAGCGAAATTCCAGCGCAAATTTATAATTGTCTATGGAACTTTGGTTCATCATTACAATATTGAAACTAAACAATTCCCACAACAACAGTTTGGACCTTGGACTAAATCAATACTACTACTTTGAAACGTTTAGAGGACCATGAGTTTCAAAATGTTTCTCCATCATACATGTTCACCAGATTTAGCCTCTGACTATTGATTGTTTTCTCAGCTCAGAGGTGAGAGATTTGTGTAAAACGAGGAAGGAATCGATACTGTACTGTAAAAGCGTATTTCTTCTAGGCTTCATCGGGCCCCCACTTAACCCATTATTCGAAAGAGCAAAAAAAATGGGAAGGTCGTATTTCGGATAACTATAAGATAAAATTGGTTAAGAAATTAAAAAAAAAAATGTTTAGCTTTATTTATAATGGTTTAATATAATCTAAAACAACAGTTAAACACTAAAAACAAAAACATAATATTGCAAAATAATAATTAAACTAAAAAGAACGAACAACAAGTAAAAAAATTTTACGAACTTTTTTGTTAACAAATTTATTAATAGTTTCATCATAATTAATGTCCTTTAAAACTTCGCTCTCGATATAAAGGACAGAGAAGGCATCAAACTTTTCCTGTCCTAAACAAGCCCTATGGTTATTTTTGACCTAATCCAACGCCAACGCAGAAAAGGAGCGTTCGCTACTAGCGTTGGATATAGGTAAGGAAAGAAAAATTTGTAATAAGGTTAAAACGTTTAGAAAAGTAGATTTTAATGTTTGGACCATGTTATATTTCGTCTTTGCTATTCCAATTGACAAAATAAATTATTTTACTTTGCATGGGCCCTATTTATTTATTTATTTTTTGTGTTCGTACATAAATGCTTACACTCGTCATAAAAATTAAAAATGTCAAAATATAACACCACAAATTATTTACAAAAACAAACAAATACACAATATGTAAAAAAACAAATTCATGTAAAAAATAAAATTGACAAGTACGCACAAAATATATGAATAAAAAGTTTAGATCTCGTTTCTTTCTGAGTAGTCAAATTGCAAATATCCTTCCATAGAATAAAATGACTTTCTGATAAAAAGTGATTTCATCTTCTTGAGAAACAATTTAGGCGGAAGCTCTATCACATGTCAAGGCAAAGCATTAAATAATCTAAGTGCGTGGTAATTCAGAGAAAATCTTGCTTTATCTACTCGTCTCTAAGTACGAAGTTCTCATTATTCCTAGTGGAGTACTGATGAACAGCCGAATGTGGCGTATACATATTGGAGTGTAGTTTAACATATTTCAGACATTCAAGCATATATATACAGGTCTGGGACAAAACTCCAAGTACATGAGACGAATTCCTGCAGTCGGCCAGCAACAACTCTCAAAGCACAAAAAATACGAGATGAGACAGGTGCGTGCTTTCAGGCAAGTACAGCATAAGAGACATGGCTCTCTATCATCAACAAAACAGATTTTGACAATTTTGTGAACATACCCCGCAATACGTATGTATTTGACGATAACTTACTAGAAACATAGTCGACATGAGCATGCCATGTCAGTCTCTGGTCAAGATAAACCCAAGAACCTCACCGAATTTTTATCCTAAAGGAAAGTTTACCTAAAAATCAACGTGCGAGTAATATTTAGGCGATTAGGTACTGGTATAAATACGATTTTGAATTATAGTCAAAATCCTCTTTACGTTATAACGTTGGCTAAATGATTATTCTGGTAAATCTGCTTTGACATATACCATAATATTTCATTTGCCTTATACAATACGTGAGTTCGTATACATTTGAAACTATGGCATAGAGCTAACTGGATCGGAAAATAAATGTTTCCAAATCCCACAATCGGCATGTCATGAGCTTTACTAATGATGTTGGAATAAAATACGCTAGTCGTATATACGAGTACATACCAGTTAATGAAAGTAATATAAAAATGTTAGACGGATTTGGATGTGGCTAAGCTAACAATAATTCAGTAAATCAACTTCTTTCCAATCTTAGTGTTGAGCTGCATCTAGAGTTCCTCAGGGTTCAAACTTGAGACTAATTATTTCTTTTATACATTAATTGATCGTGACTACTTGGACCTGTAGAATTAGATGATTTTCTCGTCATGAAATAATCATGCAGTTACAGATTTGATGGCGGCGGACTCCTCAACCTTCGTAGACGACTGCAAGCTGGGACGAAGATCGTATCCACATCAGTTATTGAGCTTCAATACGCGAATGGCAACGAGGATCGAAAAACATGTGCGTTCTGTCAAGTAACAGTTGGTTCCAGAACACACAGCGCTCTCATGCTCAAACTTGACTTGACAATCTTTTGTTGAATGGTGTTTGGTTGGTCTGGAACATAAGAAAACCACAACAAAAAATCGTGCCACAACAGATTGGTGTTAGAAGAAAAACGTGATATCTGTACCGACGTAATGAATGAATGTGATTGGTGGTCCGCCCATTTCAAGTCGCCGGAAAATACAAAACGTCGATATTATATATTGTACGTTTCGCCCATTTTGCCAGAATGATAAATTAACGCGTTTTTCCATTATTTAGAAGCCGGCTTTCGAGGAATAAACTAACTGGATTTGTCTAGCTATATGTATAACGTGATTTGTATGGTATCTATTAATTAATTGTGAAACAAAAGAATTAAATGCAACTTAGCAGTGACAAATATGATAATGAAATCAGTTAAACACAGTCTATAAGTTATTAAGATATACAGTGAGAACCAAAAGTCACGTAAAGATTCATAATAGCATATGTTTTTCTTATAGAAGCCCCTGTATATTATTTTATATAATACACCTAAAGTCGACGGTTATCAAGATTTATACGGTAGAATAGCACAAAATGCACTCCTAATTTGGAGCGAAAAAATAAATATTAAAAGCTACTCCAATCTAGCTAACTGTGCTCAGTTCATTTGCGTAGGATCGAAAGAAGATTTCTAAACGCCTCTGAAATATTTTCAAGATTTCCAAACGTCAGAGACGACGCGAGGTTTTTTCATGATTTCCAAACGTAACAAACAACGTTTTGAGAAGTTTTGAGGATTTCCAAAGGTTCTAAACGATATTTGATAAATTTGGCAATCTTCGCTTTACAAACGACGTCCTGAATCCTTTTGAAGAATTCCCAACGTATCAAGCGATGTTCTGAAGACTTTGGAAGATTTATAACATCATAAATGACGTTCTGAGGATTTTGGAATGTTTTTGAAGATTTCTAAACGTCAAGAACCATGTTCTGAAGATTCTTGAAAATTTCTAAATGTCAGAAACGACGTTCTAAAGACTTTTGAAGATTCTAAACGACATAAACGACGTTCTAAAGACTTTTCGAGATTTCTAAACGTCATAAACGAAGTTCTAAAAATTTGCAAACATCATCATACATTTAGAAAGTTCACAAAGGCGTTCTAAAGACTTTTGAGGTTTTATAAATATCACCAACGACGTTCTGATATTTTTTGAAGATTTTCAAACGATATAAATGGCATTCTGATAATTTTTCGAAATTTCCCCTCACAAACGACGTTCTGAAGCGTTTGGAAGATTCCCGAACGTAACAAACCACGTTCTGATGCGTTTGGAAGATTTGTAAACGTCATAAACGATATTCTGATTAATTTGGACATTTTCCCTCACAAACGACGTTCTGAAGACTTTTGCAGATTTACAAATGTCACAAACGACGTTCTGAATACTTTCGAAGATATCTAAACGCCTTAAACAATATTTTTAAAACTTCCAAACGTCACACAAACAATGTTCTGAAGACTTCTGAAGATTTCTAACGTCATAGACGACGTTCTGAGAATTTTTGGCTGTTTTCGAAGATTTATAACATCATACACGAAGAACAATGTTCTGAAGATTCTTGAAATTTTCTAAATGTCATAAACGTTCTAAAGACTTTTGAAGATTCTAAACGGAATAAACGACGTACTCAAGACTTTTCGAGATTCCTAAACGTCAGAAACGATGTTCTAAAGATTTTAAAGATCATCACTGAGGAACCTATAATTTTTTCTCGTGGATTTCTAGAAGGTTCAATATTTTAAGTTCTCGCAAACATGTTTACGTTTACATTTTCAGCAACTCTGTCGTGGAGAATCTTCTTCCATTCTTTCCATTAAATTTAGAGCACGAAATCCTGAAACCTCCAGATTTATCCATAATGTCAATTTTCACTTTGAAATTTTCCAAAAATGAATCTGCACCTTGTAAGAGATGTTACAGACAAAGATTAGAGAAAAATATACTTTTATATGAAAAGGGGGCGAGTTATACATTTGTGGAGATATTTGACATAAATTGTATTCCTTTGTTTTACATATTCGTCGCAAATGCAGAAAAAAAACACTAAACGGCTTCCTAACTTTGTTCAACCATGAAAGTTTATAAATTAAAATTATATGCAAATTATGTACGCAATTAAAAAATAATTAAATGAAAATGTGAACTGTCAGTGTAGGAAAACTACAGTTTAGAGCAGTTGCGCACGCAAGGGGAGAGCACTGGAATACGTGCATCCCCGTTATCAGTGTATTATTTTGATTGTTGATAAAAATAAAGTCGAAACTATAGGCAAAACAGCTCTATATTAGTCAAACAGTTTCCTAGAGATTGATGTAAGAGTAGCAGTAATCTTTTTCATTGAGATTCAAATCCTAAAGTTAAGAGCTAAAATCTGTATATACTCGATAGTTGGAAAAGTTAAAAAGAACCACAATTAATTTGCAAAGATCAGAGAAATATCACTGCCGATTAGAATACTACCATCTTTTCAAAGTGAAAGTCATCCCTGAACGTCAAAAAACTAACCCTCCACTACAAATTCAAGAACGTGCCTGGTCAAATGCCTGAGTATGGCAAGACAAGTCAGGGGACGCCCTCAAGAATGCAATTTTTATTTAGTCACAATAGAGCCTCAGTGTTCGCAGTGGAGGGTCCGATGCAGACCCACTCATTTGGACCTACTCTACCTACTTAAGTAAAACCATGATTGCCCATGAAAAAACCTTTTCTCAAGTCCATGAAGTTGATGTTCAAGACAGATTTTTGAAGCCAAATGAATCTCTGGCATTCTCCTACCTGTTTTCATCCCTGGGACGTTCTGACGCGAAATTATGAGACCTTTACGATATTTATGGGAAAAAATTCTAAAAATGAACCCTAATAAATAATTATTTGGCTTTTATTTGTTTAACTCAAATAAAATTTATTTGACTCAAATAAACAGTGTTTGTCCGGAATAAATATAGTTATTTAATTTTTTTTAAATATTTATTTGGCCCGGTCTGCTTTGGCGGAAATAAATATTTATTTACTTTAAATAACAGATTAAAGTTAATGCCTGGTTATTTTAAACAAGTCCACCGTTATTTGAATCAAATAAATGATAATAAAATAAAATTAACAAAAATATTTGTAAATTCATTTCTAGAAAAAAACATGTTTGAAGAAATAAATATTTATTTGTAACAAAAAAAGTATTTATTGGAAGCAAACTATCAAATTATTTGTTTGGATATAACAAATCACATATTTAATATAAATAAATGTTTATTCAGAATAAACAAATATTTATTTATTCCTAGTAGCAGCACCTTTGAGCCAAGTACATGGAGTCTTTCCTCTAAATACGAGTAACTCTAGTTAGTTCAAGCAAACAAATATAACCTTACATTTTCGGGCCTCGTTAACAAGTAAGTATAAGTACTAAGTCAAATAAATATTTATTTAAATCAAACAAATACTAGTTGGGTATTTCAAATCAACCATATATTTGTCTCAAGTACATGGGTTGTTTGTCGTATAAATATTTGTTTGGTTCAACTCCATTTTTGTTTGATCCAAACAAATCTTTTTTTCAGTGGCAGATGTCGTATTTCAAAGTTTATTCATACAATTTTGACACTTTATTTATTCGAGGCCAACTCGCCATTGAAATATTTTTTCACAAACGAATCATACGAAAGTGTATACAAGACAGCCTCTATATTTTGTATGCACAAAAAATTAGAGATAGCAGTGGAGTCTGCAGCATCCCCCTGCCCCGCTTCACTGCTAAAATTTACATATTCAAATGTTGCGGCCAGTGCAATTACCTCATAATTGAAATGGCACAAAATAGGAGGAGTGGGTTAGAGTATAGTAGTTGTAGTACGTGAAGGAGGGCAAGGGGAGGGGAGCAACTAGCTCTCTTTGTATAAGGGTTGTAAAATTACAAAGGCAGATATACATGCATATAAATAAATGTTGATATACGTATGTTGAGGTGTATATACACTGTGTCCAAGATAAGAACGGGATAGCATTGGAATCTTGGAAACAGTAGGAGTTTTAGTTAAATTAGAGAAAAGTTCTACAATTTAAACACCTTTTCAGTGGTGTTTTCAAGAGTAAACTAACTGTTTTGAGAGCTTCTAGCTCAAGAGAAAAAAAGGACTATAGGACAGATATTTAAAAATTAGACAAAAATATAAAATGATTTGAAAAGACGAGGCCTTAGGACTTACCAATAATTCCGTATATACTATTGGGTATTTCTAACTGACCGTTGGTCTTCTGGCCGGCCGGCCTCTAATCTTCTACCACCTTCCAAATGTTCAAGTTCGCTAATTCAAAGAGTTAGCTCACTAACCAATACATACAGACACTTTCGTCTGTTCAATAACTTAAATTATGCATACGTGGCATTTTACCACGCATTTATTTTGTCTTTGTCACTCAATTTGCTGTACATCTAAAAACGCTTTAAGAGGCAATGCCGGACTTACCATCTTTGTTTCACACATTAATGTATTGCTGCAGTAATACCTACTATATGCTAGACATAATTGTGCAACTCCGATTGTTATGAATGTGTTTAAGTTTAACGTTGATAGAGCTAAATGGAATGTGTACACTTATAATAAATACTTTGAAAATAAAATACGTACATGAGTACATGCCTGCGATGAATGAATTTATAGCAATACAATGGATAATCAACTCAACTCACATAAATTTTTAAATAAAAACAATGTTTTTATTGACGTTGGCCTACTCTCGTTATGCGTTCGCCGACGGGCAGGGCATTGTTGGCTCATTGGATAGCGAGCATTAAATGGACGCATGACAGTTATTTTCATAATTTAAAACAAATCATCATGTTGCGTTAGTTTTGGGACACAATTTATATACCTTTATATTCATAAAGAATGAAAATAAAATAAATAATAATCGCTATCCACATAAAACCGCACTTGAAGTATACATTAAATGAGTAGCTGGTCGACGGACATAAAACAATATAAACATGCATTTGAAAATACTGTGATGGGCATTTACAAGTTTCAATGTTGAGTTTATGTTTTGTGTTGTTGTTTAATAAGGGAAAGTAATTATAGGGGATAGAGAGCGCTTTGGTAGTGCTAGTGGTCAAACATAATGCTGTTGTTGTTGTGTTTAGACTGTTTGACGTGATTTATTGTTTTTATCTGTTACTGACCAAAGAATATAGAAACATTCGAATTTTGTGAGGTTGCCTCAATAATGGTACTGGTACTAAACGGACGTTCAAACATGCCCCTTCATTTCCGATATGACCAACTCAAGATTTCGGATCAAATACCTACGTAAAGCTAGAAATTTGCTAAAACAGACATAATTGTATACAGTGGCAGCTGGTGAAAGAGGATTGTCATTTTAATTGCCCCTTGTCATACGGTTCTTGTGACTCAACGTAATTGATGCCAAGCTATGCATTGTTTGTTTTTATTGAGCGGCAGATCTTTGCCATCGCGAACGGGAGAGTATTACTTTCTGTTGACGTTTTTATAAATTTAAAATTAGGCCATGTGATTTAAAAAAAAACTTGTTAAGCTAAGAAGAAAAAACCGGATCTAAAATACAGTGGACGTCGGATGCCAGTTTTAAATATCGGGTTCGCCATCTAACGTTTTTTTTTCAACTAGTGCTTATTTCGTGAAGGGTAACACTTAGCTCATGTCTGATTTGACAGATAATTAGTTTTATCCTACCGCTGAACGAATATGGTTGTGTATACGCTTGAACAACGCTGAGAAATATTGCGACATTACTTTGAAAGTCATGGTAATGTTGCAGAATGTGTGCGAAAATTGCGTACGGATTTTGGAAGAAGAGAAGCACCGTCAGCTTCGTATGTTCGTTATCTCGTGAAAAAAGTGAAAGAAACTGGCATCCTCATCGATAAACCAAAGCGTGAAAAGCCAAAAACAGTGCGTACACCCGAGAATATTGCTGCTGTGGCAGAAAGTGTGCGTGAAGCGCCATCAACATCAATTCACCGTCGGTCTCAACAATTGAACATTTCGGAGACATCATTGAGACGAATTTTGCATAAAGACCAATTGGTTCAGGAGTTGAAGCCAACTGACCATCCAATGCGTTTTCGCTTCTCTCAGTGGGCCTGCGATCGACTTACAGAAGATGCCGATTTTGCCAAAAAAATCATATTTTCAGATGAGGCTCATTTTGATCTTGGCGGGTATGTAAACAAGCAAAATTGTCGCATTTGGGGCACAGAAAACCCGCACGCATACATTGAAAAGCCGATGCACCCAAAACGAGTCACTGTTTGCTGCGGATTTTGGTCCGGAGGCATAATTGGGCCATTTTTCTTCGAAAATGAGCAAGGAGTGGCCGTTATAGTCAATGGCGATCGTTATCGGGCCATGTTGAACGAATTTTTGTTCACAAAAATTGAAGAGGAGGATATTGGCAACATTTGGTTTCAACAGGACGGCGCTACGTGCCACACAGCTGAAGCTACACTCGATGTTTTGCGCCCTGTTTTTGAAGATCGCATTATCAGCCGCAGAGTTGATGTCGTTTGGCCACCTCGGAGCTGCGATTTGACACCGTTGGACTATTATTTGTGGTGTGCCGTCAAAGATAAGTGTTACGCCGACAAGCCAGAGACAATTGACGCTTTAAAGGACAATATTCGTGAAGCCATTGGTGAAATACAGCTGCACACAATCGATAATGTGCTTAAAAATTGGACCGATCGTGTAGGCTACTGCATGGCCAGCCGAGGCAGCCATTTGAATGAAATTATTAGTCATTATTAACCGGAAGGATTGTACTTTCGAATAAAAAAAGAAATTTGAGAAAATATTCAGCAGTTTTTCTTTTATAGCATTTTCAAAAAAAAAAAGTTATCTGGCAGACCCAATATATTTCAAGATCAGAGAGAATGTAAGGTTTATATGAAAATTTGACAAAAACCTTTACAATAAAACTAAACTAAAAGTATAAGTAAGTAGACCTTGATGCAATTATTGAAATAATTTCACCCCTGAAGCTTACAAGCGGCCATATTGCTTGTATATATGCAAACATCGCTGATGTATATTATATTGTAAACAAAAGCAAATCGCAGTCGTGAGTACACTATTAAAATTCAAATTAAGCTGCTACAAAAAGGAAATTGAGAGAATTATCCGATTGCATTTCAAACACGTGAAATCGCTAAAATTCAGAAACAAGGAGGAGACGGGAGAGTGATCGTGCCTGTAACAAAACGATGCCACTTAAAAGATGGATGTCGTACGAGGTACGAGCTAGATGAGGATAATAATACTTAATCGTTTTGTATTTATGTAGGAATAGAGGACGAATTAGGCCAATTTTACTAGATACAATTATTATATCGTTCAAGGAATTCTATAATTATTATCATTTCATTAATGTACTTTGCTGATTTTACAACAAAGATTTGGGCAAAACTTGTCTTATCATTCACTAAAATCAGCTAAAGATTGCCTTTTATATTTCGGGATTACAGAACAAAAACCAATATTAATCATCGAAAATCGCTTTATTGTTTTCCAAAATATTCCCCATGAAAATCTATACACTTTTGCATGCGTTTGAACCAATTGCCGAAGCACTTTTGCCACTCTGATTGAGGTATCTCCAAAACATGCATTCTGATTGCAGCAACCGCTTCTTCAGGTGTCGAAATACGTTGACCTCTCAGTTTGTTTTTTACGTACGGGAATAAAAAGAAGTCATTCGGTGCCAAGTCAGGACTATACGGCGTATGACTCATCAAATCGATGCTTTGGGTGCTCAAAAATGCAGTTGTTTGAGCCGATGTGTGAGAGCTCGCATTGTCGTGGTGAAGAGTGATCCGTCTTCGGCGGTTGGTTTTCCCTATTTCTTGGAAGACAACTGGCAAACAAATGGTTGTGTACCACTCAGAATTGACTGTTCTGCGTTGTTCTAGTGGTACGGTTGCGACATGTCCAGTTGTTCCGAAAAAACAGGCGACTATTTGCTTGGAAGTGCTTCGTGCGCGAACAACTTTTGTTGGATTTGGCTCATCTTGAAACACCCATACAGTCGACTGCGGTTTACTTTCGGGCTCATACGCGTAAATCCACGATTCATCACCTGTCACGATGTCATGGACGTGTTTCGAAGCACCGCGATCGTATTTTTTGCGCATTTCTTTTAACCAATCGACACGATCCTTTTTTTGAGCGATTGAATTGAATTTATTTATTTATTTATTAATCTACGGACAAAGTCCATTATTACAACATGTACAAAACAATAGCATACAACATAATACAGAAATTATAAAAACTTACATAACTCTAGACTATCCATTACAATTGAACTTAATAAAAAAAAACAAAAAACCAGCAATTGCGCGACGTACAACAGCTCGCAGGACTCCAACGCTCGCTGATGTTAAGGAATTAATGAATGCTAAATCATTTCAAATTTTAAAACAAGAATTAGGGAAACCATTCATCTCTAGACCCCCTCCTCAAGCGACCGGCGAACTCACCAAATGGTGCGAAGAACTCGATGTTATGATTAGAACAACGATTCGCCAGTCGCGCCACTCTGGTGACAAAGGTATTCATAGCGTAGTTCGCGCGGTGGAACGAGTCGTGAAAGAGATCAGAACTTCTGCCTTGTCTAGGGGGAACACGAAAACCAATCTGGGATAAAAGACTAGAAGATAAAAGAGTATTGTTTAAAATTTTATATAGTATAGTCAGATCCCTGACAACCCTGCGGGCGCCCAATGTAGCCAACTCCAGCTCATTCAGCAATACGCCGTAGTTGAAGTTGAAATCAACGGGTCGTTCATGGCCGAGTCTAAAATGAACGTACCTCAGAAAACGGTGCTGAACCCTCTCGATACAGACAGTGTGACAAACATAAGATGGAGACCACACCGCGGAGGCGTACTCCAAATGCGGCCTCACAAGGGACGTGTACAGGGCCCTGAATGTACCAATCTGACTGAAATCACCCGAACAACGTCTGATGAAGCCCAACATCTTAATGGACCGCGATGTCGCGCGCCTGATGTGGTCGGTGTAGCTCAGTGAAGAATCCAAGTAGACACCCAGATCCTTGACCAAAGTCTTATAATCCAAAGCGTCCCGGTCAATAAAGTATTCGTGAAAAAGTGGATCCCTAGTACGGTTAAAATTAACGCAAAAGCACTTCGATATATTCAAATCCAACCCATTCGCCTCGCACCAATGCACAAGCCGAATAACATCCTCCTGCAAAAGGTAGCAATCGGATGGGCCTGCAATACGCCTATAACACTTTAGATCATCAGCAAATAACTTGATCTCACTATGAACGAAACATTGCGCTATGTCATTGACAAATAAGTTAAATAATAAGGGGCCCAAATGAGACCCCTGAGGAACACCAGATGAAACTAATATGGGCCTGGAATGAAACTCATTGATCCAGACAACCTGAGTTCTACCACATAAGTAGCTCCCCAACCAGTCCAACATAGGCGCAGAGACTCCAACAATCCCAAGCTTCTCAATGAGAAGTCGATGGTTGACACTGTCGAAAGCCTTAGAGAAGTCGGTGTAAATGGCATGAACTTGATATCCGTGCTCCAAAGCCCGGGACAAGTTGTTTGTGAATTCGAGGAGATTGAGCTCGGTAGATTTACCTGCCTGAAATCCAAATTGATCGGAGATCACCAATGGCCCCAGAGTGGCCGTCAGATAACGAGTGATCAGGTTTTCGAATAGTTTCGGAATTGAATTCAATATACAGACCGGTCGGTAATTTGTTACTTCATTTCTGTTGCCGGATTTAAAAATAGGGGTAATGAAACTAGTTTTCCATAATACAGGGAAAGTGCCAGTGGAGACCGAATGATTGAAAATAATTTGAAGCGGTCTAGCAAGCGAAAAGCTACAATTCCTGAGAAGCAAGGCCGGGATTCCGTCGGGACCGGCCGACTTCCTCACTTCCAAGCCAACAATTGCCTCCAAAATATCTGAGAGAGAGATGTGATGATCGGAAACATTCACCAGGGTGTCCCCGACTCAGCCAACCGGAGAGTCAAGACATCTGTCGTTATACACTGATTCAAAATACCCAGCAAACAAATCCGCCCCACACTGATCGGCGTCGCTCGTTCGTTCACCCCATGATAGACGCGAGGGCAGGTCTGAAGATCCTCTTTTAGAATTAATGAACCTCCAAAAAGCTCCAATGTTCTGAGGCAGCTCACTCTCAATTGCATTTGTAAAAGACATATAGCAAACGCGAGAAAGGCGATTACATTCACTTCTGAGTCTGCTAAAGTCCGCATAATGGGTCTGCGAGCCTGTGATTTTGTAACGCTTGTGAGCCCTCTTCTTTTCAAATATGAGCTGTTTCAGCTCCAGTGAATACCACCGCGGATATCGTTTAGAGGAACACCTCTTCTTGGGCACAAAAACCTCGAACGCATCGAATAAGATGTGGTAAAAGGTGTCGACCATGTCATCCACCGACCGATAGGAGAGAAGAAAATCCCACCGAATGCCACCAAGACAGTCATTCAATGACTCAAAGTCGGCCGACTTAAAATCGTAGTAAAACCTTTCCGCTTGACGAGAAGAAGCCACTTTGTGGGTTCTGAATGGTATATGAACAACCAAAGGAGGGTGATAACTGTCCGGCTCGATTAGAACATCCTCCGCAACGACAACCCTGGAGTCGGGATTGTGGGCCAAGACCAAGACCAAGTCCGAATTTGTAAAATTATTTCTGGCGTACAATATCCACTGTCTGGATCATAATTCATAGAATAGTCAAGTATCCAATTCCATAGCTCTGTAAAAAATAGCAAAATGTATTAATTGAAAAAAAAAATGTCCTTCATTGGTAAGCCCCAAAATTCTCAACCACTATTATACCTATTCATTTGAATTTGAAGTATACAGGACTCATATAGGATATAATGTTTGTTTATGATGTTTTCAATACAAAAACCCTCCGGCAGATTTGAAATATGTTTGGCATTATGTAGGTACATTTGTTCATAGTATATGGATGCACAACACACACAAAACACATCTATTTATCTTGTTTTACAGTCTATGTATTTACCAATTACATAGTAGATAGGATGTGCAGGGTGATCATATTTTAACTATCTTTGATAATATTGCACGTAAACTTAGGACTAAAACAATCGTGTAATCGTGGATCAAATCCAACAAAAATAATCAAAACCATGCCAAATAAGAAATCTACAGGCATAGATAATATCCCGGTGAAAGTTCTCAAAAACTCAGTTCATATTTTGTCTCCAATCATAGCTGAGCTGACAAATATGTCAGTTCAAAGTGGTATATTCCCGGAACAGCTGAAACATGCCATCATTGTTCCAATATTTAAAAAAGGACATAAAACTTCTATTGAGAATTACAGACCGATATCGCTTCTGAGTGTCTTTTCTAAGGTCATGGAAAGGATTGTCTCGAATAGAATTTTTGGGTTCCTGGGCTCCACTAAAATCATAAGTAAGTGTCAACGTGTACTTATCAGTTTGTACAGCAGATACACGATTTAACTGATAGCGCGCACTATGCGGTGGGTGTGTTGTTTGATCTGACGAGTGCGTTTGATGTGGTGGATAAGGATTTCTTGTGTAGAAAGATAGATCAGCTGGGTTTCCGTGGGCCTATAAATAGGTGGATTGACTCCTATTTAACTCATAGAAGGATGGCGGTAAAGATTGATTCATCTATATCGGAATCTCAAGAAATTGATTTGGGTACTCCTCAGGGGAGTATACTTGGACCGCTGCTTTTCCTACTGTACATTAACGACCTTCCCACGAGCATTTCACATGGTACCGTGTATATGTACGCTGATGATACCACCATTCTAATATACAATAAAATCAACGTAACTCTAGAGGAATTTCAGTCGTGGTGTCATAAAAATAGACTGATGATCAATTATAGCAAAACTGTTGCTTTTCATTTTAATAAATATAAAAATCCACTGCCTTTCAATTTATGTATTGACGCACTTGTTTTACCTTGGGCAGAGTCTGCTAAGTTGATGGGTGTGTATGTTGATCCGGAGTTGAGTTGGATTGGTCATGTTGACAATCTATGTAGCAGACTTTCTAGAAGTCTATACGTGCTGCTTTCTCTAAAAACATATATGGACAAGCATTCCCTGATTTCTGTATATTATGCTTATTCGTCTATCGCGTACAATATAGCAATTCGATATATATTCAACATTCCATACAGAGGGACTTGTAAATGTACTTTTAGGAAGTACTCGTATAAAATCCTCACTGTTCCATGTATTTACTTCTATAAAACGCTTTGTCCCATATTTAAACATAAGAATCAGGCTCGAAGACGGGGAGATGGTCATCGCTATTTTACTCGAGGGAGGGATCTCTTATATCTACCTCGACCCAAACACGAGTTTTATAAAAAATCGCCTCTGTACTCAGGATACTTTTATTTCAATCTTCTTCCCTCAAAGATAAGAAACTGTGCAAATATGAGCATTTTCAAAAATTTATTAAAAGAGTTTCTTACAAACGGTGCGTTCTACAGCCTACAGGAATTTACTACCTCAGTATAGTGTTGTTAAGCTGTGTCAAGAGTTTGTTCTATTTGTATAAATATGTATTTGTATTTTTATTTATATTTTCAGTTTTCATTAATTTATGCTCAATGTTTTTTGTGTTTTGTATTTTGACGTGTGTATCTACAGAATCTATGTACTTTTGAAAGACTAATAAAGATATTATATTATTATTATATATAATTAAAAAGCTTTAGCATACTGCTCCTCACTGCAAAAGTTCTCGAATCTAGAATATAGTTTATCGGACACAAAAGGGTCAATGGTATCAAAGGCCAAACAACAACCCAACTCCCATTGTACTGGCATCCAAAGTATTATAAAACGTATTGAAGAAAAAATTCTTAAATTACAAAACGTCCATTCCTAATCCGTGTAGGTATAAGAGATTTATTTACCTCAGATTGTTTTGCTACAATTTATTTTTATTTCTAGAATTGCGACTGCAAAATAATACCTCAAATTAAACTTTGCACAAACAACTGAAAAATCGGCTTTACCGATACACACCGACAATATAAAGACAAAGAGATCGCAAAGTTTATCTCCAAACAGGAAAATAGAACAATAAAAACTTAACCGACATATCGGAATCGAAGCTAAAGGCTTAAAACAGTGGCGTAGCATAAAGGACTATTACATCAACAAACACACAGTGAATCATTGGCCAAAAAGGAGAGCTAAATGTATGGAGACAACTTTCTTAAGGTTGTCAGGATGCAATTTATTAAAAGTCTTCAGTCCAAGCTTGATTGTTTTGCGTTATCTTGCCTTAGAAATTCGATGAAACTTCAGAATATTTTTTTGCATCGATCTGACGGACTCACTACGAAGAAGCAACGGTTTAGGGTCATTTAAAGTCCAAACTCCAGAAAAATATCATCTCAACATGTTAAACATAATAATTTGATTGATCAGTCCGTAAGCGGAACGTCAACGTGGATTTTATAGAGGAGGAGAGACATAAATTCTATCAGATTAAAAATACAAACTAACTTTAGTCCTGCTTAACAATCCCAGCAATATCCTACGATGAGAGCGAAGTTCATTTCGCCAGGTGCTATTTAGGGTTGTAAAAATATCCTTTGAAGAAGATAAGATTTTGACTTCATCACTATGATTGCGTAGTTGCTGGAGCAGGTTTATCTTCAGCGATAAGTATGTAACCCCCAGCTCGAACAAAAAAAGTGTGCGTGAGGTGTACAGACATCGATGGGTTCCCTTCCTCTCTATCGTCTCGGCCAGCGGAGAATTCAGCTGAAATGTTTGTTTACACACACATACAAATTCCTCAAAAACCAGCAAGTAAGTGTTAGGAACATTAACATTAACGTTAACATTAACATTGACATTAATATGTTGGCTGTTCGTTATATGTGTAAGACAGATTTTACTGCAAGCTGTAGAGAATTATTCAAAAAACACCGAATATTGACTCTTACATCACTTTTCATTTTAGAAACTGTATGTCTTATTCATAAAAATGTAAGAAACATTAACAGCTCAGCTCCACCTAGTCACCCTTATCCCACGAGGCTAATTCAGCGGGTGCACTTGCCTATACCGAGGTCTGCCTTGGTAAAGAGATCACTCCTTTATGACAGTCGCAGAATGTACAATCATTTGCTGCCAAACTTGACGGCTGTAAAAAATCCCAAGCAATTTCGGGAGGCTGTTAAGCGCGTTCTTCTTGAGAAGGCCTATTACTCACTGGAGGACTACTTTGCTGATGCGTGGTAGTGTTTGTTTTGATTTTGTTGGGTTGGTCCGCTTTTGGCTTGGTTTAATGATTTTAATGTATTATGTTTTTTCTGTTCTGCTACTTGCATTTATATATATATATATATATATTTATGTTGTGTTGTTATTTACATATTTTACTGAATGTTTGGGGGATTCGAGATTTTACTCTTGCCTTCCTACTAACACTGACAACATAATGTAGTAGGTTTACGTATGTTTTTAACATATTTTTGTTATATTGTGTTTCAAACGATTAATTACGTCTTTGTTATATATTATTTTAAGTATGACTTTGTCTACAAGAACTTTTGTGATTCTTTTATGACAATAAAGTTAAAGTTACATTAACATAAACTAATAAAAATGCTCATATTGACTGTTTCATGTATCCAGAATCCCGAGCAATGAGAACATTTGTTCCATGTTGTAATCTGGTATATTTCGTGAGGCCTTCGTGTCGTTAAATAGTCAGATGATGCGACACTGTGTGGGCATCTAACCGACTGACTGCGAGAAATAAATTCGCGTTTCGTGGTTTTGTTTGTCAGTGTGTGTGTGTGTGAGGGAGTGAGATTTTGTTTTTCTTTCATTTTATTTTCTTTGTGTCGTTTATTTTGTGTCGGGATGAAACCGTTTTCTGCGTGACAGGTTGAAGTTGCAAGCATTTTGAACTAGTTTTTGGTGAAAATGACAATGCTGACGCAGCCTGCAGTGCAATACATCAAAAAGTCAGTGTCGCTGTTTGTGAGTTGTTGTAATGTAATTAAAATGGAAAATAAGTCAGTTTGTTCATCACATTTTACTCATTAGTTTCGATGGTGATGCCGACAGAAATTTTTATTTTAACTACTTAGTTGTTATTGTTATTATAGTTATACATTAAACAAATTGTTATGCTTATTCGTTGGCTAAATCTGCCTTAAATGTTTTAAAGAAGTTTTCTGTGGTGCATTGTCAGATTTCGAGAATAGAAAAACACACACAACTAACACACCTTTCGAGTGATTTCTTTTACAATTTATCACGGAACAACGATTGGGCATTTTAAAACTTTGTCACAAAATAAATAATAATTATGTTCACTTTACTACGGGTGTAGTTTAATATATCAAGTAAACTATTAAAAAATCAATACAGAACAACAATGGCGGACTGATGGCGACCTTATACTTATTATTACTAAGTATGATGGCGAGGACGTTGCCAAAATGGTAATATCTTAATTGAAAATGAAGTTCAGAATATTAAATTAAAATTATTTAACATTAACATAACTTTTTGGCTAAATTCAAGTTGTTTATCAAACTACCCTTGTATTGTCCTATTTTTTGTGTGTGTCCGATTTTAATCAGCTTAAATTTGTCTGCAGAAAAAGCCATAACTCTTTCTCTTTAACCTTCTTACACCATTCGGCTTTGTGTAGATCACGGAGTGAAAATTAAATAGCAATTAAAAATAAGTGGCGCTAATTAATTATAAAAAGCAAATTCGGGACAAGGAAAAAATACAATTAAATGTATTATAATTAGTAAAATTAGTCGCAGATGCGAACGGACTAATGAGATGTCATTCCATTGAAGTTTAATTCGCAATTATTTTTATCTGCATAATTATTAAAAGTTGAATTATGTTTGGCGACATCTAATGCTTAACTGGAGCAGCATTTCAAGAAGCAGGATTTACTCTAAATGTTTTCGATAAGACGATGGTTGAACCGTAGGAAAACCCATGCATTTTTCGACACTACCGAATTTTCACAACGGTTTGTTTCGAATTTGTTCGTTACCGAACTTTAAGTTTACACCAGCCACGAACGAAAATCAATGAAAACTGTTCCTGTTTTGATCAAGTTTAACGGTTAACACACTATATAGTGAGGACAAACAGTTTTTGGAAGAAATCTCACTTCTTTTAGGGCTCTATATCTAAATATGTATCAATATATAGGGTGTACTATTTAAAATAAGGAAGTTGAATGCCGTCACTGCAATATGAGCCACCCTGTATATGTAAAAATTACATAAATACAAACTTCAAGTTAACACAAAAAAAGTTTCTATTTAACTTTTTGTTGTAACGTTATATCGGGTTTGCCATCTAACGTTTTTTTTTTCAACTAGTGCTTATTTCGTGAAGGGTAACACTTAGCTCATGTCTGATTTGACAGATAATTAGTTTTATCCTTCCGCTGAACGAATATGGTTGTGTATACGCTTGAACAACGCTGGGAAATATTGCGACATTATTTTGAAAATCATGGTAATGTTGCAGAATGTGTGCGAAAATTGCGTACGGATTTTGGAAGAAGAGAAGCACCGTCAGCTCCGTATGTTCGTTATCTCGTGAAAAAAGTGAAAGAAACTGGCATCCTCATCGATAAACCAAAGCGTGAAAAGCCAAAAACAGTGCGTACACCCGAGAATATTGCTGCTGTGGCAGAAAGTGTGCGTGAAGCGCCATCAACATCAATTCACCGTCGGTCTCAACAATTGAAAATTTCGGAGACATCATTGAGACGAATTTTGCATAAAGACCTTGGTATGACGCCATACAAAGTCCAATTGCTTCAGGAGTTGAAGCCAACTGACCATCCAATGCGTTTTCGCTTCGCTCAGTGGGCCTGCGATCGACTTACAGAAGATGCCGATTTTGCCAAAAAAATCATCTTTTCAGATGAAGCTCATTTTGATCTTGGCGGGTATGTAAACAAGCAAAATTGTCGCATTTGGGGCACAGAAAACCCGCACGCATACATTGAAAAGCCGATGCACCCAAAACGAGTCACTGTTTGGTGCGGATTTTGGTCCGGAGGCATAATTGGGCCATTTTTCTTCGAAAATGAGCAAGGAGTGGCCGTTACAGTCAATGGCGATCGTTATCGGGCCATGTTGAACGAATTTTTGTTCACAAAAATTGAAGAGGAGGATATTGGCAACATTTGGTTTCAACAGGACGGCGCTACATGCCACACAGCTGAAGCTACACTCGATGTTTTGCGCCCTGTTTTTGAAGACCGCATTATCAGGCGCAGAGCTGATGTCGTTTGGCCACCTCGGAGCTGCGATTTGACACCGTTGGACTATTATTTGTGGGGTGCCGTCAAAGATAAGTGTTACGCCGACAATCCAGAGACAATTGACGCTTTAAAGGACAATATTCGTGAAGCCATTGGTGAAATACAGCTGCACACAATCGATAATGTGCTTAAAAATTGGACCGATCGTGTAGGCTACTGCATGGCCAGCCGAGGCAGCCATTTGAATGAAATTATTTGTCATTATTAACCGGAAGGATTGTACTTTCAAATAAAAAAAGAAATTTGAGAAAATATTCAGCAGTTTTTCTTTTATAGCATTTTCAAAAAAAAAGAAGTTATCTGGCAGACCCAATAGTTTCTCAAATAAGGTAGTTGTCCGTCTGGTACAGTTCCTGCATATTGTCCTGGTATTTATATGCGTTCTTTCAGATAATGCTAGGACTTTGGAATTGTCTGTGGCTCATCGAACGAGAAAGCGAGCAAGCAAAGTGGGTATAGGTATATTACAACATCAAGGAGCGATAACATGTTCCTACTTTAGGTCTCGAAAAGGATAGACATTTCATTTTGTGACATATCCAAACCGTTCCCTCAGGACATTTTCCTAGATATGAAATCACTTGTGCGTTCTGTGAATATTATATGGGGTTCTTAGCTATGGTATGTTATGTTATTCGTTACAAAAGTCGTTGGATATTTTAGAAAAGCTTTAGGTGGATGTTCAAGATTGAAATAAATTGTTTTTCGAAAATACTTACTTATAGCTTTTTATTTTTGAAATTGAAAAAAAAAATAGTTTTTTGTGAATATCTCCGGAACCGTTTACCGTATATGTTTTACAACAAGTTGATATTCCTCGAATACAGTCAACTTTAGAGCTTATTATCAAGAGTATCTTTTTTGTGTAGAAAACATTGGCAGTTCAAATGGGTATCTTAAATCCGTACTTTGTCCAGTGGCGTAGAAATTGGGGAGAAATGCTTACAAAAGCTGTTTTCTGTACTATAAATCATCTTAGAGTATACATGCCAAGCATTTGTTGCTGATTATTAAAAAAATGTTCGATTACGTTTAACTTTTTCATTTTAATACATCAAATTGCTTGGATCCGTTAAAGGTTCCATTTTTATTAAGCAATTGCTCTGATATATTTGGACCTCTTTCAGAACCGGAAAGCTCAGATCATGATACTGAGGCTTCAATGAGCTACAAAGCTGTTTGTAAAACCCTTATTATATTAGGAGAAAAATGTGTGTCAAATATTGAGCGTTCTTCAGTGAAAAAAGAAAATTCTAGTTATTAGCTTTAACTTTACGGAATAACTCTGTACCCATATTTTACTATAAAACAGAGGATTACAATGCATACAAAATAAGAAAAAGCTGGCATGATAATAAAATCCTCTTTTGTGTGTATATTCGCATAGTTGCGATGAGAATTTACATTCGTAATTGAAAATTGCCTGGAATCATTTATAAATTCTAAAACCTGATTATGTTAACAAGCAAAAACATTGCAAAGAACGAAAAAGAGAGAGCCGGAGGTCATTTGCATAGCGTCTTGTGCTGATTCTTTAGATGTACATTTTTCGTAATGTATAATTTAGAACAAAGAAATGTTGAAACGGATTGGATCTATAAATAAAATAATACCTTAGATCTACAAAAGGCTGTCTTTTTTTCTTGCAAAACGTTTTATGCCTCCTGTTTTCGAAGAGTTTAACACAGTCTTTGCTTAAGCGCTAAACAAGTATCTAATTTAGGGGCTTATTTTGTTTAGCAAGCTCCTGTTCCGAATCTGGTAATACGACACTCGAGGGTCAATTGTGTGTATGATTTTTTTTATAAAAGGAACAAGTCAAAATTATCATTATTATTATTTCTTTGAAACTAATTTTTAATATTGTGTGACAGTAATTTAATGAAGGTGATGAACCTAGAAAGTAATTACGTATCGGAGACCCAAATTACGAGTGGTGAGAAACATTATATTAAAACAATCACCAGCAGCGGATCTTCGACGTTAGCAACTTTAGAAAAACTGAACATTGCATCGGGTTCTACTGAGTCCAGTAGGAAACATCTATTCAAGGACCTCTGGGTAGTCAAATACAATTACGTAGGTACAAAATCACTGTCGATACCATCTGATACGCTCATGGTACATTTACAACTATTATTCTCTGTTCGTTCCATTTTTTCTACCGATATATACATGTACGTAGTATGTATCTGAGTTTGTGTGAATTTGGAATAAAAAAAATCCTTGAAAATGGTGCACAAATGACGAGTATTGTCCGAAAATTGCGAATGCAAAATCAATACATATATATACACGTTAATATTTGAAAAATATTAAATTGTAAAAGCCGATTGTTATGTACTTACTCGTATTTTATACATTTTGCTAACCATGATTAAAGTATTTATATATTCATGATTATGTACCCCGAATATCATGCACAGTGTGTACCAATTTCGATGGTTGGTTGGTTGGTTTTGGTCCACTCAAGTGACTGATATCTGTAGTCGGGGATTCCTTATCTCCTGGATCCTTCTCCGAATTAATTAGTGTTAAATTAATGGGACTATATTTATTTTCACTATTTATTTCACTACTATTTATATGTCACAACACTGTTCGCTATCTATTGACTGATTTTTCGTCGACTGTTACGTTGGCTTTATATATGATTTACCCTCTTTGTCGAACCCTTCCAGAGTACTCGAACATTCTGGCGGTCGACACAACGACACAACTAGCTCGAGACGTGTAGCGGTGTTGCCAACAGGTGTACACTTTCTTGTTTGTTACAATAATTACTTTAACGTAATTACAATAACGTTCTAACGAGCACTGAGTTGCTGCAGGCAGATAAACTGCATGCTAAAAGGAAGACTGGCATATATGTACCTCAGTAATGGGTCATACAATAATAGCAAAGCCTGTTCGAGGGTTCCCGCAGGGATGTGGAACATTGTTACAGTCATACATATCCAGGGAAAATTTAATAACATAGCAACAAACTGGACGTTAGAAGAGGGACTAAAAATGGTGGACGTAGATGAAACAGCATATACCGGCATTGCTGAGTTGGGCAGGGTATAGAACTAGCGTTTAGGACTACTTCGACAGCAACAATGGGCGGCAATCATTAGACTGCGAGGGTTGATAGGGACTGTATCCACTCATCGGGGACATACAAAAGTAAATTCAACTTCACCAAGCCTTGGAGTCGGGAAACGTCGGAGTCTTTTGAAACGATGTAGACAACAAAATCGATTTACGCTTGGAATGTGTGAATTGTAAAGATATTGCAAGAAAATTATGGGGTTGTAATTGGGCTCAATCTGGAAATGAAACCAGAAGAAGATTGGCTTTGCTATTTAGGTATATAATGTAATGTATGCTAAATATTATTCGAACAAATGGATTTTTTAAAAAATAATGTTTGAAAGCCACTGTATATCCAACGATAGCGAGGAAAACTTTATCCATATATAAGACACTAATTAGAAAAATTATTTAGGTCACCGTCAGAAATTCGAAAAGTACATTTTTCACAATAATTTTCTAAAAATAAAACGACGAACTCAAACAATAATTATCCAGCACAAACTGAGGCAATAAATTAGCAACCGATGTGATCGCGGTAGCAGCACCAGCCAGTTCCTGAGTTTCTTAAATAAATTATCGCTTTATGATCCGGTTGGATTTCTGCTCTGTATACTCGTAATTTCCAGAGAATTTTGAACTCCGTTATTATTGGAATAGTGAAATGGACTAGGGAACACGATAAATTAACACCAGATAGCCGAGCATATTACGTCATTACTAGAATTTTTTTTTTTTCCATATGATTTTTATTTAGTACTAACCTTTTCCTTTTTTCGAAGCAATACAATTTAAGAGAAATACGATTGACATTACTTAATTAAAATTGACAACTGCTTTTTGGTACTTGTTATCAACTCCAGTTACTTATTTTTGTTTTAAAGACAAACAGTAGCGTGCCATTTTTTTCTTCCAAAATGTTCTACATCACAAGAATGAAGATATGTTAAAATTTAAGACGTTTACGAGATTGATTCATATGAAGTTCTTTTTTTCATCATACAAGAAACCCTGTATAAATACATTTAGCATAGTGATCAATAAATACGTATTTGTTTATGTCAATAAATATAGATTGTATTATATTCGTCTTTCGCCATATTATGATGAACGTGTATATCCTGATGAAAAGAGATAAAAACCAAAATTACGTTGTACGAAATTTTCGGAAATTGAGTCGTAAATTACGGCCAACAATGCCGCCTCTATTGTACCATGCCGCAACACTATGACAATGAATGCCCCGTTAGAGGGGGGGGGGGGGGGGTGGGAGCAGCAGCCGAGTAGTATTATTGTTTGAGATGAGGGATAGAGGCAGAGCACAACACAGAGACGACTATTTAGGTGCGTCTATATAGGGTTAGGTAGAAAATGTTAGGTAGAAAATGTTAACAGCTCGTCAACCACGTTTCTCCGCTGTTTAATTGCCAAAACACGTAGGCAACGTTTAATGAACATAGTCGTAAACATTTAGCATACTTCGCTCTGTAAAATAATAAAAGTATATCGTTTTCTAGATCAGTCAAAACAATGTGACAGCTGGCGGAGATTAGACCAGAATTTTGAGGAAAATATTCTTCTCTTCGTAGTTCATTTTTAGAGATTTTTCTCCCTCATTTTGTAACGAATTTTGCCAGATTTTTCTCAATATTGTCATTTCATTCATTATGATAATCTTTAAAACTGTTGCATCTGAAACAATAGGGCTACGAGAAAATAATGGGTACGCCACTGTATTTAGCATCAAATTATCTCTAACTTCTATAAAAACAATTTTCACGTAATTCTAATTTTTTGATATCTTTATTGGGTTTTAGGTTCGTATTAACAAACAAAAATGAAAGAAAAAATTTTCGACAAAAATTGTCTTGTCTTCTTCAGGATTTTATTTTATTAGTCTACAAGATATAATTATTTATCATTATTTTTGTTTTTGCCTATCTGTTACGATTGAGATTGTACCGTATAAAAACATCGAAATTGGACCACCCTGTACACTAACTCAATAATAATAATTTTAACATTTTTCTGTGGCACAATTCTCTTACAGTTTCACCGTCAAAATATCTAACAATAACCTCACCCTTAATTAAATTAAATTTGGTCCATTAAAAAAGCAATTCTTCTTTTGTTCAATAATGTATACCTATCGTTTCATTGAAAAGCCCTTTCTGTAGTTTATTGTTTCACAAAACGCTCATGCCAACAAAGAAAAGCAGGGCTCACCTGCATCGAATAGCTCTACTCACCAAGAGGAACAAAATAAAAACACAAAAACTGATTAATTTCCACATAATCTTTTTCCTACCATCGCAACAGGATATAATTCTCCTGTCCCGGTTGTTTATCACGATCGACCGAAATTGGTTTTCTTCCTGGTCAGACACACACAATACTTTATACACAGGGTTAGGAATAATAATAACTATGCAAGTTTTTGTGGGGTTGTTCGAAATCTGAATTATTTGATTGACAAGAAGTGTTATTATAGTTTGTCAGAATTTCAATTCTTAAGCTGAAAGCACAGCACTCCAACTCCACGTTGGCACTTTGAAATAAACTGTGACGTATGACGCCGCCATTTTGGGTGACAAGTCAGGTCCTGACTAAGAATAATTATAGTTTTCGGTTTCTAACCACAGTACTGTATTTTCATTTTTGTAAAGTACATAATAATATCGCTGTCAATTTCAGAAATATTTGTGGTGTGTCATAGGGATTGAAAACAGCCTTGAGTGGTGGTATCAGTTAAATGTTGACATGATTGGGTGATTTTTAATAATAATAAACACAACAATAATAAAGACTTTATTAGTAAAAAAGACATTTTTCTAAAAGTTGAAGCAGTGCTTCCGAACTTAACCTAAACGTAACTTATATTTTAGCTTAAACCTATCTGAAAATAGTTTTACATCGCTGGCCAAATTAAGTAGGTAGCTTATGTTTACAAATTAATTTGTTCTATTACGTGTAAGACAGGAAAACCCCTGTAAACTTTTTATATTCTCCGGTAGAGCGTTGTAATATTTTGAAACCGTATAGGAAAATGACCGCTCAAAGATTGATGTTGAGTCTAGCGGTGGCGTAATGACAGTTTTATGAAAAATATTCACATCATACACCGATCCCCGGAACTTCAATCTTTCATATAAGTATTCCGCCTATTTCCATCTGATGATTTTTATTAATCAAAATTAGTGAATGAAAATCCGACGTTGTTTCATTCTTAACCAGCTGATTTCCTTAATCTTATTGCTAGCCTCTTTCACCCTTACGAATTCCACATACAAGCCGTGTGCCTGAATTCTGCATCAACTGAATCCTGTTCTTAACAATTTTAGTCAAACAAGGGCCATATATATATTGTCAATAATATAACCTCTAGCTGATTGCGTTATCATGCTATCTCGCCACGAGACAACTTGTGTTTATGTTTTATTTTCATTTAGTTTAAAAACATATTAGATACTGCCATTTCGTAATATAAATTTGACGGTTATACAAATAGTTGTTATAAACGTAAAATTATCTAGTATTCATCTTTATTTTTACTTATTACTCACCTAACAGGATCTGTGGGGAAGCGAAAAAAATGTTTAGAGCAAGTGTACCGCTTATTGGGACAATATTTTGCAGCACACACATGTCCTCCGTGATTGTTCATTGTATTAATCATAAGATACAAATAAAATCCTTTTAATTCTCACGAACACTATACCAAAAACACCGAATTAGATTACAAACACAATATTTATTTATCTCGTACACGCCGACATGAACTATATATTGAACACAGGAGTGAACAGTATCTATCTACGTCTATGCGATTATTGTGAGGTTCTAACCCATAATGGCGGCATGCGCGACGATATGCGCAGGACGGCTCGCAAGCGGAAAGTCAGAATACTGTATTATTTATTATACTGTGCTGAAAGTGCTTAAGTTTAAGTCATTCTTTATAAAAACGTCTGCTTGTGTCAAAACTACAATTTCGAGTACGAAATTTACGATTCCTATACAGGGTATATCAAAAATAACATTTTTAATGATTTTGATTTCCTTGTTTTTTTTTTTTGATTTTAAATGTTTCTTCAATTAATTATGTTTCAATTTTTGTTCTGATTGTTTATTACTCTGTGGCTCTAGTAGAATTTAGTGCTAGAGCACCCCGTATACAAGAAGCCATGAATCCACAAATAAACAAATCAAACCTGTCAAAACATCCATGTCACATTGAGTGTCAAAATTGATTACAAGCACAAACAATGCGTAAAAGTTTTCACACTTGCCAGTTGACAAAAAGCTCATCATGCTTCCCAAAGCTGCCACCGAATGCATCGAAATTTCGTCGAATCCTCAGGGTGTTGCAAACATACACTACTTTGGATTTGGACTCACCGCGACCACGAAGACACTTCAGAAACAAATCATCAATGATTCTGGAGCAAAAGCGACATATACGCAGCGATTATCCATACATATTACATCCATTTAGCAAATATAATAAGATAAGAGAAATTGTGTTCATGTTACTGTGGTCATTTGAGATATTCACCATTCCCATTTACAGCAGTTTCGACGTCACCTATGCGGACGTTACTAAAGACATGGAGTTGTTCAACGAAATTCGGGATTCAATCGTAACGTACGCTTTCACACCAGTGGAGGTGCTCTTGGTTGCTTTGGAACTAATCACGGGTTATGTAGATCGTTCAACGAAAGAGATTGTTATTGATCAAACCAGAGTCATACGAAACTATTTTAAGACTTACTTTACAATTGATATGATGATTGCCGTACTCTTTAAGGGTGAAGGTTACATGAGGAAATCGTTGTTTCCTTTAAATTTTTTTATGATTTTTCGTTTAATAACTGTGATGCAATATTTGAGAAATTTAATGCTTGATTGCAATATTAAGGAGGCAGTTTATCAGTGTGTTGCATTGATGGTAAGTACAAGTATTACTCATATATTTAAGTTAAGTAAAATTATTTTTAATACTAGGCACTATTTTGATTTGCTATTTTAGAGCATTAGGTACTGATAGATAAAATATTGAATTCCTTTAGCGGGATCTTGTAAATTAAGACCGATTAGTTATTCACGATCATATATAACATCCAATATAATTTACCTGTTGTGTTATTATTTATTATTATTGAGATATTGAGGTTAGAAAAGCTAACGTATGCTGTTAAAGGGCAAGGTACCTCATTGAGCAGCTTTTGGGTGAGGAGATTGCGCGCGGATCCTGACGTCAGCGGAGACCGGAGTTCTGTGGCAATTAGGTTATTTTATAATATGTATTTTCTTTGTTTTTTGTATTCATAATCTATCGAACCATTATTGTAACATTTGGAGGACGGACTTTATATTTGTGTTAATGTTAGTTATGTATTTTGATAAGTTCAATGCCCAAATGGGTTTATTGCACGCTGGGGCATTCACCAAGACCTGCAAATCATCTCAAATCTCTATTACAACCAAAATGCCATCGTCAAAGTAGATCAACAAAATTCTGGCACCATCTCAATAAAGAGAGGTGTACGTCAAGGTTGTGTTCTGTCACCTATTTTGTTTAATGCCTACTCTGAAGAGATTCTAAAAAGGGCAATGGAAAATGACAGTGCAGGAATAAAAGTAAATGGAGTGCCTATAGTTGTTCTAAGATACGCTGATGATACCGTAATTTTAACGGAAAACCTGGAAGAATCATGGACAAACTTGTTCGATATAGCGAAAAATACGGCCTTACACTCAACGTAAACAAAACAAAGTTCATGAAAATAACAAAGAAGGCCCAGACTAACAACGAACAGATAATCGTCAAAGGTGAACCCATCGATCAGGTAGAGAAGTATACTTATCTTGGAACAACAGTTACTTGTAATAACGACTACACGAAAGAAATAAAAGCACGCATAGAAATAGCAAGGTCCAATTTCAATAGCATGAAAAGAGTTTTGTGCAATAGAGGTCTAAGCCTAAAACTGAGACTGAGACTAGTTAGATGTTATGTTTTTGCCACTCTGCTTTATGGCGTCGAGGCATGGACTCTGAACGCAGAAATAACCAAAAGACTAGAAGCTTTTGAAATGTGGGTGTACAGAAGAGTACTGAAGGTGTCATGGGTCGATCGGATAACTAACTTAGAAATACTTGAGCGACTAAACATAAAAAGAGAGTTGTTAATAACAATTAAAAGCAGAAAACTGCAGTATCTCGGCCATGTGACTCGTGGACCAAGATACGCCTTACTTCAATTGATAATGCAGGGAAGGATCCAAGGTACAAGAAGCGTGGGTAGAAGAAGGATATCCTGGTTGAGAAACTTGAGAGAGTGGTTTGGATGTTCCTCGATAGAGCTTTTTAGAGCAGCTGCATCCAAAATAAGAATTGCCATGATGATCGCCAATCTTCGTCGCGGAGATGGCACCTAGAGAGAGAGAGAGGGGTATTCTATGTTATTGGATGTAGTACGAGTATTATATGAGCAAATAAAGTTTATCTATCTATCTATTTGCGCAAATTTAGTTTATCGTTTATTCTTTTGGAGATTGGCGATGGAGCTGCATCATCAAGGTGGTAATAATCGGAACAAATATTTTGGTTTGGTCTTAGTAAACCTATACATAATGTTCCTGCATTAGAAACTGAAAACTGAGTACAGTTTGGCCATAAAATTCCGTGGTGTAAAAAGGAGTGGATAATGACTTATTTATTTCTTTTACAGATGCTGACTGGATATATTTTGAATCTGTTTACATGCTTTTTCATATTCATGCCAAATATCCTCTACGAAAATTTTGAATCGTGGTCACAAGATAGTTGGTTTGCCAGTGCAGGTAACTTATTCATTTTAGCAAGCATTATGGGAGAAAGCTAAAAAATCTGTTTCTAGATATTCTACCGAACTCGGGAACACAAGGATACGAAGCATATGCTGAGTGTTTGATGTTAATTGTTTGTCATTTTTTTGGTGCTGGTCAAGGAATATATAAATTAAATTTTGTGCCAAGTGAACAAATTATTTTATCGGTGGGTATGTAACAAAAGATTGTTTCCAAGTTCAAAATGAACTTATGGGACTTCATCTTCCCAATCCAATCCCGCCCAATCACTAATTTTAAAATGGGACTTCCCCTTCTGGGGTTTGTTGAAGCAAAATCAAAATTGAATTAATTAGAATCAAATTCGACACATGTCAAGTATGTATCAGACGCCTTCAGATATTCCACAAGGATCTAACTTGGGACCACGATTGCTTTTGTTGCTTATTAATGATTTGGAACGAGAACTAACTTGTGGTAAATCAATGTTTGATGATGATCTTAAAATATATCTTAAAATTAAAAGATTAATGATTATAAAAAGCTTCTAAATCATTGGAACCGAGTGGTTTTGTGGTGTCACAGAAATCATTTGCTATTAAATCCATCAGAGTGTATTCGAAGAAAAGACTGATTGTTCATATTTATTCTTAGTTTGAAATTGGTTAGTCCTAATTTGATTTTGAGTTATGATAATTTGAAGTCCCATTTTGAAATTGATTTATTTTAGGTTGGAAAAGGATGGGCCTCCTCAAACTTTTGAGTATTGATAAGTATCGAAAACTGTTAGTTATTAATATGGCCTAACATTTGATTTTTTAGTCATGATAATCGGAAGACTCTGGACCCTTGTACTAATAGGAAATCTTCTAAGAATCTTTACAGTCGTCACCATATCCGAGACTAAATACGAAGAGTATCTTCTGCAGCTTGAAGTTTATATGCAACAAAAACAATTACCAAAAAGATTAAGAGCTAGATTGATGGAGTACTATGAATACAAATACCAAAGGCATTTCTTTAACGAACAAGCAATATTTGCGACACTGTCAAGTTATTTGAAGGAAGAGTTGGTTATGTTCAGTGCTAGAGAGCTTATTTCTAAAGTAGAGCTTTTTAAGTAAGTACAGTAGAGACTCTCAACACGTCTATTTACTAATCAATCGTGATAATTGCAGGCATTTTCCTCGTAGTGTTGTGGCTTCCATCATCACAAACGCCAAAGTTAATCTCTATTTGGAAAATGACCTTTTGGTGAAACCGAATGATCCAATAAAGTCAATTCATTTTATATCAGCAGGTTCGGTGGCGGTGAAATCACAAGATCATATTGAATTAGGTCATTTAGTTGATGGTGAGGAGATTGGAATTAACGGTGAGATACGTTGATTAAGGTGGAACACAGCAAACTGACCACCACATTTATGCTGTTGCGAAAGTTTTTCAAGAAAACCCAACGGCGCCATTTAGGCTCCTAAATCCGTAAGGGAGGCCTGTAGGAAAAAAGCTTAGAAGAACTGGTCATCTGTGCTTTATCTGCATATGACAGATTTTCCGTTACACCCTGTATAACATAACCTACAAATGTTTCTAGGTTTACTGCGGAAATCAGCTACGTTTGGTTTCTACTATATTGCAATAGAACCAACAGAAGTATATTCGATACCAGTAAATGAATTTAAGAAATATACACCAGAAAAAACGGATGCGATCAGGTATTTTGAACGAAAACTTTCTGACAGGCACGCGAAATATAAAGTCAATGAGAGGCAACAGAGATTTGTAATCTACGATTTGTTGACTGAGTTGAGTAATGGACAAATTTTGGAACATCCTCGACCTAGAACCAGACATTATGAAGATTAAACTGTTTATTTGTTAATTTATTGTGTTTTTTATTGTTGTTATTAATGTTGTGTAATGTTATCAGTAATTATACAAAGTTTAATTAGTTATTTCTTAGTTTGTTTATTGTTTGTCTGGCTAAGTTGGAAGCATATGGAAAACTTTTTTATTATTAATTTTATGAAAAAAAGTTATTCTTCAGAAAAAGTTCTCGATGTTCTAAAATCTTAAATACAATCATCGGATATTATTTTTTTTTCAGTCGTATAAGAGTTATGTCAAAAAATATAAAATTTACTCAAGAATAAAGTACCTTTATATTTGCCAATATCGAAAATTGTCATAAAAAAAGTTGATCAGAACTGAAAACTACGTCCAAATATGGAATTACATCCATTTACATTGAAAAATTAGGTTTTGTTATTTTTTACTATTCTTCAATATTAGAACAAAGAAAAGGAAAATTGACGAAAGGTGTCTTGTTCCCATACCATTAAAATTATATAAAATTAAAAAAAATATCAAATTAAATTTATTAAATATGACAAAGTAAACAAGAATACACAATTAGATACTTAAAACATATTATAAAATCAGACAAAAAAACGAAAACAAAAACGTATAGAAAATTTTTATATACCCAATACACACAATAACTTTAAATAAATTACATCTTAAAATTATGATTTTAATTTAAGCTATCCTTAAGTCATTCGACCAAGAGTTCACGCATTTTGACACGCTATAAGAATATGACCTTTTAAACATTTCTGTTGTATGATTCGGTATATTTAAAGAATTAGGAAAACGTACGATATTGTGACTGTCAGTACGAAACGTAATACTATTGTACAGATAAGGAGGCATCTTCAATACACAACGTTTGTTACGAACCAGAAATACACTTTGCTGTGGTCTAAACATATTCACTTGCCCAGTAAGTACAATGCTGTTTTTGAGTATTTATATTGCCATAAGCGTTGATGATCTATGTTTGTTTATCTATAATTATATACTGTTCCCAAAACTGGGACCTGATGCCTTGCAGTTCTATTTATGTTTTTTTTACATTGTGTCAGATATAAAATAAGGTTTGAAAAAAATGCATCTAGTATCTATTGCAGTCAGTAAACGCGAAAGCCAGAACGTCGACAAGTCGCTCGGAAAAATGTATTAAAGATAACTTCCCGCTTTTCAAACCGGATATAGATCTTTATTATTTACCTACCGCCGATTTCCTACTATATGATTCATGTTGGCGGGATAGCATAGCTGCGGATATTTTATTTTTTGGCAGATCGGTATGTTTGTAAACGGTTTTCGGTAGATGATTTACTGGTGTACTTCTTTTTACTTCTGCCCCTTCTCTGCACATATTTTGTTGGAGAAAAATAAAAATTGCACATCGTGGTTACAAAAATGGAAATGATAAATTTGGCTGCCGTCGTTGTATTTTATTGCGTTCAATAAATTCTTAGAGATCTGACCCAGATTTAATAGATGTAAGTGAGAATCTTATTACATTATCGCTTAAGCTGGATACAGTGGCGGTTGGTGAGGGCGGGCACTGGGAGTCCGTCCCTCCAAGAATTCTAGATCTGATGATCTTTCAGCACTTTACGCACGCGATGACATGTGTGCGTAGGTGGTATTTTGCCATTTTTAGGGTTCATCAGGCACTAACCTAAATAAAAAATTCTTACGGAAACTGTCAACCAGTCTATCCAAGATCTTGACAACAAAGTCAACTGACTAAATCTGGCAGAATTGTTTTTAAACGTTTAACAGGCTGCATTTAACGAAAATTTGAAAAGGAAATCATGGCATACCGGTTGGGCTATGTGTGAACGTTTACTCTTCGTTATCGTAAGGTTTCGAGTTCAAAACTGGGCCATGAAAGTTTTGTTTTTTAGTAATATTGAAGTGTTAAATTTAACACTCAAATTTTTACTTTGTAGAGATGCAAGAAATCGATCGATTGAACTATCGCCTGCAACTGAGTCTATTAGCCTTATAAACTAAGACTAGCGAAAATTCTAAACGCAGTTTAACTCTTGAAATGACAGGCCAAGGTAAAAAAAATAGTTTAACAAGTCTTTGTTGGAACGGCATTGATTGAAATCCGGTAGGTATACTCTCACCCCTCACGAAACATTCCTTTAACTACCCATGGGATTAAACCACGCACGTTTTTCACATAATCTAATATCGGGACAAAAAGGTCGGTCTTGCATGCAACAGGAAAAGAATAGAAGTAAATTATTCAAAAGTTTTTGCCGTTTTCTTGAAAATAAAAATCAATGTGTTATATAACAAACTTAGAATCCCTTAGGATGGTGACAGGTAGGGATGTTTCTCAAAACAGAGCTTTAATAAATGAACTAGAAGTGGAAATTTATACAGATTCAGGTAATTACCTCACTTTACTGTGAATGGGCGCAGGATTCTTCTCCTGGATAACTGTACATTTTATATAACGAATCTAGCCAATTTTAATGTACAATTTCGCTAATATCACGAAACCTTTTCCACAATCCCAATTCCCAATAAATGATAATATGAATACTTCCCATATATGCGGTTAGATTGGATGAGAATTTAACTCGCGTACGTATAACTTTTGCATTCATATGACTAACGAATGTACCCCAAACATTTTCACCAAATTTATGGATGAATACAATGTACTTTTTAGTTTTTCCCCTATGTATATTGGTCCAATGGTATTCGAAACAATTTTACCTCAAAAATCATCCAGCAATTTGGATTATTTTTTGAAATAAAAACTTCAAGTTTATCTTCACACAAAAACTTGTATTTTACGGACTGATGTAAGATCAATCAATCAATATCAAATCAAATGTTCAAATGTCCAACAAACAGCAAGGTTCTATTCTGATTGTTTGTTATTCTGTGAAGTTGCATTTGACAGATGAATTGTCAAATAGTTAAGAAAAACAAACATTTCACATAATTTATCTTAAATGAGAATACATGTGTGTGAAATTAACCGGCATCAATCATGCTTTCCAAAATTACCTCCCAATGCTTCAGTTTTTCAAAGACTAGTACGGGAATTTCAAAAATATCTAACTTTGGATTTAAATTCTCCAAGGTAAGATCATATCAAATTTTCTGTTACCTAGTCTTTAAATTCTAGAGATGATAATAATTTATTTTTGACGTCATACAAAGCTCTAACTGTAATCATCTTGTAGATTTTGTAGCTGTATTGAAAGTTGATACTCTCATGAAAGAGGACGCAAATTAATCTCTTTACCTTTTACTACGGGCAAAAAGTTATTTCCATGATCAGTTAGCTCTATGAATGCAATTTTTCATGTTGAACAGTGGATAACTGGTATGGATACAGATTTATTCGTTTTAGTATTCTGGAGACTGAAGACTTATTGAAAATCGCGTTATAACCTCTTTCTCCTGTTATGGTTCAATGCGACATGACCAGTTTTTCCGAAAAAACAGGCGACCATTTGCTTGGAAGTTCTTCGTGCGCGAACAACTTTTGTAGGATTTGGCTCATCTTGTGATAAAAGAAAGTTTTCTACATAAAAAAGGCATACTTCTTTTTCCTCGGAAACCTTAAAGGTTTTCGAGAAATTCGAATTTGAAAATTGACGCAATGTATCTAAGTATAGACAAGTTTAGTTAAAGCCCGCATTTGCTATTACACTGTGTCACATTCTTTTATAGAAACCCTGTGTATAATAATATTTCCTATTGTATTCTAGGCCAAGACGTTATTTTCGCAACAAATCATCAATGATCAACGAACAGAAGCGCCATATCAACACGTATCCATTCATTATACATCCATTTAGTAAATCCAATAAAATCAGAGAGTTTTTCTTTATGACACTGTGGGCATATACAATTTTTTCTATACCAATTGGGGCTGCATTTGACTTAACCTTCGATGTTGGAGATATATTTAAACATGTCAGAGATATTATCGAAATGTATATATTTTGGCCTATAATGATATTTCTGGTACGTATTCATTTTGTTCTACGAGGGTGGTTTGAGAACGTCCCCCATCTGGCTACGCCACTGCCTTCAGTATAATAAATTGCATAATTTTTCAGATATTTACCGAGTTGTTTACTGGTTACATTGACACAACAACAAAACAAGTAGTCATCGATCCTCATCAAATTATACGAAGGTATTTTCAATACTATTTCGTTGTGGATATGTTTACACTAACTCCATATAGGTCAAAGAACTATTCAGTGAAATTCGTATTTTTTGCAAACTCTGTTATCTTGATACGATTGGGTACTGTATTTACTTATTTCAAGAGTTTTTTGTTGGACTGCAGTATCAAAGAGGAGGTTTACAGGTAATACATGAATATTGTAACGATTTTATCTCGCTTTTAATCTGTTATACCCACACCATTACATTTGATATACCACCCATTTTTGAATTGAAAATGTCTTTAAATTTAACAATAAAAAATCCAGGACCGTATTTAAAAAAACGAAGTTGATGATGGTTTTTCAAAAACGAAACGTCGTAGTGAAAATTTGTAAACGCTATCTTATTCTCCTCAAAAAGTAACAATGAGAAAGTGTTTTTCATTTTTTTATACCTGTAAAAATAACGTCAGAAATAAATAAAAACCAAAATTGCAAAAAAATAGTTTTTTCAAAAATTCTCGAAAACGGGGAAAGTTGCTTTAGTTTTGAAAACACCATTTAAAAGGTGTTTAAATTGTACAACTTTTCTCTAATTTAACCGACATTGTAACTCGTACCGTTTCCAAGATTCTAATGCTATATCATTCTAATTTTGGACACAGGGTATACCGGGTGCATCCGCCTCGATCTCTCATAGCCTAACAAAATTGAAATTGCAAATTTTGTTTGCGTGGGTGTATGTAGGTCTAAGAGGAGCATTTATTATTATTATTATTAGTCGTAAAACAGTAAACGGTAAAACCGATGAAACTGTTGCTCAGTTCCTAATTTGAGGTTTTTGAAATATTGATGTCATCCTCACTAATCTTCTATAGCGAGTAGTGGACCAACTGATCGCCATGGTCCTCCATGAAATTGTCCAGCCTGTTCTTAAAGCTGTCAACCGTTTGCGCCAGTATCACCTCTTCAGGTAATGAATTCCATGCATATACAACTCTGTTTGTTATACAATTCTTCCGAGGAAGTCTAGCACATCTCTCCTTGTCAAGTTTCTTACTATTGCCACGCAGATTAGGATTTCTAGCAGGATGAAATACATCGAGATCCACCGAGTAGTAGCCATGAATTAGATCGCCTCGTTGTCGTCGATCATAAAGACATGTCAAATTTAAAAGCCTCAATCGCTCCTCATATGGTATATGGCTAAGTGCATGAGGTAGCTCAGTGAATCTCCTCTGAACCCTTTCCAATGCCTCTATGTCCTTAATGAAGTAGGGGGACCAAACGCTGTAGGCATATTCCAATAGTGGTCTGACATACGATTTATACAATTGCAATATTAGAGAGTTTGATCTCGATTTGAAAGCTTTCTGTATCAGATACCACAGTCTATTAGCTTTCTACACTGTGGCGGAAATATGGGCCTCCCACTTCAAATCCGCTGTTACTATGACACCAAGATCCTTCTGCTGATTTACAGATTTATCGGCATTTCCATTGATGAAATATGGAGTCCTGGGATTATTAGCTCCGATGTGTAGTACCTGGCACTTCTCCAAATTCAAGTTCATCAACCAAACCGCCGACCAGGACACTACCCCATCAATGTCGATCTGGAACTCATTATCGTCTCGCAGTGGGTTACAAAACAATTTGGTGTCATCAGCAAAGAAGCTCATGTTTGACGTGATGGTTCTTGTTAAGTCTGATATATATGCCAGAAAAAGCAATGGCCCCAGTACAGACCCCTGCGGGACACCACTCAAGACCGGCAATTTAGCGGATAATGCACCATTCGCTCTAACCTGGAAAATTCTTTTTGTAAGAAACATCTCAATCCATCTCAGGAGTGCCCCCCGCACGCCGTAATGCTCCAATTTCAGCAACAAACGAGCAAATGGCACTCTGTCGAATGCTTTCTCAAAATCCAGATACAACACATCCGTAGGCTGACCAACATCATTATGGCTGGCACTCCAGAAGATTCGACTCCACCGACCTTTTGGGCATAAACCCATGTTGTTCATTAGGAATAATATTTGATTCAACTAGAAATGAAGTCATATTTCTGGTAATGACTTTCTCCATGCATTTACAAAGTGCACAGGTCAAACTAATAGGTCGATAATTTTCTGCAGCGAACTTGTCACCCTTTTTAAATATAGGTATCACGACAGTAGACAGTAGAGTGCCCATGTTGATGCATTTTTGGTCGTAATAATGATTCAATGCATGCATCTCTGAAGAAACATCGGAGGAATTTCGTCCGGGCCAGGACTCGAGTCTTGCTTCAAACCCGCTACTGCCTCCTTTATATCGGCGGTTATAAAATTAACAAAAATGTTTTTAAATATACCGGGTGTCCCAGAAAAGTGTGGCATATCAAAGTTATGTTTTTGTAAATAGAACACCCAGTATTTTTTGAACACTTTTTGAAAAACATTCTGTGCGTTAATTTTTTTAGCTAAAATTTTAAAATGGCAAGTGAATAGGACATACATTAGCTCGGTGTATAGCCTAATTGTAAATACTGTATAGGGTGGTCATAATTTTTTATTGTTCTGAGCAACCATTTTTAAATAACTTTGATATTTTATAGCACTTGTCAACACTAATTAATGCTACCTAACTGTGACCGTTTTCCAAGACAAATTTTTCACACACACTGGCGTTCCAAAAGAGTGTAAAATGGGGTTAAAAACTAAAAAAAAAAAAACCAACATTTCCTAAACAGACTCTTTGTATAGCACGAAATGTCGCTGTGCCAGATTCATCACTTTTTTAACATGTTGTGCTGTAGAAATGCGATCCATTTTCGTAAATGGCAAACATTCAACTAGCATTTTGACACATACTATTACGATATATGACTCTGACAGCTGTCAAATGCCAGCCCTGCGATTTTGACACTACGAAATGGATAACGATGTACAAGGCGAAAATCATATCAATAATGTTCTTTTTGAGGAACTTTTTTTATAGAAAATTTTTAGTAAATTATCTTCAAATTATATGAATTTTATTTTTCAATTTTGTTTTAGTTGTATTGCATTGCTGAGTCTAACGCTATACATGCTGAATTATTTAACTTGCCTCTTTATGTTTACTGCTGTGGTAGCATATGAAGAGTATAGGATTTGGCCAAAGAATACTTGGTTCTATACTGCTGGTGTAACACCAAACAGTGGAGTTACTGGTAAATATTTTTCAATTATTACAGTGCGACCGCTAAGATATACGCAAACAATAACGGGATATATTAATAATAAGCATTTGCACCCAACAGGTCAAACGCACTCACAGGAAAATCGATATATTTTCGAATTAATTAAAAAAGAAATATAAAATCAAGAAAAAAGGCGAAAAAAAAAAACAACCAAATCCGTTACAAACAAAACAAAAATTAAACACACTTTGTCCAAGAATACTTTCAAATCTTCTGATAAATAAATGACATAAGACAATCTAACTATTAATACTATCAACTGTTTAATATTAAATAATACAACAATAAATGCAATCAACAACAGTTCAATATTAAAACATAAATATTAGTAATGAATGAATGTCGAAACCACGACAACACCGATTGAAAATATCACACATAAAGTAAACAGGACTTGATATCAAAATGTTAGTCCTTGATGGACCCTCAGCGAACGACACGAGATGTCGAGCACCCAACAGATATGGGCGCAGTGCAATAACTTGTATAAAAACTTGACTGTGTAAATGTTTCTTCTAGTAAGGTTGATTAAAACGCAAAAGTAAAGATGCATGATCTCCTCTTTCTGGAGGTCTTTGTAGGCTAGGTATTTAAGGAAACGTCTCTGAACAAGGATTCCAAGGATCTTAGCTTTTAACAGGTTGGAATTCTTGCAGTGATTTTTTTGCTGTTTTATTCTAGTTACTAAATATTGCTTTTCTGTCCCACATACATATTTCCACATTCACAAGGGCTTACTCTGGATTGAGTGTATTTCTACCAATTTGCCCTAAATCGTCCTTATTCAACTATTAGGTCATTCAAAAAGGTTATAGAATAACACAGTAATCTGAATATTGATTCACGAGTTATATTTGCCAAAAAATTAAAAATAATTTGTAGACATAGCTATCAACAAACAAAACATATAAAACATAAGAATAATAATTAATACATACAGCTACATCGTCAAATAAATAAATAAATCAATTAAGATACTTAAAGTAAGTTAATTAAGTAAATATTCTACAGTTCAATATATATACAAAACACACAATCCAGTGTGTGAATCGCTCAAAAATTAATGCACATTAAAAAACTCACCTACTGTATAAAAAGCTTTTTATAACAAATACGTTTCTATAGCTTTACGGAATCGAGGAAGGGATGATAGCAATTTGATTTCCATTGGCAGATGGTTGTGCACTTTTTTTGCATTTTATAGGATTGAGCTTTTGATTAATTCGGAGGATGGGGCTGGCAGATAAAGATCATGTTCGGCGTTTCTAAGCAGATAGTTATGGAATGGTCTTTCAGAGACATCTGAGAGGTGTTTGCGGATTAAGCAGACGGATTCTTATATGAATAAGGAAGTTAGTGTTAGTATTTTAAAATTTCTGAAGAAGTCCTGGCAATGGGCTCTATAGTGCAATCTCAGAGAGAATTGAATAGCTCTTTTTTATAATCTAAAAATACGCCCAAATTGCGTTACACAGCATGTACCCCAGAATGGGAGGGCGTATCGAAGAGTGAAAAGTAGACTGTTATGGAAGTCGACAAGTTCTTTGGAAACTGATCTTAACGCAAAAGAGGCAGAGCTTAATTTTTTTGATAACGCAACTTCCACTTCAGGGAGCTGTCAACAACAAGACCCAGAAACTTCACAGAAGAAACGACGTCAATAGTGGAATTATTAAGTTCAAAAGACTACAGCGTACCTTTATATGACACAGGTTTTATTTTCGCAGTGTTCAAGTACAACAGGTTAGAGTCCCACCATGATTTGATGGTGATTAAGTCTTTGGATATGGTACTATGAAGAGCGACACTATCCGAGCCGCACCAAGTGAAACTAGTATCATCAGCAAAGAGACATACTTTACCGCTGATGTCTAGGCACGTAACAAAATAGGACCCAACACCGAACCCTGTGGAACTCCACAATACATCGGCCTGACACAGCCGCATTGACCCTCACACACTGACTTCTGTTGCTAAGGTACGACTTAAACCCTTGAAGGCAACTATGTTGAACAATAAAATCGAGTTTTGTCAACGGCCTTATTCAATGACCTGATATATTCAGAAAGGGTACGAACTTATCGACAATCAACTCTCATTATCTTTCAGAGTACCATGCATATGGAGAGTGTTTTTTATGTGTGCTTTGCCATTTCTTTGGCGCAGGCGAAGGCGCTTATCCTGTCAAAAGTGTCATAACCGAACACATAATTCTATCAATTATCATGATTACTGGTCGTTTGTGGAGTCTAATGATCATCGCAAATCTGTTACGAATATTCACAGTTGTAACCATATCAGAAACCAAATATGAGGAATATCTGTTGCAGTTAAATCTTTTCATGAAACAGAAGAAGTTGCCAGACCGACTGAGAACGCGACTTCTACAATATTATAAGTACAGATATCAGAATAATTATTTTAATGAGCGGGAGATTTTTTCTACGCTCTCAACTTATCTGAAGCAGGAATTAGTCCTGTTTGGTGCTAGAGAATTGATAGCGAAAGTTGAGTTGTTCAGGTAAGTCTATTTATTATTTAGGTTAATTAATAAAATAATAGAGGTATGTTTGGTGGCCAGGACTCTTTGGATCTCTTATTTATAATTGTTAAAAAGATCTGTTGAATTAGACAAGAAAAAACTTACCTACTATTTTTTGTACATGAAGTCCTGACTCCTAGTTTTAATCTTGGAAAAGACTCTACTGATTTTTTTGACAAAATTTGGGATAGACTCGACGAACATCTTCCCTATTGATAGGACGGCAGTTCAGGGTTGAAAACCGGGGACTTTTGTAGGCTTAAGTAACAAAATTTTGAAGGATTTAAGGAGCGGATTGCACGATTAGTAAATATGTGTTTTGTTCGGGGAGCGCTTCCATCGAAGCTGAAATTAAATAAAGTACTACCAATCTACAAAAAGGGTGATATTAATGATCCCAGTAATTGCAGACCTATACCAATATTTTCAAAGGCAATTGGAGGGAGACTCACCAAATTTATTGAAAAGTCTAACCTATTTCCGACTACACAGTTTGGGTTTCGGAAGAACCACTCAACAATTGATGCAATAAGAAATCTCGTTAAATGTATTATCAATGCCTTTGAGTCGGGCGAAAGTCTTACTGCAGTTTTTTGCGATTTAGCGAAGGCTTTCGATTCGGTTTCACACCATACTCTAAATAAACTGACTTGTTATGGAATTAGGGGAAGCCCATGGCGTTTAATAGAATCACATTTGGCGAAACGCACCCAGGTGGTAGCACATGAGGGCATTGTGTCGTCATCGGTATCGATAACGGCGGGCATGCCACAAGGATCTATTCTGCGTCTGCTCTTGGTTTTGTATGTGTTCTGGCACCATGTCAGAGTAATCTTTTTCCCCTGAGCTGCCAGTTGGCTTAGGGTCTGTTTGCATTCCCAAGCTAGCTTTGACGTGAAGGTGTAAGACCTCAGTGCTTTTAATGCATCTTGTCTCTCTGACATAATATTGATCTGCCTTTCCGGGATGCCTCTCTGGAGGCATTCTTGAGCACAACGGTTTATGAATGAGATAGATATCATTAAATTTCTTGGTGTATGCTTGGGTTCGAGGCTCTCTTGGAGGCTCTATTTTCTTGATGAGAAGGATATCGAATTGTGTGCCTCGGTCGGTGATTTGTTTGGCCTATTTTGGACTTTTTCAGTCAGTATATGGTCTCTACATATATCATTGTTTGGTTTACATAGACATAATGTAGTTTTGTTTCTTAATAATTAAACCGATATTGTATTTCCAAGGACTTTCCCGAGAACAGTTGTGGCAGAGCTGATGGGAAATGCTAGGTGCAACATATATTTGACACACGATGTCATCGCTAAGGCTGATCAACAAGTTCATATGATTCATTTCATCTCTACCGGAACTGTTGCGGTGCTCTCTAAGGACAAAGTAGAACTGGCTCATGTAGTTGATGGTGATGACATTGGACTCTTTGGTAAGCAAGCGATAAAGTAATAAATAACTAAATACATTTTTTTTGCAAGTTTGCAAATTAATTTTGTGACACTATGTGAAAAAAAATTCCGTGTCACAAGTGGGATTCGAACCCTCCATTTCCCGAATGCCGGTCAGGTTTTTAATTAATATTATCACTTGTAGCGGTCTTAGAGGGTCCAGAAGTACCAAGGTACATGTTCCATTTTGTTGCAATAGAAACTACAGAGATATACTCGATTGAATTGAAAGATTTTAAAGCACAGATGAGCGAAGAAAAAGACGTGTTAAAATATTTTAAACAAAAAGTAAAGGAACGTATTGAAAAGTACCGCAAGATGGATACTCAATCTAAAATTGTAGGGTATGATATGCTAGCAGAGTTAAAAAATGGAAGAATTTTGGAGGGTCCTAGATTAAGAACAACTCACTATGAGGATTAGATTTTATAGATAATGTTTTAATTTACTTTATTTTATAGTATTAATGTTGTAGAGATATTTTTGAAATTGTTTTTATTTATTTCAATTTAAATTATTTAATAAACAAATATATTTTATATGCAGACGTATTAGTTTTTGATTTGATCGATTAACAACCTCAAAAATATCACGAAAAATAAGTGCTAGAAAGCAGGTCCCATGTGAGATCGTTTCTTGGGTTCTTTCTCTTATCGGGGGCATTTAAAAACCCTCAACGATGTCTTAGAAGAATTCTTGGAATCAAATGGCAGGACCGACGAACAACCAGCAGCGTTCTGAGCTCGAGGATCGGTCTGTTTAGCCATCTTAGAGTTCACAACAGAAATCCTTGAGTTGGAATAATTCGTACTCGTTAGCTACAAAAAAAAAACTGAACCTGTTATATTTTTGATAGGTAAATTACACAGAGAAAGTCCAATAAAAATATAAATTTTGCGAGATCTCCTTCCCTGTGTTACGGCAGCTAAATATTCACAGTTCGACATGTACCTATATATTGTGAAATTTTGAAAACATTCGATGATGTTTGTGTTATATCGGGTAATTAAAATTGTGCTTTTATACGTAAAATATGCCATTGTATTTCGGATGGATGTCGATGTCAGTTACAGCAATAATGATGTAATTCCGGTTTGGCATTTTACCATGTACATCGACTTTCGCCCAAAATTATCTCTCTATAACATCTATGTACGAGCTGATATATTTATAAATGCATATACAAATTTGAATTGTAATTTATTATTTTTTATCCCATCACGATGATAGTTAATTTTCAGGCATGATTAAATTCGGACGGCTCTAATGAAATGTTTGCTTTCAATTTTCAGCCAGATATCCCGTTGATTGTAGTTTAAAAGATCAAATCAAAATGTTTGATCCAAATGTTGTTAACAAGCCACGTTTCACAACTGCCGAACTTTTTCATAATACTCGAAAACTGCATAAAAAGCTTGCCACCACTGTATTCAGTATGAAAAATCCTTAACAAAGAGGGGTCACACCCTATAGCTACGGGGGCTAGATAAAACATTTTTTGCTGATTTCTTGATTTGCACGGAAAGTGGGTTCCTTCTTGCCACCACTGTATTCAGTATGAAAAATCCGCTATAAAGAAGGGTCACACCCCATAGCTACGAGGGCTAGATAAAAAGTTGCAGTTTTTTTTATGTTTTCTTTGTTATTTGCACGAAAGTATGTAAAATCTAAAATATACAGTGTTACACAGAAATTGCTCATCTTATGAGAAAGTTTGCAATGTGTTTTTGCTTTAAGAATGATTCCAAATGACATACATCACGTGAGTTTCCTGGTCTGTCAAAATTGACATTTTTTTCAGAAAATGTAAAGAACCTCATAGTTACGTAGGCTAGATAAAAAGTTTTTTGCTGCTTTCTCTATTTGCATGGAATGTGGGTGTTTTCTTGGCAACACTGTATTCACTATGAAAAATCTTTTATAAAGATGTCACACATCATAGCTACGAGGGTTAGATAAAAAGTTCCCTACAGTATGTAAAATACGTTATGTATGTATACACTGTGTCCAAGATAAGAATGGGATAGCATTGGAATCTGTAGGAGTTACATTGTCGGTTAAATTACAGGGAATGTTGTAAAGTTTAAACACCTTTTAAATGATGTTTTCAAAGGTAAACTAACTCAAGAATTTTTGAAAAAACGATTTTTTGAGATTTTAGTTTTCATTTATGTCTGACATTATTTTTACTGATATCAAAAAACAATGAAAAGCACTTTCTCATAGTTACTTTTTGAGGAGAATAAGACAGCGTTTACAAATTTTCAGTACGAGGTTTGGTTATTGAAAAACCACCCTTAACTTGTTTTTTTTTTAAATCCGGCTCTGGATTTTTAATTATTAAATTTAAAGCCATTTTCAATTCAAAAATAGGTAGGTGGTACATTATACGAAATTTTTCCACATTCTTGTAATTTTTTGCTTCTTCTGTCTCGGTTTTACGTTTTTTTTTCCTTTTTCGGTCCCTTTTCCTTTCTCAATTTCGCGTGGTTTTTTCCTTTTCCTCAGTTTAATTTTATTTCTTCTTCTCTTTTTCTTTGATTGTACCAAATTAATTCTTCTTTGTTAGCTTCACGTTGTTTTCGATCTTCATCCGTTTTTTTTTGCCACTATTCGTCAATACTAAAGCGCTGGACAATTGGTTTCGAGGAGGAAACATTTAGAGCACGAAGTTCGGTGATTGTGAACCTCTAATAATAGAGTTCTTGCTGTTCGTCCCTCGGTTTTTCTAGGAGCTCCAGCTATGTCCACATAGCGGACATGCGACTGTTCAGGCGAAACCCCGCTTCAGGTAATTTATAATGCTTTATGTAAATTATTTTTTCCAATGGATGCAAAGAAACTCATTGACTATGGCAGAATTAAAAGGGTAATAAGAGAATTCTGATAATGTTCATTTGCTATTTTGAACAACAAAACAAAGGAAAGAATTTTGAGAAATTACTTCTTTTGCAGACGATCATTGATTAAAAAGGAGCATAGAAATAAAATTAAAACACTTTTCTCAGAAAATTACACAAACTCAAAATTGGGATAAAAAGTTTGGACTTTTTTAACACACTGTATGAAAAAGAATTTAACAGTTGAAAAAATAGCAGTGGTTTTGAGAAAAAGACAATCTATCGGCCCGTGAAAATCGGAGCTCGATATTTGGTCTGGTTCCAAAAATATCGACGTTGAAAGTTAGGCACTTTATACATTTCAGGATCTCACTTGCTGATATCAAGGCAAATAGAGAGATAAACAATCAACACAATGAATATCCTTAATTAATTCTATATATGAGCTCCCATTTTTTGCGCCTGCCATTCAAGGTAAATATTTCTTCAACAAGTACTAAAAAACATCACAAGTACAAATGATTATTTAATTAGTTCTCCATCCATCAAGTGCACTTGAATCGAGGTTCATGTTGCGAATTAAATTTTGTTCGTTCTGCTAATCCACTTCTGGATCCCACCCTATATAAATGCGAATTTATTTATCCCTTAAACTAGGTCAAAAGCTAAGAGTTATGGTGGGTAGAAGGTCCGTAGTGCATCTATTCCACATCCACACTGAATTTCAAAGTAGATATAGACAGATTCGTGAAATATTTATCTTAAATATGGTGCAGCGAACAGATAATAATTTATACATACCAAATCCACCACATATTTTATTGGAAATAAAAAAGAGCCAAAGCCGGAAAGGAAAAAGTTTTGTACGAATTATTATAGAATATCATGAAACAAGCTCCTACAAAAAGCTCTGTTCAAACTTCTACCTTGTTATTCTATACAGAAATCTATTCGCAATTTTGTTCCTTGATATAAATATCTTTTTTCTGACATCATTACAAAATATTGGCATTGTTTGGTTCCAAACCCATCTTTTTCTATACTTTTTCATATATTTTTTTTTATTATTATTTCTTACTGCTATTGATTGATGATTATGTTGGCCAACGTCAAAACATGTCAATGATGAACTTTACTTTCAAATGGATTAAAAAACCACAGCAGTATGGAGGAAAATAAAGTAGTACTTTTTACGTTTTATTATAAATAACGACTTTAAGCCACAAATTTAAATATGTAAGTTGAGGTTTACTATTAGAATTTAAAATCCCTCTGTATTTTCGATATATCACTACGTTACAAAAGTCTGTTAACATAGAAGTTTATAATATACGTCTACCAACTATGGAGTCAATATTATAAAAGTTGGGAAGATTCCTTTTTCGTTTTGTAGTTCGCTATGCGACTTCATACGTCTTGCACACACCACTTAGCTAGAGCGAATAACGTCCGTAACACTTCTACTTTACAATTTATTCCTTTGCATTTGAGGGATGTGAGAAAAGTGGAAAGTTTTTAGGTTATTTTTGGATACAAACGTTTATACTTCACGGGATTTTATGTTGATTAACATTAGCGTCCATTTCGGGGCTCTCTCTGTACAGAATCATAATCATGTTTGTTTAATATTGTCGAACCTTCCTTTGGTTTCGAAATAAAAAATATAAACCAGTTTGTTGCATGGCCATTTTAAAAATTGAACGGATCATGCATTGATCAATCAACTTCTCCAGTCATAGCATTACAGATATTGAAAATTTCGGGGATCAAGCCATATAATAAACCAAAAATATCGAGAGATATGTTGATGCCATTGCGGAGTAAATCTTTTGCATAACTCTGTTGTTCTGAGTGCTTTTGCCATATCATGAATTCTGCAATTGTGTGTTTTCCCTCGTATAAACAATGCTGACATAGAAAATCGCCTGGTAATAGGGTACACAGAGTAACCACAAGTTATTAATTGGGATTTCCTGAATTAAACTTGTACCAATACCTATCGATTTGTACGTTCTAATGCCCAATGCCTACTAATTATGGAATCTACTATAATTAAAATCGCTAACCTACCTGCGATAATGCAATCAATCAATTCCCTGCAAAAGGGGACGCGGTTTTGTGGTGGGTTCAAGGGGCAAGCGGGAGTAAACGGGAGATTGTTCTTGTTGCACATAGAGGCATAACAATAAATTTAAAAAAAAATGATAGCAAACATTTGGAGTTTGTGACTCTTAGTTTGAGAAACAAGCCTATAAGTATGTGTGAACAATTCCTCTAATCACATTAGTATTCGGATCTTTATGCCTATACTATCCCCTAATATGTTATACAAAGAAAATGGCATAAAAACTCAGTGTCAGCTAAACTAAAATTCCATATTACTAACAGTCCATATATAAACCTACAAAAATGTCGTATTCCGTTTTATATGTCTCTACAAGTATCTAGTTAGGTACAAAAACAATATGCGTAGACGTTTATGGAGTATGGACTCACGAATCGCATTTAATAACACAGTCCTTTCGGATTAAGCTAAAATGACGGGAGAACAAAAAAAAAAAGAACTGGATAGAGAGCTAGAAATAATGCGAAAAGAGAAACAGTAGTGTAATTCTGTATGTTAACAGCGTCGTCGTCTATAAATATAATTTGGGATCAAAATACTTCTATATCCTTATTCCATTTTTTTCTTCTAAATTAAATTTTACTTATGATTAAATAAGTCCTTGCTTATGTCTAATTAAGGATATTTGGCTCCAGGAAAAACGCTTAAGTTTTAATAATTTTCTGAGAATGCTAATAGTGTTAGCGAAACATGAATCGAGTGTTTTGGTGAAGTGGTAAGACGAGTATTCCAATATTAATTCTAAATGTTTTCAGTTTCATTAGGTAATGTTTCACATGATAGAAAAAACCTTTCATTCACCAATATTTGTGTTCTACTGGGTCCAGATGAACAAATTGTGATTCAAAGTGCTCACTAGAGCCAGCAGAACTAAAGCCCTAGAGACTCCTCACTGCCACAAACGAGGGTCGATTGTGGCTCATACCTATTTATGTTTATGATTATTTTGCTGGCAGAGCTTTCATTTAGACTTTACTTCACCAAATATTACGAATATAGTTCTAGCTACCACTTGGCAAGAACATACCTAAACATGATGCAGATAAGATCTACTCATACCCAACAACTCCCTGGCCCCGGATTTCCAAGGGTTAATTAACGCCTTTGAATCTCCTAAACGTCATTCATTCCCATTGAGAGCAGAGTGGCCAGGGATCCAGACCAGAGTCAGATTATTATTTTTCCCGATACTAGTGACAATTCCACACTGTTCTTGATAAGCTTAGGGCCTTTATGGCTGCTTGGCTATCAGAGAAGATATTTATTGACCTTCGCGCACACAGATCAATGGGCAGAACTTCTGCCTGAAATACAGTAGCGTGGCAACCCAGACATTCTGAAATTTTTGTCTTGGGTCAGCCTCCATAAACTCCGTCACCTGAGTTTGTCTTTGAGCCATTAGTAAACTAGCAATAGTCCGCGGTTTGCAACCCTGCCCCATGCAGGATGCTGGGAAATATAGTTTAATAAGGCAGATCATAGTATATTGCGATCTCACACGTATATACTTGATTAAAGAAAGAGCAGCCATTGCAGTAACGTTCAGGGTTCCTAGGAAGAAAGTTGGATAACAGAGAATAAAAAATAATTGGACCTTATCATTAAAAACATCCTATCTCGAAATCTTTAAAAGCTAATAAAGGAGAAAATGGAACATTTTTCTACACACATCCCGACTGTGAAACTTAAATGAAAGAAGCATTTATATTTGCAAAAGTTCTACAATTCGTTAAAGACTGCCAGGTTTGTTGGTTTGGGTTTGGTTTTGGTTTGGTCTTGGTTTGGTCTTGGTTTCGTTTTGGTTTGGTTTTGGTTTGATTTTGGTTTTGGTTTGGTTTTGGTATTGGTTTTAGTTTTGGTTTGGTTTGGTTTTGGTTTTGGTTTTGGTTTTGATTCGGGTTGGGTTGGGTTGGGTTTAATATGGTTGACCATTTAATTGACGTTAGCTTTGGTTATGGTTGTAACAAAAATACATAGAGATATGTGGTAGAATTTGTTACGAACCTAGTAAAAGTTAACGTAGCATTACTGTATTAGTAAATGGTCCATTGCATTGTAGCCTTTCCTTTGCGTAGTAACACCACTAAAGTACAGAGTGGGGTTAGGTTGGGTTGGTTTGGTTTGACGATAAACAAGAAAACAATGCAGAAAGTCATTTTGGTTTGATTTGTTTTGGTTTGGTTTGGCAATAAACAAGAAAACAATGCAAAAAGTCATTATATTAATTTTGAATAAAAAACTATACAAAACGTTGTTTAAAAGCTTGAAAAATTTAGAGAGGATAGAAATTGACCGATAAATAAAGATGAACTTTAAAAATCGGATTACACGAAACAATTTCAGTAATTTTGGAAACTAATTTCGTTATCAGTTAAACACTGATCTGGTCATCTCTAAAAGAAGGGACACTGTCATCTGCCCAGGCCAGTTGTTAATTGATTTTGTAACTTTTAAGATGCTGAGACGATTTCGGTTTCTGTGGAATTAAATTAAAAAATATTCCTCCGCCACTGCTACAGACACATTAATAACAGTCCTATTCAACTATACCTTCACGTAAAAATATAAAATACCGATTCCTGACTGAAAATTTGCATATTTCAGTTTCAATATGCCATTTTAGATAAAATTCTATAGAAAAAGAGGACTATTTTACATTTTCCAGTTTTCCACCATGAAATATTAAATCGAGTTTATCATATTTAATTCAGGAGACTAAGTGCTCTTTTATATAAAACATCGAGTTTCCTCTTTTTCCATTTGTAACCATTTAAGATTTTTGCACATCTTTTTGTATTTATATTTTTTTAAATAAATTTTTCGTAAATTTTAAAAGCTCATGTTTCTTTTTGGAACTACCTAATGATAGCAATATGAGGGAGTTTTTTAATTTTAATGAGATGTGTAATTATCTATCTCTGTTGAGAAAACGAGATGAAAACGCTAATTAAAACTCTGCCAGGGTTCTTAACAAAGTAATTCATTTAATTTTAAATTTCCAATATTTAAAATTACCTACATCTCAATTCAAAAAAACGATATACAAAACTATACGACAAAAATAATGTAAATAACAACTTAAAAAAATCGGTTCTGTGACCCCAAAAATTTGCCGAGGGTGGAACTTTCGCTATCGCCTTTTTACACTGTGTGAACGCCGGCGTCAACCAATTCTTCTATGTGATATTTTTTAGGTTATTTCCTATCACAACTATGAAAAATTATGCCCTCACTATATTCACCAGGCTTAGCCCTTAGCGATTACTATTACTCTTCACCCCGCGGTGGCATTGCATACCCTCGGAAGTATGTAAAAATTTCAAAATCTCTATGATAATGACAATTTTAATTTTGATAATATTATAGAACACCAAGAACGCCACCTCTATACGTAATATTCACTCATCTCACATTGCCGTTTGTGTCCGTTCCCCTCAATTCATTCCCCAGTGACCTGTTTCTCTGTTGTTTTGACGTCGTTTTGTCCGCTCCTCTATCCGCCAAATCCCATACTCCTTCATCTCATCGTATCCCATGGGTATCTCCATCATCATAACGAAAGACCACCATGCCCCGTTGCTCAGCAACTCTACGGGGACAGAACGTTATGTCTTCCTCTGTTATGCATCTTGAAGTCGTGGCTTTTATAATGCTGTATACAGGGTGATACAGCAGAATTTCTGTGTATAGAAATAAAATTTTTACTGCGTTGTTTGTTGTAGTTTTAGAATGCATGCATCCTTCTTGCATGTGGATGAACACTATGATTGTGATACCAGCAAGGAGATTGATAGGGTATAAAGACTAGCATATGCATTACTGGAGGTATGAGAACGTGTCCAACTAGGGCACTAGAGACCATTACGAATCTCACACACCATCTGCTATTGGTGATAGAAAGAGCAGCAAATTGGAATCGAGAATCAGGCAGCCTAGAAAACTCATCCCATCTCTAAACCTCTAAAAATAACAAACCAAATAATAAGTCACTAAAGGTAAAACGATACACATGATAAAATAAAACATAAAACCAAAATACATTAACACGCATAAGTAAGATAGACTCCTGCAAAGTATAAAAACCATTTTCGGATTAAGAATATCCTTAATTTATTTTTAAAAATATTAAAGAAGAATTTCACCATAAAGTTAAATAATAAGAGGGACTTTGAAGGAACTTAAACAATTAAAGAAAACACTATCAAATGGTTCAGGAGTATTCGGGCTTGGCACCGAATACTCAGAATCAATGGGCATATAGGTATACCAGCATCTTCCAAGCGCAAGCAATTTCACTTGGACAGGAGTAACAAAATTGCGCCGTTATCAGAAGCCAATGCAAGGAACATTTGGGGCAGGAAATCGTGCAAGATGAAGACGTGTTGTTCCTGAAACTACCCAAGCTACTGGAGTTCATAAAAGCTCTAGAACTTGATGGAGAGTTGTAACTTAAGGCACTGGTCGCAGTGTATCAGATACCGGTAATTTTTATCTTAAAACTTAACGAATCAAATCTAAGTTTGCTCAAACTTGAAAAGTTCTCCGGCTATCAGAGTGGACTGCCATGTAGCATCTTCAAATTTGTTGATTCATCTTGGAGCTGACTAGAAGCCACCATAATGGTATTTTCTTGGCATTTCGTTATTAGTCTCTCGTGTAGCTCTGAAACTTTTATTTGTGTTTCCCCAGTAGGTGAAATTCGTTCAGAGGTCTACTTGAAATTTTTAAGTCCATCGCCAGCTGTCGCCGCAGGTTTTCTGATCGTAGTTTCATTGGCTGCTATAGCTGTTATTAGGTCCAGATAAGTCCTATGCTGATCTCTAGTGCCGTAGTTGAGCATGTTAGCATCTCTCCGGTTATGCATATCTCTTCGAGGTCATTAGAATAGATTATGCTGGATTTTTCAGTTATAATCGAGATCTGCCTTTCCCTCGACGCGCGTTTCGCTAACAATATTAGCATCCTCAGGAGATAATTAAAACTAAGTGTGTAAAAAGGGTTTTGGTGCAGTGGTAAAACGTGTTTTAGTGTAGTGTTCTACGCGAAAGGATCTACTATATTGGTAAATACAATCCTTGAATTCTCTGGTCTTGAATTTGAACGCCACTGTGTCATTCAACTAGAGAAATGCTTTGACTTTGGTTCACATCAACTACTGTCAGGTCATGTTAAACAAGAAGCATGTTGATCAACTAACTTATCAAAGTTGTAATTGAGAAGACCACATGTGATGATAATTACAATAATAATATGGATTATAATGGAATTCGTAGGTATATACAGGGTTATTCACGGAATATTGTGGCTAAACTATTTAATTTCCTAAAAGTTTTATTCATGGATTCTATAAAAATGATTTATGGCTACATTTTAAAAATATTGTGAATCTATACAGGGTGTCCGAAATATAAGAAATGAACCATAGTTGTGTTTTTTTAAATGGAATGCCCTGTATATGAATATATTTTTAGATTCCCCGTTCAAAATAAACCTAACTTTCATTAAAGTACATCGCACCTAAACCTGACAGTTTTTTAAATATTTTAATTTTAATAAATATTTTTGAATGAACAAATTCACACCTATTCGTTCATTCTTTCTGAGCCAGTCTGGGCTGATAAATATACCCACTCATTACTTGTTACGCCAAATATAAAAACCCCCAATACTAAATACAGGGTGCCCAATAATATAAGTTATATGAACGTAAAGTTTAATTCTAAATAACTTTTTTATTTCAAATGGAACACCCAGTATATGAGGTCAAAATTAGATGCACAAAGTAATTTTTGAATGAATCTCTTAGTTTCATGTAGACCACCCTGCATTTGATGATATATATTTTTTGATACAATCACTGCTGATTATTTGGTCACACTGTATATCTTTTGTATACTATGAATGTCAACATTTATACAAAATGTTAACTAACTAATTAGGATAATGTATCTTGCACTAGTAGTACTCAACGACAACGTTTGCTTTGATGTAAACTAAACATTAATTGAATTGGTGGGTCCTATAAGCTCTGGATTGGATAGATGATGTTCTATGCGGAAACATATAATGATATTTGGTTTGTTTTAATGGAAATTTTATTAAACGAAAAGTAAATAATAAAACATTTTCCATTTTAATTATATGACACAGCACTCTCTGACATTAAAACTTATATTATAGAGTTATAAACAAGGAATGATGGAAGCTCATAAATATAACGTAAGAGATTATAAGAAACGAAATTCTACGGCTATCTGTCGATTCTCTACAGAAATACTAGGTTGATTATTATTAGAAAGAAAAACAAGGAGACTTTTTTAAAAATTATTTATTTATTTATTATCTTTGCAGCCTATTCGACAATTTGCAAGGCAGTGTCCGATCAGAGATGCCGTTGAGGATTCAGTCATGGCACGCATTCAGAATGAGCCAACACTAGCACTCGTCAGGTTGCGTCGCAACTTGATTGCAGCGAAAATATTGTCCATCGAGTTCGAGTTCTACTAGTGGTTACTCGGTCAAGCGGATGAAAACGCTGATTTTTGAAGTATAATCTTCACGAGCAATGAAAAAGGATTTTCGCGCGAGGGGACATTCAATCCTCGTAATAACCACGAGTGGAGCGAACAAAATCCCCATGCTACGCACATCAGAGGATATCAGCAGAAGTTTGGTGTTAATGTTTGGGCAGGTTTTCTGGGCGACCATTTGATTAGGCCGTACGTTCTACCTGAGCACCTCAACGGGAATAGCTATCTAGTTTTTTTGCGAGATATTCTGCCCGAACTGCTGGAAGATGTACCCCTCCAGTTGCGTAGAGAGGCCTGGTTCCAACCATAGAAATCTTATATTATATATGTACTCTAGAATGCTAATTAAATCCAGCCGAATACCAAAAAGTGTAACGGGTATGCAGAGTTTTCACGAACTACGCATGCTCCTCAGTAACTTATTTTCAGTACAGAGCTGCCATATTTAAAACTATTTCGTCGTTCGCCTTACAGAATTTATGCGACATATCTGTTTTATAAATAAATCCATATGTTGCGTCATACGAAACTGCTTGACAAAATCAAATAATTAAATGTTATCGGTAAAATTGCATACTGTTTAGTTTTCAGCAATATGAACGAAACATTTTTTTCCAAATCTTATTAAATTTAGGAGATTTCGCAACAGCGTCTGTTTTTGCAAATGACGTTTCTCGTAGTGGGAATATCTGTCAGAGTCGGCTTCACAACAATTCAGAAAGGTTTTATAATTGAGTTATGGTTTTATTCGTGGTATATTTTAATTGTTGATAGATATACCTATTTGTGATTAAAATTGTTTTTAATATTTGTTATTTTGGTTTTAGTTCGTTTATTTAACAAACAATGAGGTGTATAGTGTTGTAGTGTAAAAATGAAGATCTCATTCCTGGTATTAAATATTTTCAGTGAGTTATTGTTTCGGGTTTCTAACAGTCTCAGTTTGAGTCAATATGATACCATTGACATGATACTAATTTTTAGCTTGACAAAAAAAAGTTATGATGTTTGGATGCGGGCATTGGGATCCTAGTACAGAAAATGTATGTGATGGGAATGTCATATGCAGTAAGCATTTCGCTGCAGAAGATATCATTTGTAGAGAAGACGGCAAGAGGATCACCCTCGTACCCGATGCAGTTCCCAAACTTTTGTTGAAAAGAAGAGATATGTAAATGAGAGTGGAAGTTAAATTCTTAATCGTTTGATATCAAGACACTGTTTACTTAAAAGCAGTCTGTCAAAAATGCATGTCAAGAATATATTTCCTACGTTGTGTAGGTATACAAAGTTCGTTTGAATTCTGTTGTTAAACTGGAATATACTTAATTATAGAATCCTCCATGAAATTGCTGAGAATAAAAGTTCTACCAACCATGTTTTGTCACAAAATACTATTGCGAGTAGTACGGATGATATGGAAGTGGTTTACATGGACACGGAAAATATTTGTGAAGTCACTGTTTCTTGCACCCCTTCTTTGAAGGCTGTAGAGAGGTAAGACGCCTAAGGTGGTTGTATAAACAAACAAATATTATATAATAATAAAATAAATAATTAGAATGCTCAAGTCCTTAAGATATTTTCCAGTATTAATATTTTTACTTATTTCTCGTTTCTGCTTAGATTTATTATTATTGGGTTGTACCTGTTAGACAATAACGTATTTAGATATTTAATGTAATTTTATATTTCTTAAATTCCTTTATTCCATTTTTTTATTTGAAAGTTACCAAATGGTAAAATTTAATTTTAAATATACCTATAACATAACAGTAATATTACATTTAATCAAAGCCGGTCCTGTTGAAAAATAAGTTACTGGTGATCATGCGCATTATGGACAGCTCTACACTTTTGGTTACATTTTTGTACTACGGGATTATCATTCTAGAGTATATATATATATATATAATATAAGATTTCTGTGGTTCCAACACGATGGTTGTCCAGCGCATTTTACAATAAAAAATCCAACATAATTTATACAGGGAATAAAAAAAGTTGCATATGTACACCATTTTAAAATAATATAATTTTAGTATTATGTGCCCTTCGTAGGAAAAACAAATTCCCGGACGCCTATGGTTGCTGGCCTCGGCTGGCACATCACCTCTCAAATTCCATAGTGCAGCAGTAGCACCCAACCATAATGTTTTATTGTTTTGTTAAAAAATATCTCTTCTTCCGAAGCAATTTGAAATGCAAATTTGAATTTAAGATTTTCTCCTCTGCAAGTATATATACAAATAATTTTCCTTGCTTTATCATATTCTGGTTTATAGATGAAAAATTAATTAAAACCATCTTTTTTCTTTCGTCCTCTTTCATTTTTAGCTTTCATAATTTTTTGAGAAAAATATAATATGTAAATGAAGTCTGCTTCTCTCAGCTGGTTTAATGTATTAAAATTAATAAATTTACTTTTTCTTGTTTTTGTTAGGTACCTATTACTATTACAATTTTTCCCATTTCACTTTACTCGTGCAAGTATATACAGTGCTTTCATTTTAGCACTTACAAGGCTTCAAGGCAAACCATTCATTTGTCTGCCTATAGCTTCAATGATCCAAAGTGAAACTTTTAAATTAATAACTTTAAATCTTTTTGTAATTAGTAGCAATCGATTTGACCAATTAGTTCATTGAGTCAAATAAATGTTATTTGGAAAATCCACCTTCTCCATTAGAGAAAAACAATCTGAAGGAGTTCAGCTCTCGTAGTTTGAGGGTTCTAATCTGCCAGAGCTTTCCTCAAAAGATTCATATCTAAAGCTCCTGATACTTTGGAGTATTCTAATCACATCCAGGAGATTGACTCATGTTCTGGAACCTCTAGTTTACAATGGTCAACATGAATTCTAACCGGACTTTTCGTAATGTTTCCCGAGACATCTGGCTCGATTTATTTTAGTTTTGAAGCCATCAAAGTCTTCTTGCTGAGTTTTATATACTTTCTCAGTTTCTAGTACCCCGAAAGAAAGAAGGCAAGTGGAGACCAAACGAAGGGCGTAATTAGGAGGAGCTGGATTTTCATTATCCCAATACCTACATATCCCAGAAATGGCTATTCATCGCTAATGCAAATATCTTTTGGGTTATCTAATATTGTTCTAGTGATATCTTCTTCTTAAGTAAGTTTTCAAGTGAAAGCACTGTAGAGCTACTATCTACAGCTCTGCCATAGATCCTCACAGCATAATCTTTTGTCTAAAAATATGCGTAGATATTATTTCTAAATATAAAGAGAATTTTTTAATATTGAAAACATAAAGGAATAACATGCTATAGTAGATAGGAAATTTAATGAGTTTATCGTGAAATGCAACACTGATTGAATTGCCAAAGCTAGGGTAGCACTGCAGTTGTCAGAAGTGGCATTGAGGCATTATGCATAATCCCCCTTGAGAAAGAATTCAATTCCTTGAATCAAACCCTTTTTATTGTACTTGGAATTTCGCTTTTATCGGATATGACTTCAGTGGGTTATCGAATCTGAGGAGCATTAAATGGCAATTCTTATCGAACCGTTTAAGACACACATCAAATAATCTTTAATAATGAAATATAATATATAGGGTGTTCAATTAAAAAACATATAACTGTTCGTTTATAAACGCTCACCCAATACTATGAAACGGACAATAGTAAACTGCGCCGTCTCAACCGCTGCGCCATCTGACCCGACTTTACCCTACTTATTACTTTTGCGAATACAACGGCTATAACTCAGTTGAACATTCAAATAAACATTCATTGAAATGCGACGTTGCATACAGTAGACAGACTTGTAACCCTATCCTCTATCTCTGTCCAGTTGAAGGTAGGGTATGCTGCGAATGGAATGGGACATCGTTGATTTCATTTGCATAATCCCAACGGGTAACAAGACCTCCCGTACAAAATGTCACGGAAATGTGAATGTGTATATGTGTTTATTTATTACATTTACGGTAAAACAGTGGCGCAGTCGGGAATCGCTTTTGACAATGTGTATACTAACAAAGATCACGGAACATAATCTAGTTCGGCTCTATGCACCAAATAGAGATTGTGATGATAGGTTTAGAATGATAATTGCATTACAAATATTTTAAATTCCGATAATTCACAGGGTTGAGGAGTCATCCCAATCCAGGGTTTATTTGTTTTAATGGTTTTTGGGGTATTAACATTGAACAACACTGTTGGTCCTTACAAATGGGTTCTTGATTAGCTATTGAAGCTTGGTTTTTGCTATCTGAACAATGAAATATAGTTAACATAAAATAATCTTTTAAACTCCACAGATATTAGATAATTGTCAAAATGGTAGTTACCCGATTTTACACTAACTTTATTAATTTCACTAAGAATAGCAGTTTTCCTTTTAGCAAAACCTGTAAATGTACCGGCTCTGCATGAGAGTTACATCTAAATCTGCATGTTGGAAAGTTCCAGTGAGAATTGTAAATTTGTATATGCGAACCATTTTTGGTTTACGATTACATTTTTCGTCATAAAGAGGCTCTAGTTAAAAATATTATTTGGTATACACATAGAACAGTTTAAAAACTTTATTCAGGTAAATTACTATTACTCGTATTATACTATGTGGCATGTATATTCCAAAAACATCCCGAGGGATGTGTAAAATAGAGAAAATGTTATGTTTCGTCTAACTGAAAAGGCTATTGTTCGTATTTTTATTAGCTAGTTTTCAACTAGTTTGGTAACGAAGGTGGGTTTTTAATAATAGTCACCTACCTACAAATCATTAATTTGATTATAAAAGAAGTTATCTTAGGAACAATACGAGGGTTGCCTTTGTTTATCTTGGTTGTTGCCAGCTTTTGAATAAATTGAATTGAATGAAATATAAATAATATGTAATTTTTTTAACAATCAAATTATTTTAGCAAAAATAAAATAAAATAAACTTAGGAAAATTGTGTGTTTAATTAAGCATCTGCGCGTCTGTCGGGTGTAAATATAACGGGTGATTCAGTGAAACGGCACGATTTTGCAACGCTGCGGGCGGAACAATAGGAACCGCGGTCTTGCGACGTAAACGTTGGGAATCTAGAGAGTGGGAAGTTTAGTTATCATGGAGAAGTGGTCGGGTGATCAACGCGCATTTGCTGTGAAAGCTTATTACAAAAATGGTGAAAGTTTTGTGCGTGTACAACTAGGGTTTCGTTTACACTACCATCTGTGGTTCAACATCACAGAAAAGAGGTGGCAGTGTTAAAACTGCTCGCACACCAGAGCTTAAACCTGGGATTAAGCTATACCACTACGAGCAGAATTTTGCATAAAGAACTCCATTACCATCCATACAAAATCCAGATTGTGCAAGCCCTTAACGTTCGAGATTATCTCACCCGACTAGGGTTTTGTGAACAAATGTTGGAGCGTATTAATGAAAACGACAACTTGCTGCATAATCTTTGGATGAGTGATGAATCTCACTTTCATCTCAGTGGGTATGTCAGCAAACACAATAAACCGCGGCAATTACACGAAAAACCCTTATATTCAGAAAAGGTAACCGTGTGGTGTGCAATTTCTTCGTTAGGCATCATCGGACCTTATTTTTTTGAGGACGAGGATGGGCACGCAGTAACAGTAAACTCTGATCGCTACGGACAGATGTTAAATAATTTTTTTCTTCCGGCAATCGAGAATTACAGAAATCAAAACACGACCTTTCAACAGGATGGTGCAACATGCCACACATCACGAGTGTCAATGGATTTACTAAGAAGATCGTTCCCCGGTTGTCTTATGAGTAAAAACGGCGATATTCCCTGGCCATCTCGTAGTCCGGACCTCTCCCTATGCGACTACTTTCTTTGGGGGTATCTTAAGTCGAAAGTGTTTCAAAGTAACCCCCCAAGAACTATCGAGGCTTTGAAAGAACGGATACGCGAGGAAGTGGAAGCAATACCTCAAGAAATGTTACTCAATGTCTTAAACAGCTTTGTACTACGGCTGCAAGAATGTGTCCGACACAATGGAGGCCACCTTTCCAATATCATCTTCAAAAACTGAATATTTCTTCACTTAAAGATTAATTTCCATCTATATAGTATACGGTTTTCTTATTAAACCTAATAAAAAGATATTATTTCAGTTTTTTTTGTTTATTTGAAATCGTACCGTTTCATTGAATCACCTGTTATATTGCGCGAGTAATATGTACGAGGTGTAGAATAGCGATAATTTGAAAAACAGTCTGGCAGCCTTGCATTGTAAGTTGGTATGTTGTTTAAGCGAGTAGATTTCATAAGAATAATCTGTTTTCTTTTCTAATGACTTTATTTTAATGAAAATTGTGACGATTTAGAAAAAAAAACACACACTATCATTTCGCAGAATTCAGAACCCTTGGGATAAAATGTCCAAACATCACTTGTTGCGTGTGAAACATCACATGGATTCTGTTATTTTCACCCTATAAAATCTCACCTATAAACGATGATTATAAATCCTGGACAAGCACAAAGGACGTGTTGAGGGTTCAACGTTAATGAAAGTTGATGGAAGTGCTTCGTTTCACCAACCTATGCATCTATAAGAGTAAGCGAGATAGGGACGGCGAATTGCCCAATAATTTAATATAGTTTGATATTAATTAACATTGCGGTTTCATTTTAGAATCCGGTCTATTACTTCCTACCTTCAGGGTTATAATTCATTAGTATTGTGATGTGCACAATTGATAAATTTCCATTTGAATAGTATCTATTGATGTTGGCAGGTCTGCTTTTTAATATCGTTTGTCTTCATGACTTTACTTGTTTTGGTTATTAGAATATTTTAGCGTTGTTATACAGGGCGGTCAATAGTTGCAGTCCTCGAGGTAATGGTTAAACCTTAAAAATATTCAGTCATAAATCATTATTATCCTCTTCTTCAAGTGTCTTGTGCTTTTCGAACGTCGACAATCATCAACATTATCTACACTTGCTTTTCTAAAGAGATTCGCCGTCATCTCACCACACTATTGTCTCAAATTCTATAGCCATAGTATTCTTCGGCGTCCAGGGCTTCTTTTGCCTTCAATTTTACCCTCTATGATCAGCTTGAGAAGTTCGTACTTGTCATTCCTAAGTATGTGTCCGAAGTATTCTATCGTTCGCTTTTTAAGTGTAAACATGACCTCGAGATCTTTTGCACGTCTTCATTGCGCACTCTCTCCGTCCAGGAAATTCTTAATATCCGTCGATACGTCCACATTTCGAAAGCCTCTAGCTTTTTGCATATGGCCTCTGTCAGAGTCCAGGCCTCAATTCCATAGTAAAGAATGCTGAATACATAGCAACGTAGCACTCGAGTGCGAACGAGGAGCGTTAGACTTCGGCAGCACAACACTTACCGCATTTTCACAAACGATGCTGTGGCCTGTTCAATTCGGGCACGAATCTTCTGCATATTATCCCAGTTCTCGTTGACCTGACATCCCAGATATTTGTAGGTTTAGACGCGTTCGATTTGTCGGTTCTGTACCTGAAGTATGCCTCTTCCAATTTCCATTTCCATTTAGTTTTTTGGTGCCACTTTATTAAGTCAATTCTAGAGGCCTTCCAGAGAATTCGCGATTATAACAGTATCGTCGACATAGCGAAGATTTAATGCAGTTTCTGTAGCGTTTATTTATCAGTACATAGTCTATTTCGTTTCTGACTGATGAATATATCGATATTTTTCTTCCAGCTCTATTAATGAAAGAAAGATGACATTTTGAGCATCCGCCTCAAATTAAATGTATCCGTTTGGTGGACAGTTTTGTTTACAATAACAGTCCTCACGTCAAATACTAATATTTTATCATTTTGTATACATTTCGCACAATTGTTTGGCTATTTGGCATGCTTCAAATTTTCCGCGCATGACAGTGTATAATTAATGAAATATTGGTAAAAGAAAATTGATAAACATGTCAGGTAACAATATCTGCAGACCGGCTACAATTTCAATCACAATAGAGAAAACAATCCATAGCTCAGGTTTGAACTCACAACCTTACGATTAGGAAGACTTGACATTAACACATAGACCAATAGGTACATAGTATAGTGTGTGGGTTTGTTGAGGAAAATGAGCTGGAATATTTTTGTGCTGAAATTTTTAAAAAAAGTCTGGTAGCAAAGCATATGCTGGACTTGGCAAGTTAGTATGTTGTTTAGGCGAGAAAAGCACACACATAATAAAAATAATAGTCTTTATTGATTGAACAGTGTGTACAAACTTTAGATGATACATAAAAGGAAAGATCTTCTGCACTCAGATTTAAAATATCTCAATGAACTTGTCCTTAATCAAAAGGCGAAGTTTAGCTATGAAGCTACTTTTTACTTAGCCTGAAACCATCCTCATTAAGTTTAACACTTACGTAATATAAGTGTATTTTTGAGAAAACAGTGTTTTTCAATTTAGAGTTAGATTTACGCCCTCTAGCGGACATTTTAGAAAACTAAAACTTTGTTCCAGCGATATCCCTTGTCCGTTTTTACTAAAACAAAAAAAAAAAAAATCTTTCTTATCTGTACACGCGGTAGAGGTCTGTATGATATTTTGCTCATGGCTGTTATAAATACCAAATAAAGAGATTCTTAGCATTTTAATAGCAGTAAATAATAGTTGACTAAGGAAACTCTTAATTTTCTCATGAAACTTACATATTCCCCCTAATCTGCCCTACTGGTACTTGAGCTGGGCTCATAATATAAGTGTTTTGAGAGCGCGCACCAAAACACATAAACACGCAGAGTAGGCAAAAGGGGATTTTCTTAATTGTTTTCGGCATATTACAGGGCAAAGGGGCCGTTAAGTGGCAACGGCCTTGGGGAGCAAAGAGTCGTAAAATAGAAAGCGTGCCACTAGACCGAGTGTTCATCTTTTTTTTTTAATTATTTCCTTCGCTGCACAGAATGGAGAAAATTCAAAGGGTTTAAAAGCAATGTTAGACAGAAAGACTCAAACTGACACATTATGTTCCGGTTTGTAAATAAAATTTGAAGCCAAGAGACTTCAGGAGGCAACAATTAATAATTGCCGTTACGATGAGTTTCTGTTATATAGTAAAAAATAATTTAGAGCCATTTTCCCTTCAGAATTAGCCGTTTCAGGATTTAAAATAGTGTCCGTACGTCTCGTGCCAAAGGCCTCCTTCTAAATAAAATTTGCTATTGAAACGTTGTATCATTAAAGCAAACACGATTTATTTATTAATCTGGCATCTAAAGTTATGGCTCTATTTTTATAAAACTAAGTTTATTTGAAAGTTAATTAAACCTGCTTTGAAAAATGTATACGAGAAAACTTCATAAAAGTCTTAGATATTTAGAAAATTGAGTTTGAAAGTGACTTAAAGCTGAAAGCAACCGCCGCCTTTAAAGTGACATCTAAAGATTCTTTATTCTGGCATCTAAAGTTAAGGCTCTATTTTTGTAAACCTAGATTCATTCGAAAGCTAATCAAAGCTGTTTTGAAAAATGTATACGACAAAACTTCATGGGATTCTTCGATTTTTAGAAAATTGAGTTTGAAATTGAATTAACGCTTAAAGCAAACACCACCTTTAATGTGGACCCTATAGATTTTTTATTCTGGCGTCTAAAGTTATGGCTCCATTTTTATAAAACTAAATTTATTTATACGTTAATCGAAGCTGCTTTGAAAAACATATCGACAAAACTTCATGGGATTCTCGATTTCTAGAAAATTGAGCTTGAAATTGACTTAACGCTGAAAGCAAACACCACCTTTAATGTGGACCCTATAGATTTTTTATTCTGGCGTCTAAAGTTATGGCTCCATTTTTATAAAACTAAATTTATTTGTAAGTTAATCGAAGCTGCTTTGTAAAACATATACGACAAAACTTCATGGGATTCTTCGATTTCTAGAAAATTCAGTTTGAAATTGACTTCAACGCTTAAAGCAAACACCACTTTTAATGTGGACCCTATAGATTTTTTATTCTGGCGTCTAAAGCTTAGGCTGCATTTTTATAAAACTAAATGTATTTCAAAGCTAATCGAAGCTGCTCTGAAGAACATATACGACAAAACTTCATGGGACTGATAGATTGTTAGAAAATTTAGTTTCAAATGAATTTCAAGCTAAAAGCAAAAACCACCTCCAATGTGGAATGTTGAGAGTTTTTACTCTGACACTTAAAGTAATGGCTCTATTCTTATAAAACTAGGTTTATTTGAAAGCTAATCAAAGCTACTTTGGCTCTTAATTGGGCTTGGAGTTGCCTTTTTACTCTGCTGTTACTTAGCTTTGCTTTGAAATTCCTTTTCAAAGTTATTTTTTTAATTTTGCCAGAAAAACCTAGTCACTTTAAAAGTAAATCTTTCTCAATCAGTTCGCAAATGCAGACTTAACATTAAAAAATTGTCGTTGCACAATATTCTGAAGCAAGATTTACATCTTACAGCACACAAAATTCAGTTCGTTCAAGAACTGGAATTTCTTTAAGGGTGTATTTTAACACAATACTTACTGGTAACGCCGGGGAGGGATCGTTTCATCCATATCGTTCTATATAAAAACTCTTGATGCATTGGCCACATTTCACGTAGATTTTGCTGCAAATGTGAGCTTTAATTGCATGGTTTTAGCCCTCAAAACAAAATGAACATGTGCATTTCTGCAGTCATATTAAAACCATGCGACATTCTAGTTTTTTTTTATCCCTCAAAAGGAATATCCACGCTTTGTAGACTAATTACCAACCTTATTTTAGCATAAAACACAAAAATTGTACAAATATGTTTTATATTTTGTGAATTTCCCAACATTTTAAAAATATTGCTGCTAAAAAGAAAAATGTATATATAAACAATTTGCACTACCTGCCTAATAAACAGCTCGTTTAATTATTCCTCGTTTTATTCGTCATTTTGGGAGACAAACTAAATTTTAATGAGACTAACGATACAGAATTTAATAATAAAATTGAAGTAGCTAATATGATCTTTAAAACGAAAAGTGAAAAATCTGTTATTAATACAAAGTACTTAGTAATGTTGCCAATTTCTTTTGTGCCGTCAAAACCCTCCTAGAATCTCAATATTTTGTAATGATTTCCAAAAAGTACTTTCACTTACTTCTGTATTTATTTATTTATTTATTGTCATTACCAAAAAAGGTTTACACAAGTCATATTAAATATTAAAATATTACATAACACAACATAAAAACATAGAAATGTATATAATTTAATCAAAACAGTGCTGAGGAATTCATCAATGTCCAAAGTGACACCCAAAAACTTTACCAGACCATCAAAAACACCAACATCCGTCTCACGTAATGTAAATATTTTAGTAGCTGTTTTATTGGCATTCATACAGAGTTTGTTAGTTGCAAACCAGTCAGCAGCCCTCGACTGTGAATTAATCATACTTGAGGCCAGAACATCACTCGACAGTTCAACATCGACAATAGTTGAATCGTCTGCAAACAATGTCAGGTCAGAGCATGGCCGATGTAGCGGTAAATCATTAATGAAAATCAAAAACAATAGAGGTCCGAGCACCGAGCCCTGTGGGACTCCACAAGAGCTCAACAAGGGCTGAGAAGACTTTGACTCAAACATCGTTACAACATTCCTACCAGTGAGATAGGAACTCAGCAAATGAATCGAATTCGCACTCATACCGTATAGCTCCAGTTTACTCAACAAGTTATCGTGTGAGACGCAATCAAACGCCTTTGTTAAATCAAGAAAAGAAGCCACCACAAACCTTCTACTCTCAAAATTTTCTATAGCTGAAACGGTGTTAAGTTTCGGTCTAAATCCAAATTGTTTCGGAGAAAATAAATTATTTCTTTCAAACTAGTTGGCTAATTGTTTAAAGGGTATCTTTTCAAAAATTTTGCCTAGAACAGGCACTATAGAAATAGGGCGATAGTTGTTCAATTCATCTGGAGATCCTTTTTTGAATAACGGTATAATTTTGCTAAATTTCAGACAACTCGGAAACATACCGGATGAGATCGGCGAATTAATCAATATTGTCAATGGTATAATTATATTATCAAAAATGTCTCTCGAGCTTTTTTTAAAAGAGTTTATTATATCTCTTATCTCAATAAAAGATATTTCATTAAACTCAAAATTGCCAGGAATGTCAATAGACAACAAATCCAGTGGACTGATATTTAAGGATAAGTCATAAGTTAAAGTTTCCGCAATACTGGTAAAATATGTATTGAAATCATCAGCAGTAAGATTTGTTAATGATTGTAGGGTAGCAGAACTATTCCTTTTATTGTTGATAAATCACTGTCTTCATAAGAATAATCATTTGTCTACATCTGAATCGGAACTGTTGCTGCTGGTCCTTTTTTTATGACGCCTAGATGGTGACTTTGAAAATCATTACCCTTCTAATTAATTAACATTTTGCATTTGACCTCCCGGTTGGGGTTTAATAGGGCTATATGGCTGTCTCTTCAAATAAATTTCGTTTAATGTCGTTTTCCTTAATATCTTTGGAAGGATTGTTGCTCATTTGAGTTAGGGTTGGCAAATTAAAATAAATTGGCTGTCAAATGATGAAATGTAAAGAATGGAGCTCTCATTCTTTGATATTTATTTAGTAAATAGTTGGGAAATTTTATCCATGGAGCACTACACCAACCATACCATTACATCCAAAGAAAGTGACCGTATAGTGCGGTTTGTGAATTCTCTGCGCTACCAAACTATGATAACCGATTTTTTGTGGCCACAATTGGCTAATGTTGACATCAGTGCCCACCCGCCTTTTTTTTTTTTGTCAATAGAAAAGAGCATTGAAAGTGTATCAAAAACCCACGGGTTGGTAGAGGTGAGTGGCATCATCACCGATAAGAATTTTTCGCCATTCTTGTTTTTGGATTATGTGGCAAATATGAAGATCAAAACCATGCATTAAACGTTTCAGGGTCCATCCAACCGTGAGTTGTCCTATTGTAATGCGCAACCGTTGCACAGCAGCGCTCAAAACAACAGGGTTCAAGTTTTAGAGCATTTTTTAAAAAAATTCGCAATCCTTGAGCACATTTAACCGTATTAATAATTTTTTCGCTTCAAATTAAATATTTTTTTCTATAGTTAAGTCCTGCTTTTGTTTCCGTGTACTAATTATAATGGAACATAATACTTTAATATCCTGCTTCTGTCTATATCTTTCATGTCCACCAAAAACTTCATATATAGCTTCATCTATTGTGTCGCCTTTTGTTTTCCGCTTTGTTGACGGTAAAAAAATTTACCGTGACGTTCTCTTGTTATCGCATCGCTAACTTCGATAGTGCAACTTACTTTTTCCTATAAACAGACAACATTGTCATGTCTGAAAAGCTAAGTTTTATACTCTGACGTGAATCCCTATAGTAGAAAGTTAAAAAAGATTTTCTTTGTATTTGTCGTACTCTGGAACAAATGATGGTGTTTTTGGGTTTTTTGCTGCAAATTTAATTTATTTTTTGTTTTTGATGAAATCTATTGATCACCAACAAGTTGCACTGCTAATATCACTCGATTTTTCCAACGTCATTGATATCATGATTAAAGTTACTGTATTATGACTGTTACATAGTTTCAAAGCTATTTAAGTCATCCGGCTCAAAGTTTTTGTGTCAATGATGTTTGTTCTACTCTGTTATATCTGATGTTCCACAAGGGTCCGTCTTGAATTAATTGTGATATTATGTACTACCTATGTATTGATCAGGTTAAATACAATCGTTTGCAATATGTTCAAAATATTTGCCGTAGATTTATCTTTGGCTTACGAAGGTATGACCATATTTCTCAACATATACAACAACTCAAAGGGTTTAATTTTGAATATATCATTTAAAAAAAAAATCAGAAAAATCCTAAGCCGTCAAAATAGCACCATTTAACGTGACAACAACAAATAATTATGACTTGCGTTCATTTTTTCAAGACTTTGTGTCTTAATTAAGACCTAGTTTAATAAATTATGTTGAGTCGAACCAAAGTTATAGACATTTCCATAAGTAAAACTTCGTCCTTTTATTTTAAACTCGGGTCTACCACTGTTGAGGAGTCGTGTGATGCCCTCTATAACATTCTTGCTGACGTATTTAGGCTTACTGTTCCTCCGAAAGTTACACATCTACCGAATTCAGTTTAATCATTTAAGGGCTCTAGTAAAGCAACGAATTAGAGAATGTTACTGTTGCGAATCCTACATTCACCGAATGTAGAATACGTCGTCTGTAAATCCTTTGTTAGAGAACAACTACGTAGGTACACAATATTAGTTTACTTTTTTTGTACAATCACTGACTTTATTTTCTAATAATTCACAATACATTCCAATATTTTGACAACTCAACAAACCCTATCAAAATACCGGGAGAACAATTCGCAAAACCATGTAATACGGTATGAACAAATTCACAACATACTCTCGCCTCAAGAAAGGACGAATCTTCGTTCCGGTTGTTAACTAGTAACCTAACCTCTCGGGATGTTTAATTTTTCTTCCACTACGCGTCGTAAATGTGCTTTCTGAAGAATTCTGGTAACTGTTATTCTTCTCAATCTCCATTTGTACAACTTCAGATAATTTCTTCTTTAAAATATCAGATTCTACGTTACTGTGGACTTCTAATGGAAATATACGTTGTATTGGACGTAACAAAAACCCATCTTTAGTCTTTAATCGAACTAAACGTATTTGACCATCCTTCCCTAGTATCAGTTCTTGGACTTTAGCTAGTGGCCAATCAAGACGTTTTGTATTGTCACTTCCAACCATAACCACATCACCTTTATGAATTTCGTATGCTTGTGATTTATTTGAACGTAATACCAAACTTCCCAAATACTCACTTCTAAAACGATTTCTTAAATCATTACGTAATCTAACTCGATATCTAAATCGTTTTCTCAAATCAGTCAATTCTATGGAATCAAGATCAGGTACTCCTACTTCTTTGATGTCTTGCAGAAACATGGAAGGGGTTAAACTTGTGAGGTCAGAATTATTCTCAGAAATGTAAGTAATAGGTCTCGAATTAATTATGGCTTCACAATCACAAACTAATGTAGATAGTTCTTCAACATTAAGCGCCGCTCTACCCAAAACTTTTCCTAATAAACCCTTTAGTGTTCTAATTAATCGCTCCCACCATCCTCCCCACCAAGCTGCTGTGGGAGGATTGAATTTCCATTTTATCCTCTCAACAGAAGTGGAATTCTCAATTTTCTCCCAGTCGAGATCTTTAAACAAATTTTCAGCACCGATAAAATTCGTACCATTATCGCTATAAAGAACTGATGGTCTTCCTCTCCTCGCAACAAAACGTCTAAGTGCTTGTAAGAAACATTCTGTTGTCAGTGATGATACCAGTTCTAAATGAACTGCCCTGTAGATAGCACAAGTGAATATACAAATCCATACTTTTGACTTGTCTCGTACATAAAGTGGTCCTGTCATATCTAAACCAGTTACTTCAAACACTGCCGCATCTCGTACACGATCACTTGGTAAGGTTACTGGAGGTGTTTCCAAATGTTTAGTATCATATCTTCTACAACGAACACATTTTGTTATCACACTTCTAATAGATTTTCTTCCGCCAATTATCCAAAATTTTTCACGTAAATTACTCAAAAGGATTTGTGAACCAGCATGGCATAAATTTATATGATAATCGTAAACTAGTCTTCTGACAACAATATGTTTCGACGGTAAAAGCATTGGGAATCGAAAATTCTTTGTATCTTCTCTTTCTACGATTCTTGTTTTGACTCTTAATATACCTTCATTGTCTTTAAAAAGTATTAATGAACCGAACTGCTTATCATCTAAACCACTAAATGCTTCTCGCTGGACTAATTTAATTGTGGTTTTTTCAGCATTTTCATGTTCTTCCAGTGAAAATTTACCAGTTGTTCGATTTCGGGAATTCTTGCAGTTGTTTATAAATCGTTGCATCCAACATACCATGCTGATTATCTGTTTATACTTTGAAAAATAAGTATATAACCAAGAAATATCTATTTTATCGTGAGAGACTAATCCAATTATTGTTTTCTGTTTCTCTATCGCTATACAATCCTGATTTTCTTGATAATTTTGTGAAGGCCAAACATTAGCAGGTTTTGATAACCACGTCGGTCCTTCCCACCATTTAGATTGTAGTAATCGGCTTGGAGAACTACCTCGGGAAGGAAGATCAGCTGGATTCAATTCTCCAGGAACGTAGTACCAATCATCCACATTAGTCAACATCTTAATTTCTTCTGTCCGATTTCTATCAAAAGGTTTCCAATTTTCTGTACGTTTTATCCATGCTAAAGTCGTCGTCGAATCAGTCCAACAATATGTAGAAATATCTTTGATTTCCTGATTTAACTCGTTCATCACTGAATTCAAAAGTCTAGCTCCAATTGTTGCTGCTAATAATTCAAGGCGACAGATTGACATTTTCTTTACAGGAGAAACTCTAGATTTCGCTTGTACCAGTTGAATTTTTATTCTAGTTGCTGAAGTGGTACGAATAAAAATAGCTGCCGCATAAGCATGTTGGCTGGCATCACAAAATAAGTGAACACTTTTATCTTCTAGATTTACCAAATCACTTTGTAATAACCATCGAGGAATTTCTACAAATTCAAGTTTTGAAATTTCCTCAAACCATCTTTTAAATTCTATCGAAATATCTGTCGGAACTTCCGTATTCCAATTTAAATTTAACAGACATGTCTTTTGTAATAGCAATTTTGGACATAACAATACTGGACAGATGACACCTATAGGATCGAAAATTCTATTGGCTGCTGATAATATTACCTTCTTTGTCACCTTTTCGAAACTCTGTGAACTAGCCTTTTCCAAACATAATCTTAATGTATCTAAATATTTATTCCACATTAATCCTAAAACTGAAGTCATTTCATCATTGTCTGAACAATCTCGTGTATACTCCCATAATCGTAAATCGAATTGACCATCTGCCATCACATTAGTTGTTTCTTTAATGAAATTTCTCAAATCATCATCATCGTCAAAGCTGGTTACGCAATTATCGACATAAAAACTACGCATCAATTGCTTTATTATTGTTCTGGTGTATTTGGAATTTTCTAAGGCTTGCTTTAGATGATACTCAATAACAGCACCCAGTAGAAAAGGACTACAAGTTGCACCAAAAACAACTCTCGTATGACGGTAATGGACAATTTGATCGTGGTCATCGTACCAGAGGAATCGTAGAAAATTTCTATCGTGAGCAAGTACACTTATTTGCAGAAAAGCTTTTCGAATGTCAGCTATCACACCAATTCTCTTGAGACGAAATCTAATTAGCATGGAAGGAATTAACTCAATTAAATTTAATCCCTTTTCTAGACATTGATTCAAGGAAGGTGATGATGAATTCTGTTTTGCAGATGCATCGAAAACTGGTCTGATTTTTGTTGTGACACTGCTGAGTTTTACAACCGGATGATGTGGTAAATAATGAGACTCTAGATTAATTTCTTCTACAGGAACTTCCTCAATTATTTTCTCATCAATCCAATCTTTAAAGACTTGATGATAATCATTTAAATATCCATTTCTCACAATTTTCCTCTTTACATTTTCTAACCTTTTCTGAGCTAAATAAAAATTTCTGGGTAACGGAAAATGACCAGAAATCCATGGTAAACTTACTTCATATCGACCATCATCAGATCGGGTAAGAGTTTGAATAAAATAATCTTTCACAGCTTCTTCCGTTTCTTTTCTGGTTCTTTCGATAGCTGGATCCGAAATACCAATGACATCAAGTTTCCATAAGTCGGAAATTGGTATATCTTTACAATGAAGAGACGTAGTTGTCAGTGAAGAAAATGTATTTTGTTTTGAAATAATTTTACCCATTAATGTCCAACCAAGTTTGGTTTCTAAAGCAACAAGGCCACAATTCAAGACATATTGCTTACCAGTAAATAATCTACCACATACGTCAACTCCTAGAAGAATCTCTATAGGACTATCAGGTATATCAGAAATAGTTACTCCATAACAATTCAACTCACTCTTCCAAGAATCTTTTTGAAAAGATGTAATGCTGCCACAAATAACATTTTGATCCAATGCTTCTAAAGAACATGTGTATGTATTATCAACGTTATTAAGTTTAATTCTATAACATAAATGAGATACCACATCAGACTGGTAGCCCCCAAACAGGCCATGAACTAGTTCTTCTTCTCTTATTGATTGATATCCTAATTCAGTAGCAGTTTTCTTTAAAATATATGATCTCTGTGATCCTGTATCAAACAGAACACGAACTTTTCTGGATGTAATATTATTTCCTTGAAGATTAACTACCAAAGTCTGTAAAAATACTTGATTACATGTTTGGTTTGACAAATTTTCAATAGAAAATTGTGTTTCTCTAATATTTTCTTCAGAAGGACACATTAATGTAACATGTTTACCTTTACATCTATTACATTCCAGTTTGTTTGCTGATCTACATTTTCTAGCAATATGCCCAAATTTCAAACATATGTGACAACATCCTTTTGATGATGATATCTTCTTTCGTTCTGCGAACGTCATTTTCGCTGCTTCTTCGCACTTATCATTGGCATGATCTTTCTTACAAAATATACAATATTGTCGATTTTGATTGATCATACCTGATGCAGTTGGAACGGAATTTGTTTGTGAATGAATTTCGTGTTTCCTCGTTCTTAACAAACCAAATCCTGAAGTAGCTAGTGATATTCTCTCTTCATTTTCGACTTCTCGTTTTAAAAATCGCATTATATTCTCAAGTTGATCTTGCAATGAATTTTCTATGGCAAATACATCACTACGTTGCCAAACTCGTAGTAGATCTTCAGGAAGACAAGATTCTACCAATGGATATAAAATAGCAGCGCATGTTTCAGTTGTTACCCCTAATGTTTCTAAAGCTCTTATCTGTGTAGACATATTATCATATAAGACATTCAATTTTGGTTTTTCTTGAAGGTTATTTAACACTAATTTCAAAAGTTCTCGAACATAAAATTCAACCAACAAATCTTTTCTGCCAAATCTACTTTTCAAACTTTCAACGACCTTTTCGTAATTTCCAGATGAACATGGATAGCTTTCAATAAGTTGTCGTGCTTTAGATTTTTGAACTGTGGCCTGTATAAGATAGTTGAATTTATCTTCATTTTCAATTTCATCGTCCTCATGAATTCTAGAAAATTGGCTCCAAAATGCTAACCAATCTTTAATTTCTCCACTAAATTTCTTAAACTCAATAGTGGGCAATTTTAAATGACGACGTCGATTTGTATTAGACACATCTGATTGTGTTTCATTTGAATATATATCTACTTTTACTTGCAAAGTATAAAACTGTTTTGTTATATCATCGAAAATAGTTTTAATATCATCAATTTTATCATTATATGCGTCATCGTCTAACATAGTATCAAAGATTTTCGTACTATTTTGGCTTAATAGTTCAAATGTACCTGTTAAACTTCTCATAGTTCCTTGTATATCGATGATATTCGGTTTCGATGTCTTCAGTTCTCGGTCAATCTCATCATAATATCGATTAAACGATTTCATGTACATATCTTTCTCCTTTAGCAGTCGTTCCATCATCAAATGATTTCGAATGTCGAAATTTCACAAAGGATCACGTCGGGGTCACCAAATGTTGCGAATCCTACATTCACCGAATGTAGAATACGTCGTCTGTAAATCCTTTGTTAGAGAACAACTACGTAGGTACACAATATTAGTTTACTTTTTTTTTTTTTTTTTTTTTTTTTTTTTTTTTTTTTTTTTTTTTTTTTTTTTTTTTTTACACGACGTGATCCTTTGTGAAATTTCGACATTCGAAATCATTTGATGATGGAACGACTGCTAAAGGAGAAAGATATGTACATGAAATCGTTTAATCGATATTATGATGAGATTGACCGAGAACTGAAGACATCGAAACCGAATATCATCGATATACAAGGAACTATGAGAAGTTTAACAGGTACATTTGAACTATTAAGCCAAAATAGTACGAAAATCTTTGATACTATGTTAGACGATGACGCATATAATGATAAAATTGATGATATTAAAACTATTTTCGATGATATAACAAAACAGTTTTATACTTTGCAAGTAAAAGTAGATATATATTCAAATGAAACACAATCAGATGTGTCTAATACAAATCGACGTCGTCATTTAAAATTACCCACTATTGAGTTTAAGAAATTTAGTGGAGAAATTAAAGATTGGTTAGCATTTTGGAGCCAATTTTCTAGAATTCATGAGGACGATGAAATTGAAAATGAAGATAAATTCAACTATCTTATACAGGCCACAGTTCAAAAATCTAAAGCACGACAACTTATTGAAAGCTATCCATGTTCATCTGGAAATTACGAAAAGGTCGTTGAAAGTTTGAAAAGTAGATTTGGCAGAAAAGATTTGTTAGTTGAATTTTATGTTCGAGAACTTTTGAAATTAGTGTTAAATAACCTTTACTGACTACTGACTTTATTTTCTAATAAATTCACAATACATTCCCCTATTTTGACAACTCAACAAACCCTATCAAAATACCGGGAGAACAATTCGCAAAACCATGTAATACGGTATGAACAAATTCACAACAGTTACTCTGCTTATGTGGCCGAATGTGAAAGACTAATTAAAAGCGATCCTAGAAGATTTTGGTCTTTTATAAATAAGAATAACACACGTATACCTGGTAATATGGTCGGAGATGAAGCCATATATGCGACTCGCAGAGCATAGTTGATGCATTTGGTAATTTTTTTAATAGCGTTCATATAGAGTCTCAACATTTTGCTGATGCTATGCCAGCAAATGTATGGTCAGATATGAAAGAAACTTAAAAATAAGTTGACATCTGGAGTTGACGGCATTCCTAGTTTTCTGGTGACGGATTGCATTGGTGTGTTGTGTGATCCTTTGTCCTATATTTTCAATTTAGCTTTGAGCTCTGCTACTTTTCTCAGCCGATGGAAGATTGCCAGAATTACACCAGTGTTTAAGAGTGGAAATCCTTCACATATTACTAACTACAGACCAATTTCCATATTGTGTAACTTTTCAAAGGTTTTTGAAATAGTAATCTATGATAAAGTATATGCAGGAATTAAAAATCGTCTAGCCATGGCTTTATGTCTGGTCGTTCGTGTGTGTCAAATTTGGCTGTACTTTCGGAGCAGGTTGGTTTAGCGTTGGATAATCTTGGACAAGTTGATGTGCTATATACGGATTTTAAAAAAGCCTTTGACAGGATTGATCATCATTTGTTGATATTGAAACTGAAGGAGTTTGGATTCAATCATAGGCTTGTTGACTTATTTAGTTCGTACTTGATTGGTCGGAGTCAATTTGTGGAGTATAGTGGTTACAGATCCAAAATTTTTGTTTTGTCTTCTGGAGTGCCTCAGGGTTCCAATTTGGGACCTTTACTCTTTAATATATTCTTGTTTGTAGCAAACTTGCCTATGCCGATGATCTGAAAAGGTTTCAAGATATCAGGACACAGACCAGCATAATATGGATAGTCTCTGTGAGTGGTGTTCGGCAAATATTTCAAGTGCAAAATAGCAAAAAGTTGATCGAGTCAGCTCTAAGCTTGATTTTGGATCGATTATCTGGAATCCGTTGTATGATTGTCATTCTGCTGCCACTAAGTCAGTTCAAAGAAGGCTCTTAAAATATTTATCCTACAGATTAGATGGCTTTTATCCACTGAGAGGATGTGATCATGCGGCATTATTATTGAGATTTGACGAACCTAGCTTAGATAAGAGAAGACAAATATATGCTGTGAAATTTTTGTATTATATAGTTAAATTAGTTTTTTTTTATTTTTTGTTTTCATATTTGTGAATTTTCTTTAACTGGGTGTTACCTATTGGAAATAAAGGCTTATTATTATTATTATTAAAAAAGTATTATACCAAAAAGGTGCAGGTGCAGCATTACTGTGGTAATATTTATTTCTTAACTTATATTGGACCATTTACCATAAACATGCATTTTTAATACGACCATATCAATTACGCCCCCTAGCGGTATAGCTAGGAACTAAAAAATGATTTGTAGCAATTTTCTATGGTCGATTTCCCAAATGTCCTACCGTTCCTGAGATACCTGCCCATTTCGCCATTTAGCAAAATTAAACTTTTCGTTTTCCCCTGTATACTGATCATGTTTCTAATTCTTTTATACGTAGAAACAAAAGTATTTTTCAATACACACTTTTACATTTTTTGGGACACTTAAAATAAAAAATTATTTAATGAAATTTGGTCAACCGTTATTTTCAAAATGCGAAGGTGATCATAGTTGGAAAGAAGAATCAATCAAAATAATTGAGCACTAAGCTATATTCAGATCCTTTGCAAGAGTTTTAAAGACTTCTGCCAAAAATCTAATAAATCCAATATTTACAATAGATACGGCAACATCACGGCGCCGTCGATTCAATCTTTGCTACCTGCTGCTTACCATTGGGAACAGACTGCTTGCACCAATATACGTTTTAAATAGGTTAAAATCAGATGCACTGTTAGATTATGTAGAACATGGAACTCTGAAGCTGTAGCTAAACGAACTAGACCCCGTTCTCATCTGATGTTATGGTTACGGATTGGGCTATGTTGCGAGGACGAAAATGTGTGTGTGTGTGTGTGTGTGTCTGAAAACTGAAGTAGGAATGCAAGCTCTATATTGGAGTGCGTTTGGCAGTGGTGTAGATTTATTCAAACAGTGTCTGACTAAATAAAAATGGATATAATAAAGTAACAATATCATTTCTTAAAATATTTTTTTTTTTATAAAATTTGTTTTAAATTGATACCAATTCATTTTAATTTTAATTCCTTCAGAAATAAGACTTTCATTAAAATATTCCAAATAACTACATTACACAACACGACTGTTGTGATTCTGGCGAATTACTTTTCCTACGAGCGTGGGGTAAAGTTACTTTTTCCGCACTGTTTTCATTATTGATATAACTAATATAAAGTCAGATAGTGCTACATTTGTTATAAATCATAAATGTTTATCCAGCAAACAATAATAGCCTGTTAAATGAACTAGAATTAATTAGCTTATATTATGACAAAAGGCATATTTGACACATCAGTCAATTGTTGTTACCTGAATTGTCAGTTTGACAGTTAAGTGACCCCCCCTACTAGCGCGGCCGACTCGCAATCTTTTACCACACAATTATCAATCACGTTTTGCAATAAATTGTTGTCAATGGTTGATATATGCTCGATAATGTTGGTGTTAAGCTCGTGAACTGTTGTGGGATTATTGCTGTACACTTTTGATTTCAAAAAATTCCATAAAAAAAATCTAAAGGTGTCAAATCGCACGATCTTGGGGCCTATTTACTCCTCCTCTGCGAGAAATAATGCGATTTTCGCACTCTTCTTTCAAAATATCTATTGTTTATTTTGCTTTGTGACAAGTGGCACCATCCTGTTGAAACCACATTTTCTCTACGTCTAAATCATCAATTTCCCGCCACAAAAAGCTTCGGATCACCTCCCTGTAGCGATTTCCATTGACCGTAATCGCATTTCCATTTTCGTTTTCAAAAAATATGGTCCGATAGTTCCTTTGGACCACAAATCACACCAAACCATAACTTTTTGTGGATGTAATGCTTGCTCTAAGATAACTCTTGGATTCTCTTCAACCCAAATGCGGAATTCTGTTTGTTGACGTAGCAATTAAGCTGGAAATGGGCTTCGTCGGTGAAGATTATTTTGTGAAAAAAATCTCATTTTCTTCTTGTTTTTCGATGGACCAAGAAACGAGTTGCCGACGTAACGCGTGGTTAGCTGGTTTTAATTCTTGGATCTTATAAGCTTTTAAATGGGAATCACGATGCAAAATGTGGGTCGTTTGATGTTTAATTGCTGCGAACGATGATGAATGAATGTTTTTGGATCTTCCTCAACACTTCTGCTCACTGCTGCTATATTCTCGGGTGAACGTCCACTATACGTTGAAAAATTCTGTTCTGTTATCATGAACGAATCCAGTTTCTTCAAATATCTCAACCATCAGCTTGATGTCACGATGTGTTGGAGCATTTTCTCTACCAAATTTTGTTCTAAATTTCGTAATTACAACTTGAAAACTTTTGCCATTTTCAAAAAATGTTTTGATAATAAAAATACGTTGTTGCTTCGTGTAACGTTCCATATTAATTAACTGGAATGTATTTAAAATCTGAAAATAAAAATTTCGCATAAAAAGTACAAGTAGAACAAAAATGGCAGCAAAATTAAAATCATACCTCAATTTTGGACACCCTTTACGTAACTCATGCGGAAAGTATCTTTTCCGCACTTGTTAGGTGTTATTTCGTATGTGCATAGACATTATCAATAATCAAGAAAAAGCACAGGAACGTCTTAGATCTTCATCAATGAAGTCCATAATCAAGAATATTTGAGAATAGATGATTTTGGAGGATGATCAATGATAAACCAAGAAAATTAAACGAATTACAAGTTGTTTTTATTGGGCACTTTTTAGAAGAGTATTTTGTAATATAAGAAATATTAGGTAATAATTATAACTAATAATTCTAAATTTATTGGACAAAAGAGCACTACGACACACGATCATTGATGAGGCTTAGGCTGAGGTGTAAAAGAGGAGTATAATTTTGTATGATCGTAAAAAAAATGTTTTGTCTTGATTATACGAGTAACCCCATGGGACATTTTTAATTCTGCGGAATCTGGGGATGGACGTATTTTATCTTATTCGAATTAATCTCTAATCTATCGCTGGTCAAGCAAGTCTATATCAACCAATATGGAAGAGAATCTTGTTCAGGAAAAACATTGGTTTTACTTCATTCCCAAATCTGTGACTGGCTTCATTCTCCAGAACTATATGAAGACAAGTTAAATCCAGGAGTACTGCCATAGCTGCTGAAGGTGTGCTGAATAATGCACCACTAATAGCCAAACAAGCTTTTAGTTTGTAAATGATGCATTAAATTCAGCCTTTCAATCATCGTTGTTTTAAATTACGAATATAATTATGGCAACATTGCTTATACACCGCCATGCGCCGTTAGCGCAGCGTCGTTCGATACCGACGCCGACGCTACAGTGCCGTTGAAACTCCTGCCGGCGTCTGGTGCTCAGCTGATCATCCTAAATTTCAAACTATTTTTAACCATACGTGTTGTAAGAACAAAATGCTACGCGATATTAACCTCCAAATAAGAGAAGTAAAACAAATCAAAACACAAGAGTTACAACGTTTTTAGTAGTATAAACAAGTTTAGTAACAAAATATCGGAATATAAATAAAGAAACAGTAAAATAATAATAAACATCTATGCCATTATGATGTTATACGAGTGCCAGACATTTTCTCGAGATCGCGTTAAATAAGTTTTAAGTGTACCTAATAAAATACTATACGAGTCGTACGACGGGTGATTTAAATCATGTTAATGTTTAGTAGTTGGTGGTCGGATACATTATAGAAAATTATTATCGTCTGCACGCGCGTTTTTAGTGTCCAAAAAAGAGGAAAGTGTCATATCTACCGTGTTAGAGGCCGCGCGGCAACACGTGTGAGTGGAGCGAGGAAGTGCCGGAGTGCCTCGCGGTGCGACTGCCGGCAAGCCTCGTCGCTAAAGCGGGACATGTGGCACTTACAGATGGAGAAAATGCTGACGAGGAAAAAGCATCGATACCGGTAAGCTTCTCATCTATTTATTCCAATTTTGCATCATGAATATGATTTTGATCACAGATTCTTTTAAGCGGGGTTTTACCTGTTTCTTCAATATACTTTTTACCACAACATGAGCATGGTACCTACCTTATACAGGGTGTCCAAGATAAGAATGAGATAGCATTGGAATCTTGGAAACGGTAGGAGCTACAATGTCGGTTAAATAAGAGACAAGTTGTACAATTTAAACACCTTTTAAACGGTGTTTTCAAAAGTAGAGTAACTTTAGCCGTTTTCGAGAATTTTTGAAAAAACAATTTTTTGCAATTTTCGTTTTTATTTATTTCTGACGTTATTTTTACAGATATAAAAAAATTAAAAGCACTTTCTCATTGTTACTTTTTGAGGAGAATAAAACAGCGTTTGCAAATTTTCACTACGACGTTTCGTTTTTGAAAAACCATCATCAACTTCGTTTTTTTAAATACGCCCCTGGATTTTTTATTGTTAAATTTGAAGCCATTCTTAATTCAAAAATAGGTGGTATATCATACGTAATGGTGTAAATATGAGAAAGTCTTTAAATTTAACCATAAAAAATCCAGGGCTGTATTTAAAAAAACGCAGTTGATGATGGTTTTTCAAAAACGAAACGCCGTAGTGAAAATTTGAAAACGCTCTCTTATTACCCTCAAAAAGTAACAACGAGAAAGTACTTTTAATTTTTTTATATCTGTAAAAATAACGTCAGAAATAAATAAAAACAAAAATTACAAAAAATAGTTTTTTCTAAAATTCTCGAAAACGGCTAAAGTTACTTTACTTTTGAAAACACCATTTAAAAGTTGTTTAAATTGTACAACTTTTATCTAATTTAACCGACATTGTAACTCCTACCATTTCCAAGATTCCAATGCTCTATCCCATTCTTATCTTGGACACCCTGTATACACCAGATGTTTCGAGGGGGATAGGATCCTTTATTGCTCTGAATATTTAATAAGTATTACAGTTTCTCAAGATTTCTGGAAGCGGTCAGTTGTACCTTGTATAGAGTTAAGAAATTTTAAAATTACTTGAATGCTAATAATACAAGGCGTCTGAAAAGTGCTGCACCGATATTTACTCTATAATTTCAAACGGGACACCCTATATATTTTTGTATTTTTAGGTCCCTTGGAATAATTAAAGGTAAGTTTCATGACAACTCCCTAATCGAATTTTGATACCATAGGTATTTTTAGCTGTTTTCCCAAAAAAAGTATGAAATACAGGGTGTTCCATTTAAAAAAAACTGGGATATTGCACATCGAAATTCACAAAATTTTTGTGGCACCCTGTATAAATTTAAAACGCCTAGCTGCCACAGATCGTTAGACGGAGCTTTTTCAAGTTATAATACTTACATAATCTTAATATGTATCTATCTAAATTCCAGAAAATTCGATTAGGGAGTTGTTATGAAACTTACCTTTAATTATTCCAAGGAATCTAAAAATGTAAAAATATATAGGGTGTCCCATTTGAAGTTCTCGTGGAGTACTTTTTTAAAAAATTTTTAAAACGAATAAACTTTTGTATCAACAAGTCAGACTGTCTCCTAATAAAGTGTACATATCGAAGAACATCTTGAGCAATTGGGAATTGAGTCTCACTAATGTTATCGGTGTTGGCGCTAGGTAATTTACAGTGGCAGTTGAATGAGGATGATACTAAACGCCATTATCAAAATACACATGCTCATTTTATACAAAAAGAACAGCAATTCTTCATGAAATACCACGAGCATGCCACATGTTGGAATATTATTTAAACAAACTCAAACGCGTGGCACCCAATGTACGCAAATGCAAAAGGCAGTTGACAAATCCTAACATGAAATTATTCGAATGATCGGAATTTTAAAAGCAAAATGTCAACATAATTTTTTATGAAAAAAACGCTAAGCCTTAAGGTCATGAAATAAAAAATGTTTTGACATTAAATAACAAATTGTTATTTAGTCTGTTTGCAATTTGTCAGCCTCATCCCAAGAATTTCCTAATCTAAATATTGAAGAAATAAGGCTCAAGAAAAAAGAGAACAAAATGACTCTTTGATGTTAACATAAATTAAATAAATAAAACTGAAAAAAGGGCACATAATATGCCCTCAATGTGAAATCTGTCGATAAATCCACGCATGTACGTATATATTAATATTCTATACATACGGTTTTAATAAATTTCTATTATGAAACATGTGCCGAAAGGAAATTAAAATTTTAATAAATAATAGAATAGCAACGACAAATTTTGCGTTTGTATTTGGTTTATATGATCCACAATATACAATACGTTTGTATATTATTTTGGTTCGGGTGTGGTTTTTGTTTATAATTTAATTTGGCTACAGCGGAAGTTATAATCTACGAAAAAATAATATTGCCGCCTTTTATAAATTGAGTTAACAAACAATAATAATTGTACAATGTGTTAAAAATTGTTTTAGTTAAAAAAAAAAAAAAAAAAATCGGCGATCGAGACAAACGTTTATTTTGCCGAATAGTTTTTCTTTACAGGACAAATTTAATTAATTCAGATTTCAAGAAAAACAACAACGTCAATTTAAAATTGCAAATGGCAGTAAAGAAACACCAACAATCAAAAAGACACACGAAAACGCTGCAATTCTAATTTTATGACAAATGTCGGAAAACGTTTTCTCGAATGGAAAGCAAAAAAGACGATATACAAGAAAAGCAATCAAAAAAATTATAAAAGTAATTTTTACTAGGGAAAACACAAAGTCACCGTACACGTAATTAGCTAGATAAAAGCATTTTTAAGCTGCAAAGCGGATAAAAGCCGCACATCGGGAATTTTTAATCTCTACACGGGAAAAAACAAAACGCTGTAATTATATATATATAAAAAAAGGTATTAAAATGTACTTTCGAAAAAACAGAGAACATTTCTGGAGGCTACTTATGTATTTTTGCTATAGACTTATCAGCGTCAGGATCAAACTCATGCACTTATTTAATTTATATCATGGCATATGCTTTAATTAATTGCAAATTTTGCTAGATTCTTGCGTAAATGTTTTTCTTAAGATTAAGAGAGAAATTTGTGTTAAAGGAATATGCAGATTCGTCAGCACCAGTTCTGAAACTAGGTCTTGTCAAGATTTTGTAATATTCTTCATTCTTTATTGGAAATAATAAAAATAATACAATTTATAATAATTATTATTAAAAATCGAAAAAAATAGTCTTAAATGGTGTTGTATATTCTACCAATTTTACCAATTTTTTCACCACTCGTTTTACACCTTACCCGCGAATAAAATCCCTGCGTTACGTTTCAATATACTAAAAACTGATTGCTGTCCAACAATGTTTATTATTTTTTTATATAATTACCTACCTATTGTCCTCATTTCTTTCAATTCCCCTTGAAATTGATGAATGGCTGTTTTTCCCAATCCACGTTACGTTATTTACCTGTAGTTACACATACAAGTATTGATTTGGATGAAATTCTCATTACTCATTTTGACGTGTTGTGTATTGACAAACGACAAACGTGTTGAAAAAAAAAAAAGTTTTATAAATATAGCTTAGGTATCCTGCACCCCTGTATACATATACAATAACAGATGGAAAACGCCCGATCGCTTTTCACTAAATTGATGATGATAGAAATAATGGAAAGCCTGGAAAATGTACAAAAATATTATTATATACGAGCACAACAAACACAACAAACTTTATAATGGTTTACTTTATATGCATGAAGAATTTAATGTTTTGAAGAGATCGCTGAAATGGATGGAGATAGCGGGTGTCCTACCGGGAGGGGATTCGATCGATTATGGAGAAACTACACTGTGGAACAATCTGAGATTCTGGTGTAGTACTTAGGTCGACGGGACCAATTCGGCTAAAATGTTTTCAAGAATCTAGTACTTCCGGTTATACCGGAAATGGGTGTCAACTTCCTTATTTCAAATACGATCCTATATAAATTATATATTTTTTGGATTCTGCTTGTAATTCTAAACCTATTTCATGCATACTATGTTGTACCTATCGCCAGCCGTTTTCGAAATATTTGAAATTTTCTGTCAAAAATTACATTTTTAGAATAAAGAATAATAATAATTTTTTTATTATATGAAAGCTTTAATAATTTAATTTGTTAGAATATCCTAGAAAATATAGACCTATTTTAGGCGCTTACGTATATTTTTTTAGTAAATATTAATACAGGGTAATTGAAAAAAGGGTAAAAAATCAAATTGAAAAAAGTTTCAAAATTCAAAACTTTTAAATGGCAACCCCCCATTCTTGCCATTCATTTCGGAAATTTTTTTTTTTTTTATATAGAAGAAGCTGACCTAACTTGTTTCTATACAGGGCTATCGGTAAATCTGCTGTAAAATTTATTATTTTTTTACTTATGGAACAGCCCGTATATTTTTACATTTTCTTGTAAGACATAAAATTCTCTTTACGAATATTTACAGGTCATTCAATAAGACAAGATAATTCAGAAACGCACAAGAACTTTTGATTGTAACAATTAATAACGAACGCTTTTAACAACAATATATCTCAGCAATAAATATAAATAAATGCATAAATAAATAATTAAATAATATAGTAACAAACACATATAAACAAGACTAACCTTTATAACGAATATTCAAAATTATTTTGAATTGAATTGCTTCGCATGCGGAAGGTTCTGGGTTCGAATCCCACCTCTGGCAATATTTTTTTTCTAATTTTTGATTAAAGTGGTTAGTTTGTTACGTTAGTATATTGCGTGCGGGAAAGTAAAACTCCGAATCTGTAGTTATTTTGATTTTAAAAGTAATCACTTGAACTAAATCTGGCAGAATTGTAAAATTCTATTCTGCCGTCATCGTAATCTTCTAGGTTCTGGGCGTCAGCATCTAACAACAACAGAAAGTCTTCGTAATCGCAAGGTTGCGAGTTCAAATCTGGGCCGTGAAACTTTTTTTTTATTATTGAAATTGTATGTTCAAAATGCCAACTTTATTTCATTAAATTAAACTATGCCGTTTTCTTTTCATTTATGTTTGTCTATATTTCTTTTTTACTTATTATGCCGCATAAAAAATGGGGTTGAGTTAAATGGACGTCAACCTGAAGATGAAATTATTTTAGGGTGCCTTTAAATAAAACAGCTTTTTTTCCATGGCTAAAATAAATACAACCGTAAAATAAAGAAATGTCAACCATAAGCTGTAAGATAATGTTTAATAAATATAAAAGATGGATATTTTTAGGCATATAAACTCAAGTTGTGCTGTTTCTATTTTAGTGTCAAAAATTAATTTTTTGTTTGTTTTATTCTACTTTCATTAAGCAAGGACACTATTGGTTAAGTTGCCACAGAAGAAATGTTTTAATAACTGGGAATGCTTTCAATAGGATCAATTTTTATTAAACATGTGGCTGGGGATTTTGTTAATAATTTAATTGGTCAAAATAAGGAAACTTTATGGCTTACGCTTATGTGAAATTCACTATAGACTGCTAGAATTGTGACCTGCCTTATATCGTCCTATTTCTAAGAATAATCTTCTTCTTCTTCTTCTTCGGATGCTATCCACTAATGGATGTTTGCGATCACATTTTCCATCTCCTCTCTATCTCTTGCGGTGTGAATTAGAGTCTGTATGTCATTTATTCCTGTCCACTGTCTTATGTTCCGCAACCAGGACAATTTCTTTCTTCTTATCCCTCTACGGCCCTCTATCTTACCCTCGATCAACAACTGTAAATACTCATACTTCTTGCTCCTCATGACGTGCCCCAGATATGAAGTCTTTCTCTTTTTTATGGTGGTTAACAGTTCACGTTCTTTGTTGATGTTGGACAGAATTTCTACGTTTGTTATTCTTGCAGTCCACGGTATCTTGAGCATTCTGCGGTAAAGCCACATCTCGAACGCTTCCAATTTGTTAATGTTGTTGACTTTAAGGGTCCAACCTTCCATCCCGTAGAGAAGTACTGACCACACATAGCACTTCAAGAATCTCAACCTCAGACCAAGATCGAAGTCTGAGCAACTAAATACTCCTCAGTCTTAGGAATGCTTGTCGGGCTTGTTCGATGCGACTCTTGACCTCGATATCAGAGGTCCAGTCTTCAGATAACCACATGCCCAAGTATTTAAATTTGTTCACTCTGTCTATGCGCATTGCGTTGAATGTTAACTGTGAGTCTTCAAACGCATTTAGGTTCGTTGATATTATCATATATCATAAACTTCGTCTTAGAATAATCAATGAATCCTTATTTAGGCGGATCACTCTGCTGATCAGAAAACTGTCGTGTTACCGAAAGCCAAACTTTTAGCATTACTGGTGTAATTTCAGCAAGATCTGTATAATGAGCAATGAGAAATTGTCAAAATAAACTTTTAAATATTAATTGATCAATGATCCGACTGTCAGGAATCTTAGCCAGACCCAAAACCCCCTACGACTGAAAGAAAATTAATCTATTTAAACATTCAAAGGAGTTTGTTGATGTTAAGAAATCGATGAAAAAAATTATAATAGAGAAACTAGGGTAAGCCGGTCGTAAATAAATGTTTAAATCGATTGAGAAATAGAATCCAGGCTTAAGCTGAGCAGCTTTCATTCAATAAAAGGTCATCAAATATTTTTTTTTTGAATAACAATGAAAAATCCACAACCAAGTTTGGCCAACTATAATTTTAAAATTCCGGTATAATATTGTAATATAAAATCTTATCGTGGCTATTCCGATGAAATATGGTTATTAATTTTCGATATACGAAAAGAACGACATTATTTTGAGAAGAGAAATGTAGCGACATAACGATTATAGCTTTATAAAATATCTGCATCCAATAATAATGGATTATTTCTAAGATCCAAATAAGGAATTTCATAAAGGATCATTATTTATGTTATATATATATATATATAATCTATCTACAGATTGCTGTACGAAACTTTAAATACACTAGAAACTACACAGTCGGTTGGACCTGGTTATTGGAAAGATTCCTAGCAAAGTTGCTCAAACAAAGGAGATTGACGATGTATCCAGCGATTTATAAGCAGGAGTACTGGGCTAAAGCTTGGCTATTAAACATTCTGAATGTTAAGCAATCAAAAATAATCATTTTGGATTAATAATAAAAGCCATTGAATGATCAAAAGAATGTAAATTGGTCCTAGTTGGACAAACAAAAACATGTCGTCCCACATGAGCAAGCACCCTGTCGTGCTATTTGTGCATATTAAGCCGTGTATTTAAAAGGAGATCTTCCAACAGTTGGTCCAGATTTCTAGAAAAAATTGAGATATTCATTAGCGTTAAGATCATTGGGTAATTCTATGGGGCCTAATTGATGTCCTATCATGCCTACCCACAACTTTATCGATTCGTAATTCCGAAATTTTAATAGTCAAAAGCCTATATTTGAACTAAACTACTGTTTAAATTACGAATGATGTATCTGTCAACAATTTATCTCTGTTTTTTAGAATAGCCTAAGATTTCACAATTTTTAAATAAATCGTAGAAAAAAGCGTAGACAAAAATTTTGTGGTATTTTTAACCCCTTAATCCCCCATGTAAGATGCTTATGATGAAGAATCTAATTTTTCTTGCCTCTGCAAATGTCAAATCTCACAGGTCAATCCCATCACAAAATCGGCCATATTGTGGGTCCCATCGTCTCTCTCTGGGTCCCCAAAAATTAAAATCTGACATAAACATCGTGCCCCGATGACCCCGTAGATCATATTTGTACCGATTTTAAATTTTCATTATGCCTAATTAAGTTTAGAATGAATTTTTGATTTTCTGATTCTTTTCAAAGCCGTATGAAGGGTTAAATTTTGACCCAAAAATTAAATTGCATCCTATTTCCCTTTACTATTTTTTTTTAAATTTTCCCACCAACAATGCGGCTACTTTGTTCTAAAAAATCATTAAAATGTCCCTGGGATTTTGCAATCTTATTTATTTATTTATTTGTAAAAATCACAAAAATAAAAATTACTCAAAAATGGTGAGGAATCGCACCCTATGACCTCCTCTATCACCTCCTGACTATCGGACACCCTGTATACTAATATATAAGGTGTCTCAAAATACGTCAATCCATTAACAAAATTAATTGCACTTTTCTTATGCCATTTTCTATTTTACCCCACGTCATTTAACTTTTTCTACGTTGAAAACATGCCGATAATAATTAATTAATATAAATGCCTTGATTCGAACGCGAATTATTGAGAAAAATGTTTTTTAAAAATCAAACTTTGACCCTCTGTCTATCGGATATGGAACCGGAAAATGGAAAATGCCATAAGAAAAGGGCAATGTTGCTCAAGCAATCTATAGTTAGTGGATTGATCCATTTTGGGACACCCTGTATACATTCCGATGAAAGCATGTGTCGTGTATGGAAGGCATTAGAAAGTGCAAACTGTTTTTCGTTCGGTTGGTACTAAAAAATTGTTAGATGAGAAACTTCCAAACACACTTCACAAAAGTAAAACCATAATTTTAAATATGAATCATAAACCGAAAAAGTAATTTCAACTTTTCCAAGTAAGTAATGTTGTCTACTTCCTGTTTCAAAAAACTGCATCTATATTCTGATAATTTCACCAGCAACATCTGGTTTTCAAACTAAAAACTTTTTGCTTACTTCTAATTTACTATAATTTCCACCAGTAAAAGAAACACATTTAAAAAAAAAAAAACAAGAAAAACAACTTTTTCGACTTGTCCTTCTTTTCCTTCAGAACAAACTTCCTTTTTATGTCCTGAATATCTTTTCTGAAGAGTTTTTAATTATAAATTTAAAAGTTTTTACCTTTTTTATCTTTACAGTTTTTCGACGACGATGGTTAGAGTTTAAGCTGTCTTAATAATTTAAGTTTAAAGTTTTTTTTTGCTCCCTTCCTGTACTTCTTTTAGGCGTTTTAAGTGAAACTTTTATTTTAGAATCGAAATAAGAAATAAAAAGTTTGGAACAGCAAGTTGTACAATTTTAATTTATTAGTGATCAGTTAGATTATTGCTTTTACATTTTCTAGCAAAAATACAGCGGTAAATAAAAATTTTAGAATTTATGCAATGGATTTTGGATTTACCTAAACTCAACACGAAAGAGTTGACAATGTTTTAATGAATTAATGAATTTGCTATAGAGAAACCTTTTCTTGAATTCTGGAAAAACTACCTAGCGATTATGATTTTTGTGTTTCAAATTTCTGCTTAAGCAGTTTTTTAAATCTCGACTCGCCAAATGTTCGTCAAGAAATGAACAATTTTTCTAAATTTTCGACCACGCCGTTCGAAACTGCCTGAACATGTAATTTCCGACGAACAGAGTATTCAGCTATAGAAAAGAACATAATAAAGTTATGTACATGGAGTTATTTAAAAGGTCTGTCCGACCATTCCTCACACGTAAGACTAATGTAAAAAGTTTCCGTTTGCATCAGACTAAAACCATAAACAAGTTGAGGGTAAACTTTTTAACCCCACACTCATAGATTCTGGTAATTTGTCTAGAATTTTTTTCCCTCCTGGAATCTAGAACGCCATGGGCGTACAATGCTGGTGTAGATAATTGTAAGAAAATAGTAGAACACAAATTACAAAAATATTTATATATTTACACCGCTTTAATTAAGTGATTCCAAAATGGAATTTTTGCACAGTGCCTTAAGAAATCTTTAATTATCCCTCTGCACCAGGTTGGTAAGGAACAAGCTTCAAACACTCGTCCAATTGCACTCTATCCAAGATCATTGAGAGATTGATTAAAAAGAGACTTCTATCATTTCTGCGCAAATATAAAATACTAACTTCCCACCAATTTGGATTTTGAGCTAACAAATCCAGAAATAATGCTATATTCTCAGTCTTCAACAATGTATACTCCAATTTGAACAATCTCCACTCTACAGCATCAATTTTTGGTGATCTTAATATTCAAGTCGTATCTCAGAATCTAGAACGCCATGGGCGTACACTGCTGGCGTAGATAATTGTAAGAAAATAGTAGAACACAAATTACAAAAATATTTATATATTTACACCGCTTTAATTAAGTGATTCCAAAATGGAATTTTTGCACACTGCCTTAAGAAATCTTTAATTATCCCTCTGCACCAGGGTGGTAAGGAACAAGCTTCAAACACTCGTCCAATTGCACTCTATCCAAGATCATTGAGAGATTGATTAAAAAGAGACTTCTATCATTTCTGCGCAAATATAAAATACTAACTTCCCACCAATTTGGATTTTGAGCCAACAAATCCAGAAATAATGCTATATTCTCAGTCTTCAACAATGTATACTCAAACTTGAACAGTCTCCACTCTACAGCATCAATTTTTGGTGATCTTAATATTCAAGTCGTATCTCAGCAACAGAAGTCAGTATGTGAACTCCTGGCGGAGCCACTCATTTTGAACCTCACCCAAAGCAAAAAGTGTTCACGACGTTTATGCTGATATTAAATAAAATATTTTATATGGAATCTTCACGATATCCACGTTAGACACATCGCACTGGCAGTGGGTTTTTCTTTTACCTATATCCACCTAAAACGGTTTTAGATACATTCCTTTTGAATTATTCATCACGTTATCCTGCAGATATAACCTAAAGTTCAGTCCAGCGAATGTCTGGTTGAATTCCTGCTCTTGCATATTAAAATGTTGTATTACACACATACCAACTTAGCGTACCTATACAATGTGCAAAAGGCACATCACCATGTACGTTGGTATTGTAATTCCCAAGTTTTATCTTTCTCATGTACCATCATTATTATGGTAAAATAGAACATTCTTGGGTAGAGGAAAATGTGAATAGTTCGAGGTCCAATCAAGTATTGAATGGGAGGGAATATGCTTGTAGAATCCAAGAGACCATGACACATGACATCAATAATTTGTAGGTACCTATGAACATAATAAATGGTTGTATAATTATGCTAGAAATATATTTGACGCTTTCTGAAATACATTTAATTATTCTGAAAGACATTTGACGCTTTCTGGCGGAGCATTCGGACACATATGTGCTCCAACGCGGGGAAACTTCATGGTCCGAGCCGCCAAGTCTCCAACAACTCTCTTCAAACTCTACTAAACCGAAGTGCAAATAAAAATCCCCTGTAACTTCCTGTTACAACAATATTTATAACTTTACTTTTTCCACTCTTTCGAATCTAGACCAAATTGTCTATTCTTAGCGTCGGTCGTACCGTTTTTGGTTGAATTTGCAATTTGTCCAAAATTAACCAAAATTAACCAAAAATCATGTTTTAAAAATCGTAAGAATTTATCTCCATTTAAATGACCGTCCAAGAAAGATGGCCCAATCATGATATCTCTGACTATAGCACCATAAACGTTAACACTCCACGCTCATACGAATCTTATGTTTATTCTCGGTATCGTAGTACTGGAATTTTGCAAGCACTTTGGTATCACGGTGTATCCAGTGTGGGAATTTCTGGGGATATATTCTGGATCCTAATAGACAATTTGAAAAACATTCACCAATTGTTAATATCATGTCAACATTTTCTTCCGTGGCGTACAATCTTTTAAATATTAAAAATAAAAAAATTGTTTTAAAAATATTGTAACAAATGAATAAACTTTTAATAATATGAAAATCAATTTAATAAAAAAGGACAAGTCTGAAAAAAATCAATAATTATTATAATTAAAAGTTCGTACTTACATTACAATTATAACAATCGCCGACACAGCTGATCTTTCTTTCACGTTAGATAAAAAATGTTTAAAATTCTAAATACTTGATATAGGTACTAATAATTTTAATTCGCGTTAAATAAACTATAAAACTTAAGACACTACCCAACGGGGGGATTAGTGCTTCTAGGACCCGATGTTTACTTCACCGAAGTTTGGAGAGAAGACCCCAAAAATAAACCGAGAGAGTTTTGTGGTTAGAGAACCGCATTCGGATACATATGTGCTCCAACGCGGGGAGACTTCATGGTCCGAGCCGCCAAATCTCCAACCACTCTCTTCAAACTTTATTACACCGAAGGGCAAATCAAAATCCCCTGTAACTTCCTGCTACACAAAACTTTATTTATTTACTTTTTTCCACTCTTACGAATATCGACCAATGCAATTGTCTATTCTTAGCGTCGGTCGTACCGTTTTTGGTTGAATTTGCAATTTGTCTATTAGGTACAATACCAATGTTAGAGTCATGAACTTGTATAAACTTTGATGAACTATTTTAAATTATTAAATCAGCATAAAATAGCGACCGGATGCAATATTTTTATTACTACCGGGTGTGACAATACATTTGACGCTTTTTGAAATACAATTGGAAAAGGTGTAAATAGTAGAAAAGCAATTACATATTCGTTAACGATCATACAAAAGTAATCAACATTCCAAACCTATTCTGCATTAGTCATTTCAAAATAGTCGTGTGTACACATCAAAATGCCTCTCCCTACATGTCGACTATGTGTGTCACAAATGGAACAAACATCTTTGTACATTATAAATTCACAAAACTCTGGTGTGCTTTAAAAAAAAAAATAGTTTGAAACGCCAACGTAAATATTGTGGGTAGTAGTCGTAGGCATCAGTGCAACAGAATAAAACAGTAAAAATAAGTAACGAAAAAAGAATAAACTAAAACCAAATAAACAAGTCCAAAATAGATTTTTCGGATGATTTTCAAACATTGCTCCAGTGGTGTTGCATGACCAAACTAATAATTAAAAATTGTAATACGAGGTGGAATAAATTGAATTATTGGCTTGGCAGGACTTGCAATAGAAGAAACATTGCGACCTGGTCTGTATCTTTGATGCCTTGGAACTGAAGGTCGAGACAGCAGCAGAACCACAAAATAGCATAGCGTTTGTGAGTTGGAGGGGACATTGGTATAATAGTATCGCGTTTATGCACTACTATCACCAGTGCTTCGGTAGCTTAATGGTAAAAGCAAATGCCCGGAAAGCGTGAGACGTGGGTTCGATTCCCACCTGAAGCGAATGTTTTTTCCAACTTACAGACGTTCGTTTTCTTCATTGGCTTTTTTATATATTTTTTCAGTGCTGCTTGTTTCTCTTTTTCTCTCCAATCTCGTTCTTTCTCTTCTTGTGAACGTAAAGCATTCATTTCATCCATAGCAGCTTGAAGATCTTGGCTTTTCTCCTGAAGTGCTCTGAGTCTAGCAATCTCCTTTTATTTAGCCTTTTTAACTAGTTCTTCATCTTTTAACTCTTTTTCGATTAGCTTTTTTTCAGCAATCTGAGCAATGTCAATTTTTTCAATTTTCTTCAAAAAATTTTTGTTTCTCTATTTCAACCAAACTCACTATGTTTGTTCATATGAACATATTGATAGAGAATCAGTGTTTTTTTGTTGAGAAAATGTTCTTAGTTTAGCAGGAATTAGCTTCCCAGTATATTCTCACAGGGTTATATGCTGACCCTTACTTGATGACCTACCCTGGGGTTACTAGAAGCCCTCTCGATTTCTTTTATACCCTGATAAATTCAAAATAGATGTCCGATGGATATATCCAAAGCTCAGGTATACAGCAGGATTGATTATTTTTTTATGATTTTTCAAAGTGAGATTTTAGTACAAATGTATGGTTTTGACTACCTTTGAGGGTCCGTACTATTCTAAATATTCGTGCCACCCCCCATATTATTTATATATTTGGAATCAGCGCATCAAACTCTATAATCGTACAAGTTTTCAGGAAAATCTATTTTCCATCCAAAATCTTCAATTTTTCCATACACATGCCTTGAAATTTTTTCAATTTTCTTCAAAAAATTTTTGTTTCTCGATTTCAACCAAACTCACTATGTTTGTTCATATGAACATATTGATGGAGAATAAGTATTCTTTGTTAAGAAAATGTTCTTAGTGTAGCAGGAATTAGCTCCCCAGTACATTCTCACGGGGCTATGTGCAGATCCTTACTTGATGACCTACCCTGGGGAAGCTCTCTCGATTTCTTATATACCCTGTTAAATTCCGAATAGATGTCCGATGGATATATCCGAAGCTCAGGTGTACAGCAGGATTGGTTATTTTTTTTATGATTTTTCAAAATGAGATTTTAGTACAAATGTATGGTTTTGACTACCTTTGAGGGTCCGTACTACTCTAAATATTCGTGCCACCCCCCATATTATGTATATATTTGGAATCAGCGCATCAAACTCTATAATCGTACAAGTTTTCAGGAAAATCTATTTTCCATCCAAAATCTTCAATTTTTCCATACATATGAAATTTTTTCAATTTTCATCAAAAATTTTTGTTTCTCTATTTCAACCAAACTCACTATGTTTGTTCATATGAACATATTGATAGAGAATCAGTGTTTTTTTGTTGAGAAAATGTTGTTAGTTTAGCAGGAATTAGCTTCCCAGTATATTCTCACAGGGTTATATGCTGACCCTTACTTGATGACCTACCCTGGGGTTACTAGAAGCCCTCTCGATTTCTTTTATACCCTGATAAATTCAGAATAGATGTCCGATGGATATATAAAAAGCTCAGGTGTACAGCAGGATTGATTATTTTTTTATGATTTTTCAAAGTGAGATTTTAGTACAAATGTATGGTTTTGACTACTTTTGAGGGTCCGTACTGCTCTAAATATTCGTGCCACCCCCATATTATGTATATATTTGGAATCAGCGCATCAAACTCTATAATCGTACAAGTTTTCAGGAAAATCTATTTTCCATCCAAAATCTTCAATTTTTCCATACATATGAAATTTTTTCAATTTTCATCAAAAATTTTTGTTTCTCTATTTCAACCAAACTCACTATGTTTGTTCATATGAACATATTGATAGAGAATCAGTGTTTTTTTGTTGAGAAAATGTTCTTAGTTTAGCAGGAATTAGCTTCCCAGTATATTCTCACAGGGTTATATGCTGACCCTTACTTGATGACCTACCCTGGGGTTACTAGAAGCCCTCTCGATTTCTTTTATACCCTGATAAATTTAAAATAGATGTCTCATCGAGATATCCGAAGCTCAGGTGTACAGCAGGATTGGTTATTTTTTTTATGATTTTTCAAAGTGAGATTTTAGTACAAATGTATGGTTTTGACTACCTTTGAGGGTCCGTACTGCTCTAAATATTCGTGCCACCCCCCACATTATATATATATTTCGGATCGGCACATGAAACTCTATAATCGTACAAGTTTTCAGGAAAATCTATTTTCCATCCAAAATCTTCAATTTTTCCATACTTACATGCCTTGAAATTTTTTCAATTTTCATCAAATATTTTTGTTTCTCTATTTCAACCAAACTCACTATGTTTGTTCATATGAACATATTGATAGAGAATCAGTGTTTTTTTGTTGAGAAAATGTTCTTAGTTTAGCAGGAATTAGCTTCCCAGTATATTCTCACAGGGTTATATGCTGACCCTTACTTGATGACCTACCCTGGGGTTACTAGAAGCCCTCTCGATTTCTTTTATACCCTGATAAATTCAGAATAGATGTCCGATGGATATATCCAAAGGTTAGGTGTACAGCAGGATTGATTATTTTTTTATGATTTTTCAAAGTGAGATTTTAGTACAAATGTATGGTTTTGACTAACTTTGAGGGTCTGTACTGCTCTAAATATTCGTGCCACCCCCCACATTATATATATATTTGGGATCGGCACATGAAACTCTATAATCGTACAAGTTTTCAGGAAAATCTATTTTCCATCCAAAATCTTCAATTTTTCCATACACATGCCTTGAAATTTTTTCAATTTTCATCAAAAATTTTTGTTTCTCGATTTCAACCAAACTCACTATGTTTGTTCATATGAACATATTGATAGAGAATCAGTGTTTTTTTGTTGAGAAAATGTTCTTAGTTTAGCAGGAATTAGCTTCCCAGTATATTCTCACAGGGTTATATGCTGACCCTTACTTGATGACCTACCCTGGGGTTACTAGAAGCCCTCTCGATTTCTTTTATACCCTGATAAATTCAGAATAGATGTCTCATCGACATATCGGAAGCTCAGGTGTCCAGCAGGATTGGTTATTTTTTTATGATTTTTCAAAATGAGATTTTAGTACAAATGTATGGTTTTGACTTCCTTTGAGGGTCCGTACTGCTCTAAATATTCGTGCCACCCCCCATATTATGTATATATTTGGAATCAGCGCATCAAACTCTATAATCGTACAAGTTTTCAGGAAAATCTATTTTCCATCCAAAATCTTCAATTTTTCCATACATATGCTTTCAAAATTTTTTCAATTTTCATCAAAAATTTTTGTTTCTCCATTTCAACCAAACTCACTATGTTTGTTCATATGAACATATTGATAGAGAATCAGTGTTTTTTTGTTGAGAAAATGTTCTTAGTTTAGCAGGAATTAGCTTCCCAGTATATTCTCACAGGGTTATATGCTGACCCTTACTTGATGACCTACCCTGGGGTTACTAGAAGCCCTCTGGATTTCTTTGATACCCTGATAAATTCAGAATAGATGTCCGATGGATATATCCAAAGCTCAGGTGTACAGCAGGATTTGTTATTTTTTTATGATTTTTCAAAGTGAGATTTTAGTACAAATGTATGGTTTTGACTACCTTTGAGGGTCCGTACTACTCTAAATATTCGTGCCACCCCCCATATTATGTATATATTTGGAATCAGCGCATCAAACTCTATAATCGTACAAGTTTTCAGGAAAATCTATTTTCCATCCAAAATCTTCAATTTTTCCATACATATGCCTTGAAATTTTTTCAATTTTCATCAATAATTTTTGTTTTTCTATTTCAACCAAACTCACTATGTTTGTTCATATGAACATATTGATAGAGAATCAGTGTTTTTTTGTTGAGAAAATGTTCTTAGTTTAGCAGGAATTAGCTTCCCAGTATATTCTCACAGGGTTATATGCTGACCCTTACTTGATGACCTACCCTGGGGTTACTAGAAGCTCTCTCGATTTCTTATATACCCTGTTAAATTCCGAATAGATGTCTCATCGACATATCCGAAGCTCAGGTGTACAGCAGGATTGGTTATTTTTTTATAATTTTTCAAAGTGAGATTTTAGTACAAATGTATGGTTTTGACTACCTTTGATGGTCCGTACTACTCTAAATATTCGTGCCACCCCCCATATTATGTATATATTTCGAATCAGCGCATCAAACTCTATAATCGTACAAGTTTTCAGGAAAATCTATTTTCCATCCAAAATCTTCAATATTTCCATTCATGCCTTGAAATTTTTTCAATTTTCATCAATAATTTTTGTTTTTCTATTTCAACCAAACTCACTATGTTTGTTCATATGAACATATTGATAGAGAATCAGTGTTTTTTTGTTGAGAAAATGTTCTTAGTTTAGCAGGAATTAGCTTCCCAGTATATTCTCACAGGGTTATATGCTGACCCTTACTTGATGACCTACCCTGGGGTTACTAGAAGCCCTCTCGATTTCTTTTATACCCTGATAAATTCAAAATAGATGTCCGATGGATATATCCAAAGCTCAGGTATACAGCAGGATTGATTATTTTTTTATGATTTTTCAAAGTGAGATTTTAGTACAAATGTATGGTTTTGACTACTTTTGAGGGTCCGTACTGCTCTAAATATTCGTGCCACCCCCATATTATGTATATATTTGGAATCAGCGCATCAAACTCTATAATCGTACAAGTTTTCAGGAAAATCTATTTTCCATCCAAAATCTTCAATTTTTCCATACATGAAATTTTTTCAATTTTCATCAAAAATTTTTGTTTCTCTATTTCAACCAAACTCACTATGTTTGTTCATATGAACATATTGATAGAGAATCAGTGTTTTTTTGTTGAGAAAATGTTCTTAGTTTAGCAGGAATTAGCTTCCCAGTATATTCTCACAGGGTTATATGCTGACCCTTACTTGATGACCTACCCTGGGGTTACTAGAAGCCCTCTCGATTTCTTTTATACCCTGATAAATTCAAAATAGATGTCCGATGGATATATCCAAAGCTCAGGTATACAGCAGGATTGATTATTTTTTTATGATTTTTCAAAGTGAGATTTTAGTACAAATGTATGGTTTTGACTACCTTTGAGGGTCCGTACTATTCTAAATATTCGTGCCACCCCCCATATTATTTATATATTTGGAATCAGCGCATCAAACTCTATAATCGTACAAGTTTTCAGGAAAATCTATTTTCCATCCAAAATCTTCAATTTTTCCATACACATGCCTTGAAATTTTTTCAATTTTCTTCAAAAAATTTTTGTTTCTCGATTTCAACCAAACTCACTATGTTTGTTCATATGAACATATTGATGGAGAATAAGTATTCTTTGTTAAGAAAATGTTCTTAGTGTAGCAGGAATTAGCTCCCCAGTACATTCTCACGGGGCTATGTGCAGATCCTTACTTGATGACCTACCCTGGGGAAGCTCTCTCGATTTCTTATATACCCTGTTAAATTCCGAATAGATGTCCGATGGATATATCCGAAGCTCAGGTGTACAGCAGGATTGGTTATTTTTTTTATGATTTTTCAAAATGAGATTTTAGTACAAATGTATGGTTTTGACTACCTTTGAGGGTCCGTACTACTCTAAATATTCGTGCCACCCCCCATATTATGTATATATTTGGAATCAGCGCATCAAACTCTATAATCGTACAAGTTTTCAGGAAAATCTATTTTCCATCCAAAATCTTCAATTTTTCCATACATATGAAATTTTTTCAATTTTCATCAAAAATTTTTGTTTCTCTATTTCAACCAAACTCACTATGTTTGTTCATATGAACATATTGATAGAGAATCAGTGTTTTTTTGTTGAGAAAATGTTCTTAGTTTAGCAGGAATTAGCTTCCCAGTATATTCTCACAGGGTTATATGCTGACCCTTACTTGATGACCTACCCTGGGGTTACTAGAAGCCCTCTCGATTTCTTTTATACCCTGATAAATTTAAAATAGATGTCTCATCGAGATATCCGAAGCTCAGGTGTACAGCAGGATTGGTTATTTTTTTTATGATTTTTCAAAGTGAGATTTTAGTACAAATGTATGGTTTTGACTACATTTGAGGGTCCGTACTGCTCTAAATATTCGTGCCACCCCCCACATTATATATATATTTCGGATCGGCACATGAAACTCTATAATCGTACAAGTTTTCAGGAAAATCTATTTTCCATCCAAAATCTTCAATTTTTCCATACTTACATGCCTTGAAATTTTTTCAATTTTCATCAAATATTTTTGTTTCTCTATTTCAACCAAACTCACTATGTTTGTTCATATGAACATATTGATAGAGAATCAGTGTTTTTTTGTTGAGAAAATGTTCTTAGTTTAGCAGGAATTAGCTTCCCAGTATATTCTCACAGGGTTATATGCTGACCCTTACTTGATGACCTACCCTGGGGTTACTAGAAGCCCTCTCGATTTCTTTTATACCCTGATAAATTCAAAATAGATGTCTCATCGACATATCCGAAGCTCAGGTATATAGCAGGATTGGTTATTTTTTTATGATTTTTCAAAGTGAGATTTTAGTACAAATGTATGGTTTTGACTACCTTTGAGGGTCTGTACTGCTCTAAATATTCGTGCCACCCCCCACAATATATATATATTTGGGATCGGCACATGAAACTCTATAATCGTACAAGTTTTCAGGAAAATCTATTTTCCATCCAAAATCTTCAATTTTTCCATACACATGCCTTGAAATTTTTTCAATTTTCATCAAAAATTTTTGTTTCTCGATTTCAACCAAACTCACTATGTTTGTTCATATGAACATATTGATAGAGAATCAGTGTTTTTTTGTTGAGAAAATGTTCTTAGTTTAGCAGGAATTAGCTTCCCAGTATATTCTCACAGGGTTATATGCTGACCCTTACTTGATGACCTACCCTGGGGTTACTAGAAGCCCTCTCGATTTCTTTTATACCCTGATAAATTCAAAATAGATGTCTCATCGACATATCCGAAGCTCAGGTGTACAGCAGGATTGGTTATTTTTTTATGATTTTTCAAAGTGAGATTTTAGTACAAATGTATGGTTTTGACTACCTTTGAGGGTCCGTACTGCTCTAAATATTCGTGCCACCCCCCACATTATATATATATTTGGGATCGGCACATGAAACTCTATAATCGTACAAGTTTTCAGGAAAATCTATTTTCCATCCAAAATCTTCAATTTTTCCATACATATGCCTTGAATTTTTTTCAATTTTCATCAAATATTTTTGTTTCTCTATTTCAACCAAACTCACTATGTTTGTTCATATGAACATATTGATAGAGAATCAGTGTTTTTTTGTTGAGAAAATGTTCTTAGTTTAGCAAGAATTAGCTTCCCAGTATATTCTCACAGGGTTATATGCTGACCCTTACTTGATGACCTACCCTGGGGTTACTAGAAGCCCTCTCGATTTCTTTTATACCCTGATAAATTCAGAATAGATGTCCGATGGATATATCCAAAGGTCAGGTGTACAGCAGGATTGATTATTTTTTTATGATTTTTCAAAGTGAGATTTTAGTACAAATGTATGGTTTTTACTACCTTTGAGGGTCTGTACTGCTCTAAATATTCGTGCCACCCCCCACATTATATATATATCTGGGATCGGCACATGAAACTCTATAATCGTACAAGTTTTCAGGAAAATCTATTTCCATCCAAAATCTTCAATTTTTCCATACACATGCCTTGAAATTTTTTCAATTTTCTTCAAAAAATTTTTGTTTCTCTATTTCAACCAAACTCACAATGTTTGTTCATATGAACCTATTGATAGAGAATAAGTATTTTTTTGTTGAGAAAATTATCTTAGTGTAGCAGGAATTAGCTCCCCAGTACATTCACACAGGCATATGTGCAGACCCTTACTTGATGACCTACCCTGGGGTTACTGGAAGCTCTCTGAATTTCTTGTATATATATATATATATATATCGTTTAATTATTCTCCCAAGACCTTTACAGCATCCATTACTATGCGAAAATCCTCGTCTCATTCTCCTTACACTTTTCCAACCATATACATACACCTACTTCTTCTCTTTTCCTTAGAGTCAGATCCATTTTCCAACATCCAAAACTAATTATAGCGCACTAAATTGGGACGTCTAAATTTAATTAAGCCATATCGGGTCATATACTTTTCATTTTCGAATTTACTAGATCTTAACGAGTTTGGGTGTTGGTGTGGAGACCGTGTGAAGCAGGTGAGTGTATGAGCTGTCGCTAGAACAGATGTTTTTCAACAAAATCTGGAAATATTTTCGTATACCGGTTGTCCCATCGAGAAGGGAATTCGTTTATGTAAAATTATGCCACATTTACAAAGTTTCACAGTATATTGTCACACCCGGTATATTGTAATAAAAATATTGCATCCGGTCGAACTAGCTATTTTACGCTGATTTAATAATTTAGAAAAGTTCTTCAAAGTTTATACAAGTTCATGACTCTATCATTGGTATTGTACCTAATAGTTAAATTGCAAATTCAACAAAGAACGGTACGACCGACGCTAAGAATAGACAATTTCATGGGTCTATATTCGTAAGAGTGGAAAAAAGTAAATAAATAAAGTTTTGTGTAGCAGGAAGTTACAGGGGATTTTGATTTGCCCTTCGGTGTAATAAAGTTTGAAGAGAGTGGTTCGAGATTTGGCGGCTCGGACCATGAAGTCTCCCCGCTTTGGAGCACATATGTGTCTGAATGCGGTTATGGTTACAATTGGATGGAGCTCCTGTACATTTTAAGCGTACTGTGCGCGATTATTTAACTATGAAGTTTCCTAATCGATGGATTGGCCGTGGCGGCCCCTATAACTGGCCAACAAGATCAACTGACATAACTCCATTAGATTTTTTCTTATCGAGCCACTACAGCTGAAAATATGAAGCAAATGATGAGAGATGCTTATAGCACAATAACAACTGATATGCTTAGAAGTGTTTGGAGATCATACAAAAATATAATAAAATACAGGGTGTTCTATTTGAAATTCCAAAGTTGTTATCAGCTGCGTATAGAAGTGGCAACACCGCATCTGTCAATTTAGCACTGAAACAGAGTTCACATTGTTATATTATCGCAAGCAGAATTTCAGACCGATATCTTTTTCCGTGCCCCAGAAACTTCTAATAGGCCATCGAGTTTGGCGTACTACCCTGTATCTTTCATATTGCATTACCAGTACAATGAAAAGAATCTACGAGAGCTTCCAATTGTATAATATATAAAATAGAAATTTTATATTACGAATATATATTCTTCTTTTCTCCAAATCCTTTTATATTACACTTAAAATATCCTCCTAGAATCTACGTAACATAAATGCCTTACCTATACATATAACTGCACATATTATGTGTGTTTTAGATGCCGTTTTATATCAATTTATTGTTGGAAAACATTATTAGGTATAGAAAATTTCAGGAACACAAGCAGCTTCTATTTGAATGAAATCCTATACCTGCTAGGGGTTTTAAGAATATTTTAAACGAAATCCACATTTAAAGTAATTGATGTTTGGTTTAAAACTGAAACGCAACCGCGTATTTCCAGAAGTTATAGGGTGACAAAAAATTATTTAAAAAAACTCTTACACTGTAAGAAATAAGACGTACTTATCCCTTAACATTATCCTGTCTATAGAAACATTTTTTACCGTGTATGTAAATGTCCCTTTAAATTTTTTAATACAGAAAGCATTCAATCCATCGTCCTGAGGGTGACTTATAAAAAGTCGAAAGGATAACTGTATTTGTTTCCTTTGTTGGTACGATATTAAAGTTGAGGTCGCAAAAGGGATCAAAAACATTATACAAATCGATTTTAATTAAATATTTTGGTATCTACATTGAGTCTTAGTGTTACCCAAACCGATGTCTGTTTTTAAAGTATGTCCGCATGTGTGCTTTTATTTATTAGTACTTCAATTAACAAAAGCTATGGCCAGACTGATGATTTGTAGAGATTGGAGAAGCTATCAGTCGTTACCTTCTGGCACTATAATTTGTTGTTCAGCGAATGACCGCAAAATCAATCAATTTTGCTGATTTCTTGCAAGAGTAACTTTGGGATCTTTGCTGAGTTAAGTTTTTTTTTTTTGATAATTGACGATCAATATAAAAAAAGGGGGTTTCTCAGCGTTCTTTCGAACAACAACACAACAATAATCAAGTTTTGAGCGCACATGCGAGTTCTGTACATTTTCAAGGCCGTTGTCATTATTTTTGAACCTTGTACACTTTCCTACAAGTGAATACAGTCCAATGTCATCACAAATAAACAAACTACAGTTTTAGAATCAAACACAACTCCCAAACCACTACAAATGAAACAACGCGAAAGTAAAAAGTGATAATGGTTCTCCTTCTTGAGAAAGACATACCTACATTTATTTATTCGCATTTAAGGCTAAATTATGTCTGCTAGAACACTGCACAACAACACTGCACACAGCCTGCAAACCTGAATCTCGCCCATAAGTAAAGAACTACTTAAATAAAGACCTTTATTATTATTATTATTAAATCACTCTAGAGACTGGCACAATACCCATAGGGAGAAATCAAAGAGAATACCTTAAGAACAGCCGATCACCACTTATACAAGCCGTTGTTAAAAATTTTAGAAAGTAAAGGGCCTAGTTTGGACCCCTGAAGAATACCAGAATAAGCAATACATTCATGTGATGTAGCCAAGATAAAATTATTTTAAATTCTCTATTAATATTATTAGTTTTTTTGGAATATGGTAGAAATGTCGCAGCAGGGGATCCACCGAAATCAGCAAAATGTTGAAAATGGTCTAAAAGTTTTGAAACCTCTGGTCTAAATAATCACACACACACACATCTCCTTTTGTCTATCTAAAGAAAAACGAAACAAAATGTAGGTATAGGAAAAACTGTAATAAAGTGAATCTTCTCGACGTATTCATGAAACTTACGATACCTACTACCCTGCATGCGTCCGTAATAAATCATTTTTGGTTCATATTAAAATTTTAATATTTATGTCAAAAACGTTTAACGAACCGCGTCTACTACTTCTCTACTTCGCATTCATTTTTTTTAATATAACAAAGTTATGAAGGGCTGTGCTTTATTTAAACGTGCTTGTCATGGATTTTTCCTGTGACGCTTCTTTATTCTTTGCTTATTTGTTATGACGGATAGGGTAAGATTTTTTTGCTAGGTACTTGTCGCAAGTGGTAGCACGAAAATATATTATAAAACCTAACTGTTTACTCGTACAGAAAAATTATTATATACATTATTGTTTCATGTTTGGAATAGAGCATATAAACATTGAGCATTGCCTCCATAATGTTTTATTAATGACATTGTTAATGGCGTGAAATGTCGCTCCCTACTCTTTGCTGATGATTTTAAGGTTTATTCACTGATTATTCTCAACTGTCTTCAATTGCAGAATGATCTGAATGTCCTGCTTGACTGGTGCATCCAAAACAGGCTTGCCCTTAATTTGGATAAGTGTTGTTCTGTAACTTTTACTCGTATGGTAAATCCAATAAAATTTGTGTATAACATTGATTCTGTTCCGCTTAAAATATGCGATGAGGTTAAGGATCTGGGAGTGCTCTTTGACGCTAAACTTAGTTTTGTGGGGCATGTGATTGATGTGGTTTCGTCTTCCTATAAGAGTCTGGGTTTTGTTATGAGAAATACAAAGCATTTTGTGTCACCTAAAACTCTTATTTTACTGTATAATTCCTTCGTTAGATCGAAATTGGAATATGCGTCTGTTGTGTGGAGTCCTGGTTATGCGTTGCTCTCAAATAGCTTAGAGAGGATTCAGCGAAGATTTGTGAAATATTTGTGAAATATTTGTGGTTTAAGTGTGACGGAGTGTATCCAACCATGGGATTTCCCCATGATGAACTTCTGGGTCGTTTTAATTTTGTACCTATGCCTCACTTCTGTTCCTATTCAAAATCGTGAATGGCATCATTGACTCTCCAGACCTACTTTCGATGATTCCTTTTCATGCCCCACATACGAGAAGGCGTAATTATGGTTCTAGCTTTTACTTGCCTACCGCAAGTACCAACTTGTTGCTCTTTTCGCCATTGTTTGAGATGTGTTCTGTTTGTGACTCGGTGAGTAACGATATTGATGTGTTTTTTAATACCATATCTTGTATTAAAAAAGTGTTTTTTAGATAAATATTTGTTGTTAAACCATTCTAATTTTGACTATTTTTTGCGATTGTAATATTTGTATTATTTATAATTTTGAAACGTGTATTTATGTTAATTTTATCGCTTTGTAATGTACCTGCCCTGTAATTGGATGTGTTTCTGTGTGGGTAGATGTAATCTAAATAAATAAATTAATATAAATATCAGATAATTCAAAAAAATATTGTACCTGGAAAAGCTGAAACAATATTATAAAAAACTTTCTAGGATTGCCCCTATCAAATCAATGCACAGTTTTTGTATCACTCTGTATATGAATACAATACAAATGGTAACAATAATAATGGCAGCATTCATTTCAAAGCTCTAATGTATATGTGTCTGTCTGTCAGCTTTCCCGAAATTATTCATGATAAAGTATCTGAGTTATTTGAATAATTGAGTCTTATTAACTCTGACAGTGTCTGTTTAAACTTTAGCCATTTTGAATGTTAATAAATGGTGTCGCTTTTAGCTATATACTCTGTTACATCATATCGCGTAGGAAGAAAGAAAATACATTAAATAATATTTAGATCATTTTTCATTTGGAATTAATATGAACTATTTTAGATTAAGTTTATGCATGAAGTTTTATTAGAATAAAAGCTAAGTTGGAAAATTTAGGCATTAATTTATACAAAACTTTAATTTTCATATTTATCAACAGAATTTTAAGAAATAGTTCCATTGTCTGTGAAATTGTTTGGTGAGGACGGTACAAAACCAATATTCGAATGCCAAATGTGTCAACTTGTGTCATTTAAAAACAATTCTGCCAGATTTAGTTCATGAGAATAGTAGTAAAATAAAAATAAGTATAAATTAGTAGTTGTTTGTTTGAATTTTTTCAAGAACGAAATTATTTTAGCAAAGATAAAATAAAATAAACTTAGTGAAATTGAGTTTATGTTAAAATATGCATCTGCATGTGTTTCGGGTGTAAATAGATTTCAGATTACGCTATTGCGGAAATAATAAGTCCGAGGTGTAGGATAGAGATAATTTCAAAGATATTCTGGCAGCAGAGCATTGTAAGTTAGTATGTTCTTTATGCTTCCTTCAAAGGAGCATCACCACAAGTAACCTACCGCCTAATCTGAATATTAAACTGTATGTAAAAACCCATTACATATTTTACAATTGTTTGGGTTTGGAGGAGATGTGTACGAACTTTTACTCGTTTTGTTGAAGATTAGAGAGAGCGTGTTTTATAGTAGTTAACAAGAAATCACTGCGTGATTTCCTAGTTATTTTGTGGTAGTTTGATCTATGACAAAAGTCATTGATATATATATAGTTTCACCATCATGTATTCTTGATTGAAAATAGAAAAAAATCAAAAAATTAAAAAAAAAATAAATAAAAAAAAAAATAAAATAAAAAAAATGCCAAAAAAATAAAAAAAAAATAAATAAAAAAAATAAATAGAAAAAAATTATTGCCAGAGGTGGGATTCGAACCCCTAACCTGTCGCATGCGAAGCGAACGCCCTACCAATAACGCCACAGAAACCTGATAACAAATATTGTATTTTAATTTTAATAATATAGGTTCCAACTACCTAACTGGTGAAATTTTAAATGGGACACATACAACCTGTATAAAAATTTTATGAGCAAATTCTACCTAAAAATACTGTGAAACTTAAAAAAATATACAAAAAACTTCAAATTAAAAGTTTTTTAAAACATTTTTTAACCACCCTGGGCAATAATTTCATAAATCAATCTAAAAAACTAAAAAAATCTGAAAAATCAAAAGATTAGTCAAAATATTACTTTTTTGTCCTTAAAAAACTTAACAAATATATTTTTGACTCACCCCGTATATAAATTTAAAGTGTACGCTTAAAATATCACTTAAGTACGTTGCAATCTTTTCTAACGTTGATAATGGCGACAAGGGGATTTTATATTCATTTTGCATACAGCCACAATGTATTTTGAAACAACCTTCTTGACATGATTATTATGACATGCAATATCGTTAACAGGTCCTTCGAAAGTGTAAAATTCCCCTTTAAAGGTTTACTTCAATGAAATGAAAAAAAGAGCGCATTGTATATCCATAAAACTTAACGTTTATATTATGTATCGTAAAAATGGTAATACGTCAATGTGTAACGTAAAAATTTTACAGTGAAGAATATGGATGACATTATATTGACACATTTTCCACATAAATTTTCCTTTGGTGCGCCAACTACTGCATTTGGAAGATTTAGCGTTGGAATTCTATGGTAAGTGTTTTAGATTCTGTTGGAATTTGTTAAACGTTTCAAGAAATATTCCAATGACAGTAAAAGATTTATTTCGATATACTAATGACATGTTATGGAAAACGCTAAACTTTGAGGCCTGATTCTTAGAAACTAACAGCTTTAATTCTTTGAGAAAGTTGCCTTCAATATCGTTGCCACAACTTCAGTTCATTAAATATCACAGGAACTTCTAAGTAGTAATTTCAGCCTTTTGTTTCTTAATTTCAACGTAATACAAACTCAGTTGTCTTCATCATAATAGACAAGATCGGAGTCGTTTATAGATAATTTACACTTCGAATTATATAGAGATCTTTAGCGAGGGACTCTAATTTAGAGATCGTCGAAGTTGCCCCAAACTTTCGTGTTCAAGTTACACTTCCGAAATAACTTGGATGTGTAACCTTTTAGTCTTTTGAAAAACAATGCCGCATGCAGGTGTTTTGTACCCTGTGTTGTTTTTTTGCACAACACTAAGAGTTTAGGTTCAAGTATGAGCAAAAGGTATAAGGTATAGTCATCCTATCCAGGTGATGATTCCCACAGAGTTGCTTCCAAGAAATATTAAACTCCATAATAAATATTATTTTTATTTTGACGCCTTTTCCACTATTTACGAACGCCTATGTCAGCAAGTTTTTTATGTTACATCTCAAAGGTTATACTCTATTAAAGCCATAAATAACTAGTCAATGATTCTGCTATGTTTGGTAAAAATGTGTTATTTTTTAAGTTTTTAACCCCTTTTTACACTCCTTTCAAATGCCAATGTGATCTAAATTTTTATCTGGTTAATGTGCTAGGTTATACCCTATTAAAGCAATAAAAAATTATTAAATATATCGGATAAGTTTAAGTAAGTATGAATTTTTTAAACTTTTAAACCCTTTAACTACGCTCAATGTCTCCTAAAAGTTAATCAGCACTTAGATGTTCCCATAGTATTTTTGTACCAAATTTGGTTAAAATATTTTGAGTGGTTTTTGAGATATCGTGGATACAGACAGACTTTTCGATTTCTGTCGAGGTGATTTAAATCAAATTAATTTTTTTGGTAACCATCATGATCTACAAAAAGAAATGTGTATAACGGAATTTTATTTAGAGTTTTATTTGTGTTGTACGTTAATGAGATATTCTCAGTGACTCCAGATGTCCCTTTAACAGCTTTTGCGGATGATATATCTTTCATTGTTTCGAATGTTTCAACAGATGAACTTCAGGAGGATTCTGCTGTGCTTCTTCGGAAGTTTTGCGCATTCTTCGAGAAAAATTGCCTTTATTTTAACTCATCAAAGACGAAATTGATGAGGTTTAGTGCTAGACCAAGCACATGTCAGCCTCTTGCTGTAAGAGTTGGCGGTGATGAGATTGCTGCCTCATGTTATGTGGATTTCTTGGGTGTTCGGATGAATAGCGGTTTAACCTGGAAGCTTCATTGTGAGAGAGTGGTGGGTCAGTTAAATTCATCCTTTTATCTGATGAACTCACTGAAGTCAGTCTTGCATCAGGGTCAGTTGTTGATGCTTTACTATGCCCAAGTGGAGTCGCGCCTGAGGTACGGGGTATTTTTATGGGGTGACTCTACCATGACGTATGATATATTTGTGAAGCAAAAAAGAATTATTAGATGCATAGCTGGGCTTCCCGACAGACAGAGTTGTAGGCCCGTGTTTCAGAAATTTAATATTTTAACGATATACGCTCTATACATTTATGAAGTATGTATTTTTATTCAAAAAAATTTAAAGAATTTTCCACAAACCCGTGATATACACACTGTAAATACAAGGAGTAGAAACGACTTACACATAAAGTTTAAATACAATTTGACTCAGAGGTCAATTTATTGCCGGGGGATCATGATCTATAATAAACTGCCAGATAACTTGAAGTCTATAAACGAAATTAAGAAGTTCTCAGTGTTACTAAAATCGTTTCTTGTATCTGAGGCGATATATTCTGTTAACGAGTATTTTTCTCGGGATGCCCAAGTAACTGTTATTTAGAAACTGTTGTGTTTTGACATGTGTCTTATACATTAAATGTTTAATAGTCTTTGTGAAGTTACAATTATGTGTTATTTTATATGTGTAGATTGTAAATATTGTATGTATATATTTAAAATTTGAGTTTTTTTTTTACGTTGACGACTTCTATACATTTTGTAATGTCATTTGGAGAATAAATAAATAATGTTAGTTATTTAGTATTTTATTATACATTAAACAAAAAAATCTTATAACATTGATTTTATAAGTTTCTCTTTTTGCTTTTTGTTAATATTTATGAATTTCTATTAAAGATATTTTTGTGGAGATTCGATATAAAAAGACAAATATAGAGCTAGAACTGAGGAACCTCACATAATTCTCCCATTGCTAATCCAACAATAGTTATTTATTATACAAGAGAAAAAAGTACTAGATTTTAGCTCGAGGTTGTGTTGGGAGAGCTAAAATCTAACTTTTTTCCCGTGTATAATACACTATTTTTTTCTGTGACGGGAAAAACATCGATTTAATATTGAAAAAATATTACAAGTCAGAAAATTCTCCAAGTGAAATTTGAAGTTTTAAAAACCTTTCAGTAATCAAATATCTGTCAATTTCATTCTCTATTTGATTTAAAAATTGCAAAAACTCCACCGGAGTCAGTAGAACCAGCAAAAGTAGCGTTACAAATTAATGCCAGTTTTGATATATGAAGAAAATATCTACCTTTACCTATGTGTGATAAGAGTGGTTACTTTTTTCCCGGGGAATGTAAGTTGATAAAAAGTGACGTATATTTTTTACAGCTTTTGGTCTGGTCTGGTTAACAATTAAAGAAGGTGTCAGATTTTTCCCAAGGTACTTGATTTGAAATCTATGGGCGCACCAAAACAACAATTGTGTCCTGGAACATGCCATATAATATATTGCACTGATAATATATGTAGGTTATATGTTTGCCCAACAAAATACACATGAGCAAACGCTAGGGTCTGCATTATGTTTGCAAGCTATATTTGGTCTGTTTACATAACATGAACGTTTATTATATAATGTGCTGTATTTACATTAAAGAGTGAATTTTCTATTTATTTTGATGCGAATAACACGACATACATAATAATTTCACTCAGGAAAGACGTACCATATGTACCATGTTATTTCCGATTCTAAAAAATTACGAATTTGAACTGTTATTATACAGTGTCAGACAGAAAGTGGACATTATAAATTGTTTTGCCTTAAATATGACATTTTTTTGGATGGTATTATTTTTTAAAACGGCAAAAGATGTCAAAGGAAACAGTTGTTTGTATTTTTCCTTTTTCCCCATGTAGCGATTTTCAGTCGTCTATTTTTTTTCAAAACTAAGCGTATTCGTTTTTTTTTAAATCTTTCAAAAATTATTAGAATGTTTCGGTGATTTAAAAATATATTTTCAAATATGTATTTCCGAAACAGTTGAACATGGGTACAGGACATTGTACCTGGTGGTCCATTCGGTGCGATTTCTGGAAAACGGCTTTAGATTTTGCAAAAAAATTTAGGCATTTTCAATATAGACGGCGGGGTTACTTTTTAATAATAATAATAAAGGCCTTTAATTAGGATACAAAATACAAAAAAAAAAAAACAATTATAAATATAACAAAACTAGTGTGATTTTTTTTTACATTTTCCCAAGTTTATACCCCCAAAGGGCGAGATTCAGTGCTGACTACTAAGTAGCCGCCTGTTCAGCTAACCCAAATAACCCTAACTTAACCTAAGAACATTAGACAAACATATAGGACAAATCTTAACTTAATCTAGAATTATAAATATGTACTTCCACATTATACAATAATAATTGAGCCACATCAAATTGGAGTGATCACACACTCCTTTGGATATTAAATAAATACTTAGATAAATTCTTCTTGAAGTGCCCAATACCTTTAGATTTCCGGATATCAATTGGCAAATCATTTACAATGCGAGTGAATATGACCTCTTAAACAATTCTTTGGAATGAGTTGGTGGAGTCAGTGTTCCCTTAAACCTAATGTTCATATTTTGCACATCAGTGCGAAACTTGATTTTGGCGAACAAATATGGAGCCTTCCTCTTAAGCGTACCTATTAGGTCATTCAATAAGTCCGTAAGATAGATCGCGTTACTAGAATTTTTTCGAGATGATTGTTTAAACTTGGCTTCACTATTACACAACAGAACCCAAAAGACAGTCAGCTGAGTTTTAAAATAACGCTTGACCGCCATTTTAAAAGTTAGAACTGTTAATTATATGTCAAAAAGTGACACCCCAGTCTATATTGAACACGCCCAAATTTTGTTTTAAAATCTTACTCTACTTTCTTGTCAGGACTGTATTTATTTATATCGGCCAATCTGGCCGTAGGGTCCTTACGAGGATCAAGGAACATTTGTATTATTACAACCGTTATAAGAATACCGATATTTTTAATATTCCATCTACTTTTGCAAACCACAACTTCGATGTTTTGAATAATTCAACGTTATTACATAGGTGTAATAAGGGCTCCCGTTTAAATTATTTGGAAATTTTGGAGATCATGAAGGCTAAGTCAAATAATAGTGTCACTTGCTTGAATGACCAAACATCTTTCATTGAGTCCCCTATTATTAATTAACTCTTTAATTTGTAATGTGTTCATTTTTTGTGCCCCTCTTTAATGTTTTTTTAAATTTACTATTTTTACGATTCTTTAGCATTTCAGTCCAGTTCAATTCAATTTCTTTTTGGACATACTGTACTTATAGAAAAAGGTTAAACGTTTTTCGTTTTTTTTTCCTTTTGATATATTTGAATCTGGTCTTGGATGCATTAAAATTCTTATTTTATTTATTTACTCAACACAGGTGTTTGTTTGTTTTCGTGTAATGTTATTCATGTTTGATATTTTTTCTGTACCTACACAGATGTTTTTGTAAGAATGGTAAGTTTTTTTTACCTTATGAGCTTCCGTTGTACGTTTATTTATTTATTTATTTTTTCTCTTATGCTTTCGTTTTTATCTTTATTGTAGGACTGATGATTGCTTGTTGAGCCGAAACTGGTTTCCTTTACATAACTAAATTAAAAGGTTTTGTGGAGTTGACTTGAAAGTTTTTGTTTGTTTTCTTTTATTTGAAACTGACACTCGACTTTGATGATGCATAATTTATTTCGTTTAAAATCTTAAGCCGTTTCCCAGAAATCGCATGATATGTCCGAGTGCCATTCTTAAAATATGTGTAGAAGTTTCTGAAAAATCCAAAAATTGATTAAAGTACAGGGTATTGCATTTAAAATAAGAAAGTTGAGGCCACTGTTACACGATAAACCTTGTATAAAAAGTTTTTGTTGTAATAAATGCCCAACTAAAAATACCAATCGACATGTCCGAGCGTTTTTCCAAACCCGTCCAATTTAATTATTATTTAACTTAATCCATTGGTGACACACTGTATAACTATTATTTTATTTTAGAAAACTGTGTGTGAGTGTGTGTGTTTTTATGCAACTGAAAGAAAATATTTTACATGGTCCTACAGATAAACGCTAAATCTTTGCCGGCAGCTGTTCCAAAGTGCTCTCTCTTCGGGCATAATTTACAGTGTTATTAAGGTAGAAAATGGGTACAGTAAATTGCATCGTAATCTATGGTTCGCTTATTTTTTAATGTTACAGGATTTTTATGGCTATTTGGAATATATAATACTTTCTTTGTTGCATTAATTATTATACAACATAATGTAAACTTAGAATTTTTAGTTGGTGCGTGCATTGGAATGGATAACGATTTTGCAAATTTGTTATATGAGTGCTAATTTAAATTTGTTTTGATTTAGAACATTTAAAAACCATAGAAATCTTATATTATATATATGTACTCTAGAATGCTAATTAAATCCAGCCGAATATCAAAAAGTGTAACGGGTATGCAGAGTTTTCACGAACTACGCATGCTCCTCAGTATCTTATTTTCAGTACAGAGCTGCCATATTTAAAACTATTTTGTCGTTCGCCTTACAGAATTTATGCGACATCTATTTTATAAATAAATCCATATGTTGCGTCATACGAAACTGCTTGACAAAATCAAATAATTAAATGTTATCGGTAAAATTGCATACTGTTTAGTTTTCAGCAATATGAACGAAACATTTTTTTCCAAATCTTATTAAATTTAGGAGATTTCGCAACAGCGTCTGTTTTCGCAAATGACGTTTCTCGTAGTGGGAATATCTGTCAGAGTCGGCTTCACAACAATTCAGATAGGTTTTATAATTGAGTTATGGTTTTATTCGTGGTATATTTTAATTGTTGATAGATATACCTATTTGTGATTAAAATTGTTTTTAATATTTGTTATTTTGGTTTTAGTTTGTTTATTTAACAAACAATGAGGTGTATAGTGTTGTGGTGTAAAAATGAAGGTCTCATTCCTGGTATTAAATATTTTCAGTAAGTTATTGTTTCGGGTTTCTAACAGTCTCAGTTTGAGTCAATATGATACCATTGACATGATACTCATTGTTAGCTTGACAAAAAAAAGACATGATGTTTGGATGCGGGCATTGGGATCCTAGTACAGAAAATTTATGTGATGGGAACGTCATATACAGTAAGCATTTCGCTGCAGAAGATATCATTTGTAGAGAAGACGGTAAGAGGATCACCCTCGTACCCGATGCAGTTCCCAAACTTTTGTTGAAAAGAAGAGATGATGTAAATGAGAGTGGAAGTTAAATTCTTAATCGTTTGATATCAAGACACTGTTTACTTAAAAGCAGTCTGTCAAAAATGCATGATATGTATGTCAAGAATATACTTCCTACGTTGTGTAGGTCTACAAAGTTCGTTTGAATTCTGTTGTTAAACTGGAATATACTTAATTATAGAATCCTCCATGAAATTGCTGAGAAAAAAAGTTCTACCAACCATGTTTTGTCACAAAATACTATTGCGAGTAGTACGGATGATATGGAAGTGGTTTACATGGACACGGAAAATATTTGTGAAGTCACTGTTTCTTGCACCCCTTCTTTGAAGGCGAGGTAAGACGCCTAAGGTGGTTGTATAAACAAACAAATATTAAATAATAATAAAATGAATAATTAGAATGCTCAAGTCCTTAAGATATTTTCCAGTATTAGGATTTTTACTTATTTCTCGTTTCTGCTTAGATTTATTATTATTGGGTTGTCCCTGTTAGACAATAAAGTATTTAGATATTTAATGTAATTTTTTATTTCTTAAATTCCTTTATTCCATTTTTTTATTTGAATGTTACCAAACGGTAAAATTTAATTTTAAATATACCTATAACAATAATATTACATTTAATCAAAGCCGGTCCTGTTGAAAAATAAGTTACTGGTGATCATGCGCATTATGGACATTTCTACACTTTTGGTAACATTTTTGTACTACGGGATGATCATTCTAGAGTATATATTATATATATAATATAAGATTTCTGTGGTTGGTTTACTTTCAGTGGCCTACCTGTTTCTCCAATATAACTGTTACAGTCACATGGAATTTTGTTTTTTTATTTTAATTGTCAGGCTTAGTTATTGTTAAAAATTAACGTAAAGTATTTTCGGTTTTGAATCTGATTAATTAATTTAGAATTTTAAATAGAGGCCAAATACCCAAATAATGAGCTTTAACATCTTTAAACACAATTCATTAATTCTAGATTATATTGACTTATACATAAAATCACAGTTGAAATAGAGATAAGTGTACATAAGTCGAGGAAATACACAATAAATGCCTGGTGATAAATGATCTATTTTATTTTAAAAATAAAACAAATGTGTTTTGAATTTTTATTTGCCCACATCAATCTTCTATTTTATTTAATTTTTACAGCCTATACGTTTATTGCCAAAATACTTCTTGTTAAATAATTTTAGTTTAACTGGCAGTTTTCAGTGATAAATCTGATTCATCAGGTTAAAAGAATTTATTTTATTTTGTCAGTAAGTATTTCTGATATATCACAAGCTATATTCTTTAGCTTAGCAACAGGAGGAGCCTAAATCGACAATAACCTTACACTGTAAACTATTAAACATAAACTTCCTATTTATTACCATAATTCCTGCAGTTCTATCGCACTAATATGCAATTATTATTAATTATTTCGAAAAACTATGCATCCGCGTTCGATAATATGGTAATAATACTAATAAGAACAGTAGGTAGCTTTAATGATATTGCATGGGGCGGAATATCCGCCATTAGACTATGACGGTTTACCGCAGCTCTTGCGGCAGCTGCTATCTAGCTGCAATCTCCCATTCAGCTACATAATGCCCGTTGTAACTAAATAATTTTATGTTTTCGATGCTACTATACCGTATTATATGTTTGATACCGAGTTGATTTGGTTATTTTCTTCGGAAAGAAAAATCAGTCGTATTATTTGGGGTATGAAATTCGATTGAGAGAGTACTAAGCTGGCAGCTCGTTTACAACATAAAAATTAAAAACATTTTTCAACATATTGTGATGAATATGAAAATGTACACCTGTTGGCAACACCGGTACGCGTCTAGTTAAACTCAGCTGTTTGTGTTTTAAATTGATATCTCGTAAGCGAAGCAACCTATGCAAAATACTAGATATAAAAAAGTTGTAGGTTTAGTTGCTTTATCTCAAGACATTATCAAAATTAAATTACAGTCAGTGGCGTACATTTCTTTGTCACTAATTTTGAAACAGTTAGGGCCATATTAGTTAAAAATATAGTTATTTTACTGCGAGTTGAAGTAAGGCCTGTGACAACTGGAGTACCCCAGGGCTCAATTCTTGGTCCACTTTTATTTATTATATATTATGTCAACGACTTATCATTTTTTTTAGGGATACTCAAGTAAGTCAGTATGCAGACGACACCACAATTTACCAGGCTTCCGAGGTTTTTGATAACATAATCCAAACCAAATTAAAAAGTGCTGAGTTGGTTTGCCTCTAACGGACTGTCTCTTAACTTCTCGAAAACGGAGAGGATTGATTTTACACTAAGGAAAAATTTTACTAGCGAAAACAATACTTATAAGTTTCTTGGAGTAATTGTAGACCCAAAATTGACATGGAAAGGGCAGATCGATTGCCTTGCCAAAAAATTGTACAGTGTTGTTTATCTCTTGCGAAAACTATCGACTACATGTTCACAAGAAGTCTTGCGTTGCGCATATATGGGATACTTTCAGGGCCTAATTATAGCGTTCTATTTTGGGGCAAGGCACCGCAATGGAAAATTACCTTTAAAAAAAGCTTTATATAGAGAGCCATGCAAACCCTTCTTTAAAAAATTCCTGCTCTGTATATTTGGCAATGCATTTTTTATATTAGGGAAAATCTCAATACTTTAATAAGTCATGAGCATCTACACTGTTATGAAACGCAGCATAAGAAAAACCTGTGTCTGCCCCGGCACAGACTAGCTTTGACAGATCGACAGTTTCAGGTTATGGCCGTTAGGTTCTATAATCACCTCCCTCGTCAGATAAAATATATTGCGAACAACAATAAATTTAAAGTTGAAGTGAAAAAACAACTTCTTGAGATTGTCCCATATGACTATGCTGACTATCTCACCTACAAATTTTGAGTAAATTTTTTACACTCTAGTGCTTTGTTAATCTTAAGTTATATTATAGTCTATTGATTGTTGTAATATTTGAATTGTGCCCCTTTAGACTATTTATTGAAGTTTTGAGTGACTTTTATGTACTTTGTTTTACTGTTTTGTATTTGTACTAGTGTACGCATTTCTTGTTTGAGTATTTTGTTTGTGTATATTGTATTTTTATTTATGTACAAACTGAATGTGACCAATCTGAAAGATAGTTCTTCTGTTAAAACCTGTTATTGAACTGTCTTCTCAGTTTTATTAGGTTATGACTAAATATTGATTTTTATTTCTTTCTGTGTAGGTAACATATAATAAAGTACACACATTTCGCGTGAGTAAGTTTAGCCGCTGGGTATGCGTACAATACGTACACACATTGGGTTCATAAAATTTTATGGTATGCCGCTCTCTTCCATTTTCCAACACAATGTGCTTTTTCGCTTTTATATTATGCGCCTCCACATGTGTGTTTCACTACTTTTTTGTTCTAATATTATTAGGTTTCACTGTATTATGTGGCCTGTTTTAGAGCAATATGTAGGCCAGTTTGTAGCTGATAATACGGGGATTTGATTCGAATACCAAGAGACTGTAAATTTGTTAGTTTCATTTGCAAGCTTTTTTGCTGCCTAGGGACGTTTATTTTATTTATATGGTGGAATAAAGAGAAGCAAATTTCAAATCAAATGCCTTACCAAAATCTGAAAGCATTCAAAAATGCTTTCATTCTAAAAATAATGAACGAATCAAAGCCAGTTGTATCTGTATTATCTTCGTATGTATATTTATTCTAATTTTTTCAACACTTACATAGTAGAAAGTATATATTATGTAAATATACTAGTTTCCCCAAATTTTTGACTTACAAATCAGCGCATAAACCTCAACATTTCTTAGAAACGTTTGTTGTAACTGTATTTTCTACTATTCTGTCGACAGGAGAGACCGAATTTATATTATATAGGCGATATTTTATGAAGATAACCAATAAAGTTTATGTTGAATCGTAAAGTTACAGTAAAATTCCTGGCAATCAAGCGTTACTTTTTATCAAGGTTTCCTTTTTGTCTACATGTTCGCATAAAAATAGTTAGATATGATTTACAGTGTGCCAGTAACAAGAAGTATTTAAATTTGTTATTAGAAATGTGGTTTTTTCAGTTGTTTATTTCCTTGCCCACAAAACTGAGTTTAGCGTCAAAGAGCACCCCTACCCCTAGATCATTATCCTCATCGCACATTTTAAGTGCAACAGAGTCAATGCGATACACAATTCGTTTGGATATAGCAGGATATTCAAATCCTTCTGCAATTGAAGACAGTCAAAAGTTGAGGTAATCAGTGAATAAACCTTAGAATCATCAGCAAACATTTCACGCCATTGACAATGTCATTAATAAAACACATTATTACGAGGACATCGAACACAGAACCCTGCGGATAAACCAAATTCCAGTATTAAATAAAATTTCTTTCTCTCAGTTATTCAAATTGAAAACTCACTGACTACTCTAAATATTGAAATTTTGATGAATTTGAAGCAATATCAAGTTGCCAAAGAAATTAATTTTACTTCTAAAGTCAAAAAAGGTATTGAAATTTACTTTATTAAACATACATAAGGATCTGCATAATATGTATATCTATATACTCCAGATGGAATTGAAAACTTTTTACTTCAACTTTTTGTTGAACGAGTAAAAGTTAGTTAGCTAGTCAATATATAGCAGAAGCAGCTTGAAATGTAGGTACGGTAGTAAATGGTAATAGCAATAATAAATTGTAGCTTTGGAATTTTAAAAAGTAAAATGTATATTCTAAATTACAATCAGTTGTGATTGGTATAGTTCCCATTGCTCAACTTTTCTAATTAGACATTAACGTTAAATTATTGGAACTAATAATTCTTACAGAAATAGACTCCCAAGGGTTGGTCAATCATCTGGCTCGGTCTGGTAAAATAGCTGACTTTCTATTCTGGTTCTGCAACATAACAAGAAAAATTAAAAACAGTCTCCATGAACAAATGGTGGATGTGCGGTTACTTCCACATTATCTTTCATGACCACGTTAAGCTATCAAAGGTCAGTGTAAGATGGTTTCCCTGAGTGCTCATTGTGCTTCAGAAACAAGTGCGTATCCAGCTTTAAATAATTGACGTTTTGGAGCTTTTTGTTCAAAATCCTACTTCTATTTCGATCAGATAACAATAGTATGTGTGGAGAGAGACTAGAGACTACATGGAATCTATTAAGATTTGAAATTAACAAATTGAAGGTACACAAGCTAGCTGACATTCTAAAGATATCAGAGGGTAGTAATTTTACCATTTTAAACGAACATTTGGGAATGCGAAACCTCTGTGCAAAGTGGGTACCACGTGAGCTCACAGTCGACGAAAAACAACAACGAATTGATGCTTCAGAGGAGTGTTTGGCGCTGTTAAACCCCAATGAAATGGAATTATATCGTCACTATGTGACAATGGACGAAACATGGCTTCACTATTACACACCAGAATCCAGCTGATTTCTAGATTTTCAATTATTAATGTGATATGCCAACAATTTATTTTCTACACATCTAGAGAGCCTCACCAATGCCTCTATCAGCAAGTCATACTAAATTAAATTGTTTTGTCCTCTCTGTTCTATCAGCTACATAAATCTAACGAACATCTCTTTGTTGGTATTTTATTTAAACATCTAGGAATCCTTCGTAATACCAATGGCGAGTTTTGGTGAATATATTCTTCCAAGGATTTTATTATATACTTTTATATTGACCTTGCCCTTTTTCTTTTGTGGTTGTCAATGATAACCATCAAATACTCATTCAGTGAATACCCTTCAATAGCTAGAATAAGCTTTCTGATTTTTCTGCTTTTCTTTTTTGATGAGATCGGCTTAGAATAACATTGAATTTTTAAAAGAGGAACACAAAAAAAAAAAGGAAAAGCGAAAACCCAATAGCTTTCGATAAGAGTAAGGAATATAAATTCATCATACAAAACTGTTTTTTATTCCATGTTTTGCAGTGTTTAAAAAATATAACCATTAGTCCAAACAAGGAATTAACTCAAGGAAAATACTGTCTCTCATCAACCCTTAACTATACTTACTCTTCATTGTGACTCATCAGGTAACGTCAAATTCTACTGTTGCCTGTGAAATAACAATTTGTACCCAAAGTTTCTTCTATTAGTACAGTACCACAAATTCAGGTCCTATTACATAAGTTCTGAATTGGAAGCCTAGTTTTAGTCAGCATTATCAGTTCAATTCAGAGAAGCATTAAATTCGTCTAGTTTGAATTTAATGCTTGCTTCTCTGAATTGAACTGATAATACTGACTAAAACTAGGCTTCCAATTCAGAACTTATGTAATCACACAGTTTCTGAATAAATTTCGGCTTAATTTCAAAGGTATATTTAAAGTTGCCAAGGCTAGTTTAAAGTAATATAGAATATAGAAATGATGGATTGTTTTGCAATAATGGTTTGTGGGGCATGTGGTTTCGTCTTCCAATAAGAGTCTGGGTTTTGTTATGCGAAATTCGAAGCATTTTGTGACACCTAAAACTGTATAATTCCTTTTTTCATTCAAGCTTTAATTCAATTCGAATTTCAAGCTCAATTTTTCCACTTTCTGAAGAAAATTAAAAGTCTAAACAGACTGAACGTCGTTTCTAGTATTCAGACAGACAACTTTTGACTGTCTTCAATTGCAGATGCGATGAGGTTAAGGATCTGGGGGTGCTCTTTGACGCTAAACTTTGGTTTGTGGGCCATGTGGTTTCGTCTTTCAAAAATTCACAAAACATTATTTTATAGGAATTTAATAAAATATATTATATATATTGGACTTATCTAGTTTTTGTGGTCCATAGTATGATTGTTCTCTATATCTATATCAAACATTAGCATTCGTACTGCTTGAAGTTTTGAAGTTTAATGGTAGGTTTTGGCGTCTTATGTCAAAAAAATGTTGTCATTTTTTTCAACATAAATGGCGAAGGATATTTTCGGGCGTTTAATATTAGTTTGTCCCAGTTTCTTGGAATTTCTATTATTTTTCTTATCTCCAATTAATGCCAAATCTTGGTCATAAATAGCTATGTCCACGCATAGGAAAATGCATCCGCCACACTACAGCGGTCAACATAATATACTGATGACCACGTAGCTATGCTGCCAAATATCAGACTTGTCGGTGGACCTATCTGGTTGGGACTTGTTGATTTTTGTAGAATACCAGTTATATCATACCTATACATATATCTAGAGACTGGTCTACTTTTTGAGGTAGTTGTTTTCTATTTATGATAAAGCTTGCACAAAATTGTTACAAGACGCAATAAACCAGAAAATGTATATTTTGGACTTATCTGCATTTTGGAATAAACCCCTCAATTGGATTTGTTTCTGTCTGTGTAAATATAATCCAAATAAATAAATAAAAATGTATCATTTTGAGAATAATCTCGTTATTCTACGGACACCCTTTATAAGCAAACGCTGTATTATTATGCAACCGAAGTTTATCCAGTATAATATATACACTTTGATACTATCAACAGTATCTATATTACGACTATTTTTATAATATCTTTTATTTACTCTATTTTATTGAATTTCTAACGAGCTTCTTAACGTTTATTTATTTCATCCACCTGTTTCTTCTTGTTTCCTTATATTTTTTTATACTTTCTTTTAGCTCTATTTCTATCAACCTCTTTCTCTTCACGAGCAAGTCTTGTGTATGTGTATGCGGTATAAACAGTGCATTTCACAAATCGGGTAGAGGTAAATGTGTAAAATATGTTGCCCAATAACATGATGATAACAAGTACTAAACAGCAGTTGTCAATTTTAATTAAGTAACGTCAAAGTTATTTCTTGTAAATTGTGGGCTTCGAGAACGATTAAATACTAAAACGGAAAAGGCTGCAAATAAGTGGTAGTAATTCATCAGTTAGGTAAAACATATTTCTTCTTTATTTAAGCGTAAGATATTTTGCGATAGTTCATAACCAATTTGTGAATTTGTCACGGACATATTGAGTAAGTGTTTATTGAGGGGTGTCCCATCGTATCGTATGAAAATCAAGCTGAAAAAAGAATTCTGTAATTTTGAAACCTGTACACTACCAAAGACTTGCTTTTTAGTTCAGAGCTCGGCACAGAGTGATGTTGAAATATAAATGTTAATTAGGTAAGATTCAAAAAATGTATCTCTATCAGCCTTTCTTCCAGACAAAATGCCGACTGTTGTATCGGGATTTAAAAAATGGGATTTAGAAATGTGCAATTCATTTGAAAGCTATTGTACTTAAGAAATGCATGCATCTTAAGCGTCACAGGCAACAGCATATACCTACAGGAAAGCAGGAGAATTGAGGTCGATGACTTTTCATATATGGACGTCTAGTTTTGTGTTCGCTATAACTACCTATATATTTAATTGGAATCCAATTTTATTTTTATTTTTAAGATATTCTAGAAAATTAATGATGTTATGTATTGAGACTGACATTTTCCAACCATGTTGGTTTCAACTTAGGGTTTTCCAGGTGAGCGAGTAAAATTAAAGAAGTAAATACGATTATTATACTATTATTTTTTTTTTGATATGGTTATTGGATTTTTGGGTTCGTATTATTAACAACAACTAGCTGTTGCCCTCGAGGCACGAATAGCTCTCCATATTTAAGTGTAAAAGTAATAATTTTATGACCTTTTTGTCATTTATCTAAATTTTTGTTTTGTTTTAGCTATTTTTTTTTTTGTATCGGGTTTTGTGCCTTTTTCTTCTCTTTGGAGGCACTATTTATACGCAGATATTTTATATTTCAGATCTAGGCCAAATTCTTGTACGCAAAATAATTGATTTTTTTTTAGTTTTATTATAAAATTTTTTACATTTTAATTTTTTTTTCATTTTACCCCTTTTTTTTACTATTTACGAACGCCTATGTAAATAAAAGTTTTATGCTGCATTTTTTAGGTTATCTTATATGAAAGCTATATATAATTAGCCAATTTTTCTGGTATATTTGGGAAACATTTTTTTTTCGTTTTTTACTCTTTTTTTAAGACTATTTTCGAACGCCTGTGTGAACTAATTCTTTTATGTAACATTTTTTAGGTTATATTCTATCACACCTATAAAAAATTATTCAATATTTCGGATAAGTTTAAGAACTATGATTTTTTAAATTTTTGAAACCCCTTTTAAACCCGTTGCCTACGCTCAATGTAAATCACCACCTATAATTATCCTGTGGTATTTTCGTACCAAATGTGGTTAAAATCCGTTAAGTGGTTTTTGAGTTATCACGGATACAAATTTTTTTCTGACCCTTTTATAGAATTTTTACGGACGCCTATGGTACATTAATTTTTGTCGTGTATTTTTAACACCAATTCATCTAGTTAAATATAAAATTTTTTACATTTTAATTTTTTTTATTTTACCCCTTTTTCTACTATTTACGAACGCCTATGTGAATAAAAATTTTATGCTGCATTTTTTAGGTTATCTTATATCAAAGCTATATATAATTAGCCAACTTTTCTGGTATATTTGGGAAACGTTTTTTTTTTCGTTTTTGACCCTTTTTTTAAACTATTTTCGAACGCCTGTGTGAACCAATTCTTTTATGGAATATTTTTTAGCTTATATTGTATCACAACTATGAAAAATTATTCCATATTTCGAATAAGTTTAGGAAATACATATTTTTTATGTTTTGACCCCTTTTCCACTATTTACGAACGCCTATGAAAGTAAGTTATTCATGACACATTTTATAGGTTATGTTCTATCAAAACTATCAATAACTAGTTAATATTTCTGCTATTTTTAAGAAATACGTTTTTTTTTTAATCTTTTTTACCCCATTTTACACTATTTTCGAACGCCAATGTGGTCTAATATTTTATGTTCAATATTTTAGGTTATATTCAATTAAATGCGTAAAAAATTATGCAGTATTTCGGATAAGTTTAAGAACTATGATTTTTTTTAATTTTTGAACCCTCTTTTAAACCCTTTGCCTACGCTCAATGTTTCCCAAAATCTAATCAGCTCCTTGCCATGTCCAATAGTATTTTTGTACCAAATTTGGTTAAAATCTGTTAAGTGGTTTTTGCGTTTTCGTGCATACAGACAGACAGACAGACAGACAGACAGACAGACATTTTTTTAAAACTACTTATTTATGTATAGAATGACCAAAAACAAGTATTTCCGGTGAATTAAAAAAAATTTTTTTTTTCATGAAACTAATAGTCTCCATATATACATATATTACATATATGATATGGAGAGCTAAAAATGAAATAAAAGTTTTTCTTATTTCATTTCATACTTATTTTCTTCTCTCGACGTTTCGACAAAATAATGTTCGTCTTCTCCAAGTTAGAACCTTCAAAATTAATTGCAGAACGTATAAGTATATTCAGATAATTATTTCTATTAGAATGTTGTTGACAAAATGACTTGAAACGTTTGAGAATGAGAGTATGAATCTGTAGTTTTTCGGATTATGTGGAATTTCTTCTCAACCGTTTCGCCAAAGGGCATCTTCAGGAAAGCTTTACTCAATTTATCGAATTTTAAACATGTTTCGCACACTATTTATTACCACCGAACATATAACAGTATAGAAGGATCAATTTGGCGCGGTTCTTTATTTTTGTTCGATCAAAGTCTGCAAGCACAGTAAACGAATTTGAAATTACGAGGCCTATTGACAGCCTCACCCTACAGGGAGAGTTCATGTATCAGAGGACTTTTCAACTGAGTGAAAGAAACAATGTTACATTTTGACACATTCAAGGAGAGTCTGTTTTTGACACACCAAGTGAATCAACTTATGAATAGAAAACCGAGTTAAAGCTTTAATTTGTCTTGATTATTTATAAAAGTTTAATCAAGAATCTTATATAATACAGGAAAATGCAATACCAGTAAAAGATTGACTTATGTATAAATTCCACATCTACTACCCCCGCGTTTCGCCTTGTAGTGCACGCAGTGAAGTTGAACGATTTAAAATGTAATTTATTTTACAAATTCAACTGAAATAAAATAACACACAGACGAACTTTTCTTTTCTACCGTTTCCTTCATTTTACCTACATCAACGTTTTTTCCTACACAATTTTGACGGAAATTCACTACTTACGAAACAGAATTATTAACATCGAGAAAAAAAAAAAGGAAATTACGAACGAAAATATAATACATAAGTAGGTATCAAAGTTAAATTGTAATTTAATATTTTTTTATTCTGAATATAAAGTTTTATGAAATATCTACAGGATGAAACTGGGAAACCTTGTTAACTCCCCAACTACTAGCTTCTGTATATATAATAATAAAAGTCCGACATTTAATTTACATAAAGGCGTTTTTGGTTTGGTTTGGGTTTTTTTTTGGTTTGGTTTGGGTTTCTTTTGGTTTGGTTTTTTTTGGTTTGGTTTTTTTGGTTTTGGTTGGTTTTTAAGTACAGGGTAGGGTTTTGGTTGGGTTGGGTTATTTTTGGTATGGTTTGGGTTATTTTTGGTTTGGTTTGGGTTTTTTTTTGGTTTGGTTTGGGTTTCTTTTGGTTTGGTTTTGGTTGGTTTTTAAGTACAGGGTAGGGTTTTGGTTATCTTTTCTAATATATGTATTTATCTTTGGACTAACTCATAAACAAACACAATATTTTCGACAAGAAAAAGGTTCTTCTTTTAGGTAACATTTCTTTTAGGAACATTTGTTAAAGGCACCAAAGATAATAAATTTATTACTTACAGATGTTGTATGACATTTACAAAAATATTAGACTTTCTCAGGTATAAAACTATAAAACTGAGAGAAAATATCCAAAACTACACAAATATATATATACAGGGTAGGACAAAAATAAATTCTATTGCCAGTGTGTCTTTGTTTTGTTACAAAACTCGGGATGACCGCATGATTTGGTGGGGCACAACCAAGACCTTGAAAGATCCAAATAAAGGTCCCATTGCTTGAAAAAGCAAGCAAATATACTTTTTTCTACGACTGTCTTTAAAGGTCTTTATTATATGTTCAATTATAATTTGAAAATGTAGTACATTGTAATGCTGTTTTTCAATTCTCATAGTAATGACAAATAACTATAGAAATCCGAAAGCAAGGATTGAAAAAGTTGTGTTTACCACAGAAAAAAATAAATACTTAAGCTGTATAATCGCTGAAGACAACCTTCCGATCCTGCAAAAGTGTGTTGATACCTTATGCCTTTCAGTAGCAAATCTAATTCAGAACCTTATTAATAATGATTGACGCTCACACTATGGTGTCAGTTTGACGTAATATACTTGAATTTTGAAAAAGGTTGTGGTAAGACCACAATATGTATACCGATCATAGTAGAAATCTTGAAAAACAGAGATGCGCAACACTTCTCCGACAAAATTTTCTTCCTTATCGTGCGGAGCCCATACTGTACTGTATCTCTCTTTCACTCTTCATCTTCGTAGACGTGAGACTCTCACTCTTGTAAATTCAGTTCATGTTAACAGCTAATTACCATTACAAAATGCATGACCTCCAAAAATATCTTTAAATAAATCGAATCTATTTATATATTTTACACGTTTTCACAAGATATTATGATTCAAAATTTACTTGGTATTTACAGCTGCATTTCAATCTCGAAGTATTATTATTTTATAAACATTACATTATATTAAAAACCTTTTAAATAATTTTCGCAATTGCACAACCGCATTGCGTCTAAAACAAACAGTGCTGGCCAAAGCACATGTTAAAATTCCCGCAGAATAAATTATGTTGTGTATTATGTTATCAATAATATGTCAAATTTGTCTGGCACTATAATTGTCTTTATATGTAACCAAAGCTGATGCTTCAGAGATCGTACTCCGGGAGTAGAATGTTCATTTATTTGCGAGTTTGTTGTGAGACCCTAAACATTGAATAGCTCGATGAATGTTTGCTAGATTTATTTAGCAAAAGAACAGTTTGTGATGCATCCCACGTTTGGAAAAGTAAGCAATCCAGAGTATATTGTAATAGCAAATAGTATCGACATATTTGACAAGATCAAAGAAGCGAGTCCTCTGCCAAAACGTACAACTCGTATCCATGACATACCAGCCTCACACACATAAGGCTTTCTGTAATTAGTTGTCTAAAAGTAAAAATTTAGAAGGAAGGTCGTGCTAAATATTACCAACTTATTTAGAAGAAGAAGATAAAGTTCAAATGAGAGAGTCGCCGGAGCAGACACTGGGTTAATCAGAAGTGTGATGTGTGTGCATGACATTACTAGCATTTTTAGATCTTCATTCTTACTACACATGTGTTTACCACTAAATGAATATGTCATTCGTGCACGGCGGGGACTGTCTACAAGGCGTGCTGCGGAGTGCTAGTGGAGGACCAGATAAAAAGAATAATGATTTGCTTTGACTTGTGGTGTCCTCAGTAATAATACCCCTAGGGTCTTGATAATACCGAGATAATCTTGTCATAGAGAATGCCGAAAGCGTGTTGCTTGAGCAACTCGCTTGAAGGATTCTCTATGACAAAATTTTGAGTATTTATCAAGGCCCGAGGAGTATTCGATAAGATAATTTTTTACTTTGTAGATATCAAAAATTTGATTGTCAATCTGACGTTTAATAATTTTCAATACAAAATGTACCTATTAGTTTTAATCAAACAAATATTATTCATTTTTATTTAAAACTACAGTTGTGAAAAGTACAATTGGTAAATGTTAAATTGGAAGAAAAGTTTGCTGAAGTTGACGGATTGTTAATTTCCACTGGTCAAAAAATTCCTCGCATGGTGTTGATTATTTCACCATGGCGTTCTTGGTTAATATTTAAGTACGGTTTAATTGAATTAGAGCTGCTATGTCGTGCTATTTTTATTAATTGCTGTTCAGGAATTCCTTTATTTGCCAAATGGCTAACTGTAGTTGATCTGTTCGAATGATTTGATATCTTTTTACACTTAGTGTCCAAACCAATAACTTACGCTGATGATTTGGTCCACATATTAATTGTGTTCTTGCCTACCGGTCTATTGTCAAACCATGTGTCACTTTCGGATTTCCAGAAACGATTTGGTCTCAAGAATAGGCGACTGGAAGTAATATTTTTCCCCCTTTTGGACAATAATTTATGGAATAACCGAACAGGGCATGTACTTTCGTTTGCAATATTTGGAACAAGCCACTTACTATTTGTACAACTTTTCGATCCTCCTTGGCATGTTTTACTGAATATTGGATTGTATTCAATTCTGTTGGTTGGCGTTCCATCATTATTTTTGTCAATCATGAAATAATCCATAAGGCAATCAGCTGGTTCACCACCTCGCCAAGCTAACTCAACAGCTACAATATGGTAATTTTTTTTGTAAACTTTCTTTCGTATTCTCTGGTCGCACAAAACTCGAGAAATATTTTCCATACATATTTTTCTGATTTGATTGTATTTTTTGGTATATTATTAGATATAATATCATTAATTGCAGCGTCAGATGCAATACCAAATCTTCGCGACATTTTTAAACCCGTTGTCAGTTTGACGTTTAATTAATTTTTAATAAAAAAAAACACCAAACTGAAAACACCACAGAGGTGATTGGATGCAATTTGACACATGACTTAAAATTAAGTAATTTGATTGGTTACTATATTTAGTAAGAAATTATCGTTAGAATTTATGTGTTCACATGGCGGATAAAAGAAAAGTTTAATTCCTTCTTGGCTTATAAATCCTATATATTTTGCAATATTTTTGCCGATCCCTGCACATTTTTCACGTGATTGATGAGTACTTACAACATTTTATTTTCTTCTATTTTCAGTTATGAACTGCACTTTCAGTTCTAGTTACATGTTGATGCGGATGTTATTTTTGCAATTAGGCAAGTCTTTTACGTCGGAAAAAAAATAAATAAAAAGCTGGGGAACTGAAACATTTAAAGTGAAAATGGATGTTGATTTGATGAAATATATATGTCTGCTTGGGAAACGTAACAGAGTACATCTGGAGGAGTTAAAATACATTTTAGTTTTATACAGCTTTAGAGAATACTGTACCAAATTGTGACGAATAACGCATGTCTTTAAAATAACTTATTATTATTTAGTTGGTTTTATTTTATGCTTTTTTAAAGAATTAATTTTTATTCCTTAAAAATTTGTGATAGAAATAAAACTACATACCAAAATTCTCTAAGCGAAAATTGTTACAATGATTTTGCGTAGGTAATTTTCTCTACCTACATCTAAACCATGAAAAATCTTTGTAGATATTTAATAAATGGATACTTAAAATAACATATATTTTCTTTAAAGTTTAGAAAAACTAGTTTAAACTAGATATTTGTTATTTTTGACGCATGGTTAACATACACAGATATCTTATATTTCAGGATTTTAGGTCATAGACGTCCATCGGAAAAAGTTAAAAATAGTTTTTTTTTTTTGTCGACAGATATATTTTTATAAACTCAAATAACTATGTTCTAAAAATATAAACAATATATACCATTTTTCAAGAATATAACAACTGAACGTGTCTAAATAAATTTGATCTTGTATACAGCTGTTATAAGAAAATTTTCACACTTCGCCACTGATTATTAGATTTTCCACTGACCCATACGTTCGAATTTCCGCCTAGAGCTCTATTCGGCAATAATGCTCTCATCACATTGTAAATTAATTTAACTTATTGCAGCACATATAAACGGTTCAGTCATTAGACACTGAACATGCGAATAGAATTTTTCGAAAAGCATAGGCGTGCATAGCATTATTCGTGATAAATTCAAAATTATGAAACAAAAAATTGGATTGGGTTTGTCGATTGCCGTCCATCAGCTGACTGTCTTTTGCTTTCTGGTGTATAATAGTGAAGCTATGTTTCATCCATTGTCATTTCATTTTATTGCGGTTTAACAGCGCCAAATACTCTTCTGAAGCATCAATTCGTTGGTGTTTTTGGTCGCTATGAGCTTACGCGGCACACACTTTGCACATAGCCTTCGCACAACCTAATGTTCATGTAAAATGGTAAAACCGCTACCATCTGATATCTTTACAATGTCAAATAGGTTGTGCACATTTAATTTGCGATCATTCATAACCAATTTGTGAATTTTTTTGACGGTTTTCTGTTGTGTAAACTTAAAGCTCACGAAAAAAAATGGGCCGTAGGCAGATATTGGAGAATAAAATTAAATCAAGACAAGAACGAGCCATTAGGACTTACCTAGTTTCGATTTACAGTAAAACTGAAAACGACATTGTGTGATTCATTGGTTCTTAGCCATTTTAATTATGGAGATGTAATATATGGCCCTTGTTTGACAGTAGTTAACAAAAACAAAATCCAAAAAGTTCAAAAATGCTGTCTACGGTACATTTATGGTATCAGGAAATTTGATCCGGTGTCATACAAACTCTCGAATATTAATTGGCTGGACATGGAATCTAGACGTAGTTTGCATCCTGTTTGTTTCACTCCATTGTTCTTAAAAAGCATCCTCCGTATCTTTACAATAAAATACGTTTTCGATCAGATGTTCATACATTAAATTTAAGATTTAAAGGCTTGCTGTCTCCCCCACCGCATCGCAGCGCAATTTTTTTGAGATCGTTTTCATTTGTTGTTTACGCGACTTATAACAAAATTCCATCATCGTTTAAAGAGCTGTCGTTGGCCGGTTTCAGAATTGCCTATCGAAAATATTTATTTAAGAAACAGATTGTACATTTGCTAGCACATTAATAAGGAGTAGAGTTGGAATGAGTGGTTTTTTTTTTCTCTCTTTTCTCTTAGATTTTAATTGTTGTCAATCAATTAAAGGAAAATATGTTTGTTTAGTTTTAAGAAGAATATTGTTATTTGCCATCAGTGCACAACCATTAGATATGTTATTTTTGTATGTAACTATGCTTTCTTGGGTTAAAATTTTAAATCAGTGTTAACTGCCTTTTAACCCATTTTGTAATCCTTGGCTAAGCTATTTTTAGGTGATGTTATGTGACATATTTTTTTTTAATGTTAATTTTGGGATTACAAATAAACTGCATTATTATTATTATTATTACTGCATTATTATTATTATTTGGCGATATTCAAAGTGTAATGTTCTTTACGCCGTGATCTTTGGCCGGGAAGAGGGAAGAGTGAGCAACCTGCTTTTGCCGTCGAGGCGTACGTTTGGAATGAACGTTCTGTGATCGCTACTCAGCGTGTCTTTCGAAATCGAATCAATAAGCCCTGGCCTGTGCCAGATCGGGAATCAACCTTTACATGAGTCGCTATATTCAGACAAAGCGGGAGTGGGAATTCTAACCGATATCTAATCATGTTGGAAGATTTTTTTCCGTCGACTTAACGAATTAGATTTAAGAGACGTTTGGTTTCAACAAGACGGCGCAACGGCTCACACTTCAATGGTCTTGAGGGAACACTTTCCGGAGCGCCTAATCTCAATAAGGGGCGATTCGGAGTGGCCAGCTCGTTCCCCCGATTTGACTCCTTGTAATTTTTTTATGGGAATTTTTGAAATCCCGTGTTTATGTCAATCGTCCAAGAACCCTAGAAGATCTCAAAGCCCAAATCCGGGCCGAAATGGTCAACATACCAGCATTATTCAGTGTATCGACAATGAAGGGCTTCACCTACCTGAGATGATTTTTAAAACTGTTTGAAGCAAAACTTTACATATGTACCTACATTATTTCAAAAATAATAAAAAGTTCTAGTCCATAAAATGGGTTTTATTGCGTTTTGAAATAAGGAAGTTATGCTGCCGCACCCTGTATATCGACACATGAGGCAATATGGAAAAGTGCAAAAGAAAAATTTATTTTAGCGTGGCCACCGTTGGTTCCAAAGTACGAATGGTCTACACCCCATTGAATGAGTTCTCGGTAGTAAAACCTTGGAGAACCATACCATACAGCGAATAAATTCAGCATTAAAACTAATTTTGGCTAAATTAAATTTAAAAAATAAATTTAAATAGAAAAAACTATGCTCCGCTCATGACACCCTTGCGTTTTTCAAAATATTTTTAATACCCAATGCTATTGGCAAGGAAATGAAATATGAATGAGTAACCATAAGTAAAACTTGGAATGGAAATAAAATAGCACTGATAAACCTCTACCAAAATATTCATAACATGTGTTCGAAATGTTGACCGTCCATTTCCAGACACTTCGATATTCTTTTTTGAAAACTACGGCTAACTCTGGTCAACATTTGTGGGGTAACAGTTTGAAATGCATCTCTTATGAGTATTTTCATATCGTGTGGTGTTGTTGGAGGCGTCTTGTAGACAATTCCTTTCACGTATCCCCATAAAAAGAAATCCGGAGGAGTTAAATCGGGAGATCTGGGAGGCCAATTTTTAAATCCATTTCTTCCAATCCACCTGTTTTGAAAATTGGTATCCAAAAATTGTCCAACCTCGTGATGATAATGAGGCGGAGCTCCATCTAATTGAAACCACATGGTTTTTCTCCTGTTTAAAGGAATTTCTTCTAATAATACAGGAAGTTGGTGTAGAAGAAAATCGAGAAACATCATACCATTTAAAGATCCCTCAAAAAAATAGGGTCATATTAAATATGGGCCGAATGTTCCACCCCACACATTAATGGACCACCTATTTTGATTGCTGATGATTCTGTATTCATGGGGATTCGAGTCAGAATAATAATGGTAGTTGTGTCTGTTCACGAGGCCATTGTACAATTCGTCACTAAATAACACATTATCAAAAAATGTTTCATTTGCTGCCACTTTATCTAACACCCACATGCAAAATTCAATTCTATTGTCAAAATCATTTCCATAAAGCTCTTGACAAAGCTGAATTTTATAAGCATGAAATCTATGTTTTTTAAGCACTCGTCAAATACTTGCCTGACTAATATTGGTGTTTTCGGATATGTGATTTTGACTAATATTAGGATTTTCGATAACTGAACCAACTATAGCAAAAATAGTTTCTTCATTTTCGGTGACAGGTTTTCTTTTCACGTATTTCTTGTAGCTAACACTTCCAGTTTCCTTAAACTGATTTAATAGTCTCTCAAAAGCAGCTGGTCTTGGATGATTTCGTATGGGAAACCTTTCAGCATAAACTCGAGAAGCCAATAAAGAATTTTGATGACATTCTCCAAGGATGAATATCATATCAATACGTTCTTCTTTTGAATAAATAATTGTACATCAATAATAACACTAGTAAAGCATGAACAGTAAATTAAATTGACAGATAAAATAATTTATTTGACATTTCTGATTCCATAGGCGACTAGATACATTAAAACATTTATTTAAAAACACCAAATGGTGTACAAATCAATTATTCGGCGTTTTCTGCCAAAACCCACAGACTTAGCTATAGTACACCCTAATACCATTCGACAGGTAATTAGCAAGTACATTGCTAGGTAAGTTCAGAAATATGACGTTCCATTTACATTAATGAAGTTATAGCAACTTAAAGTTCTTTTTTGAGTAGTTTTAATTTTTGGACACCCTGTATAAGATTGCAAGTTTATTGCAAATGGAATATCAAATATGATCTATTTTTACACTTTAGTGTTCATTTCGTCAACATGACTTTAATAGTTCCTAAGTATTTGAAAGATGAAAATGAGGCTAGATTTTGAGAAAATTCAATTTATTTAAAAAACTTTAAGGTTTAGGTATTATAAACCTTAATGAAACAGACACTTAATTTGATCAGAGGATCTAAAAGTGCAATAATATACAGGGAATTCCATTTAAAAAAACATAACTTTGATACTTTTAGGTTATTTGGGACACCCTGTATAATACTAAACCAATTTTAAAAAGTAGCCATAGTAGATGCCCACATGTCCAACAAATAAAACTTTTTAAAAGTCACGTAGTTTGTCCACAATATTCCGCGCCATAAATCGTGAATAACCCTGTATATATAATACTAAATATTATTTTTTTTCTTTACAGGTCAGTGAATGTGAAAATGTCGTCGATTCTAAAATATGCCTGTGGAAGTGGACTAAAGACAGTGCTGTCATATCTAAAGGAAACCAGGTATATTAATTTCGAAACTTTATATTGTTTGTACATAGTTAAATATACTTTTCATGTTAAAATGATATTTAGGTTAGGTTATAAATAATATACATTGCGATAGAAAAGGACCACCACTCTCCACATTTAATTGTGGCTGTTATACCGAACAGTAAATTTATTACTTCAGCTGTTTGGGGGCATCTCCCGTTTTTATACTCTTTGAATGAACTTTTTTAAATTTTAAACCCTTTTTTAAACCCCTTACCAATGCTCAATGTTTGCAAAGTTAATTAGCAGCTATAGATATCCTGTAGTATTTTTTTTTACTAATTTTGGTTAAAATATGTTAAGTGGTTTTTGTGTTTTGGGGATACAGAAAATTTATAGCCTCCAAATACATATGATATGGAGAGCTAAAAAATTGATATTTCTTATTTTTGAAAAATGTAATAGTGCTTTAAGTAAACGCTAGGAGTTTGCGCGATTTAAAAAAAAAATGCTGCAAAACCGTCGAATATTAACTATAGACAAGAAGGTTCACTAGACGCAGAAAACGGCATCGACTCGTCACATTCCCAGCCACATTTCTGGCCCGCTACTATACATACTAGAAGATACTATACTATAATTATTGCTTTGTAGACATGAACATTATTTTAACTGTGGCAAAACGTTGGCCATCAATCTTATGGTATAACCAAGACTGAGTAAATTATATGGCCAGTTGTGTGCAATCCTAGACAGATAGCTCGGTCTAATTTTACCTTAAAGATGTGATAAATGTCAAAATTTGTTTTCGTAGACAAAAAAACTATTCATTTTCATCTCATTGTATTTTATTATCGCCCGCAATCTTTTCAATATCTCCTTTGTATGCTAATAAACTTTTACAGCAATAAAACTATGCATTTGGAAATTGATATCGCTTTAGCGTCTTTATTTTCTTGTAAAATTTTGACAGACTAAGGGTAGTTTATAGGTAGGCCAAATAAGGAAATTCGCGAAAAAACGGAGCCAGATATTATTATTTCAGTGCCAGTACAGAAGCCTTAGAATTCGCCATGTTTTGCATATAATACTAGTGGTAACTTTTGAACCACTCTGTATAATTTTCTAAAATTTTGGTATGATTAATGTCAAGTCTAAACCAATGAAATTGTGGAATAATAAATAGGGCTTTCCCTGATGAGATGAGCCACCCTGTACAAATATCAATAATTTAAAAATACGTACTTTATGACTGCCTACACACTGGCTGCTTGTTTTGCATGAAATTTTTGGTCATTGAGGTAATATCGAACTTCGACGCCCTAATAACTGACCCTATATATAAATATAAAATTTTGTCAAAGCCTAATGAATGCAGGAACATCATCCCTGTATAGTTAAGTACATAACATACATACAAGAGTCATACATAAATGTATGCATCCCTAATAATATATTATAATATAATACAACAAAGCAGTCATTAATTAACAGGCTAATAATTAATTAAATACATAATAAATTTAACTTGTAGACAATACAATGCGTACAGATGCAGCATTCTCTTAGTATTCATATACGAACAACAATGACATGAGAGCGCATCCATACAGAAATGTACCTATATAGGATGTATAACTATTATTTGCCGCCTAATAATATGACTACCCTAGCGACTTCTATAAATGAGAAGTCAATAGGGAGTTAAGGTAAAACCAAGGACATATACATATATACAGAGTCACTTTTGATTTATGTTTATCAATTTTGTAGCCTGTTGGTTTCAAATTGCAACCCCTATTTTTTAGGACATATTTGAGTTGCTGCTGAGGTCCTGAGTACAATGATGTGCCACATGTGGGGGACACCTCCAGTATCGTCGAATGCTATCTTTCTTTCCAAGGAGTTTAAACCAATTTCGGTGTCAGTTTAAACTTTTTCACGAGATTCATTGAATTGAGACAATTTCAGTGGCATCCAAAGTGTCGGTACAAACGATTTCACGAAATTGATGAAGCTTGAACCAATGTTGACATTTAATGAGTTTCTACAAACTTTTTCGTGAGATTGGACCAATTTCAGCAGCATTCAGTTGTCAGTAGAAACTTTTTCACGAGATTCATTGAATTGAGACAATTTCAGTGGCATCCAAAGTGTCGGTACAAACGATTTCACGAAATTGATGAAGCTTGAACCAATTTCGACATTTAATGAGTTTCTACAAACTTTTTCGTGAGATTGGACAAATTTCAGCAGCACTCAGTGTGTCAGTAGAAACTTTTTCACGAGATTCATTGAATTGAGACAATTTCAGTGGCATCCAAAGTGTCGGTACAAACGATTTCACGAAATTGATGAAGCTTGAACCAATGTCGACATTTAATGAGTTTCTACAAACTTTTTCGTGAGATTGGACCAATTTCAGCAGCATTCAGTTGTCAGTAGAAACTTTTTCACGAGATTCATTGAATTGAGACAATTTCAGTGGCATCCAAAGTGTCGGTACAAACGATTTCACGAAATTGATGAAGCTTGAACCAATTTCGACATTTAATGAGTTTCTACAAACTTTTTCGTGAGATTGGACCAATTTCAGCAGCATTCAGTTGTCAGTAGAAACTTTTTCACGAGATTCATTGAATTGAGACAATTTCAGTGGCATCCAAAGTGTCGGTACAAACGATTTCACGAAATTGATGAAGCTTGAACCAATTTCGACATTTAATGAGTTTCTACAAACTTTTTCGTGAGATTGGACGAATTTCAGCAGCATTTAGTTGTTAGTAGAAACTTTTTCACGAGGTTCATTGAATTGAGACAATTTCAGTGGCATCCAAAGTGTCGGTACAAACGATTTCACGAAATTGATGAAGCTTGAACCAATTTCGACATTTAATGAGTTTCTACAAACTTTTTCGTGAGATTGGACGAATTTCAGCAGCATTTAGTTGTCAGTAGAAACTTTTTCACGAGGTTCATTGAATTGAGACAATTTCAGTGGCATCCAAAGTGTCAGTACAACTGATTTCACGAAATTGATGAAGCTTGAACCAATTTCGACATTTAATGAGTTTCTACAAACTTTTTCGTGAGATTGGACGAATTTCAGCAGCATTTAGTTGTCAGTAGAAACTTTTTCACGAGATTCATTGAATTGAGACAATTTCAGTGGCATCCAAAGTGTCAGTACAACTGATTTCACGAAATTGATGAAGCTTGAACCAATTTCGACATTTAATGAGTTTCTACAAACTTTTTCGTGAGATTGGACCAATTTCAGCAGCATTCAGTTGTCAGTAGAAACTTTTTCACGAGATTCATTGAATTGAGACAATTTCAGTGGCATCCAAAGTGTCGGTACAAACGATTTCACGAAATTGATGAAGCTTGAACCAATTTCGACATTTAATGAGTTTCTACAAACTTTTTCGTGAGATTGGACCAATTTCAGCAGCATTCAGTTGTCAGTAGAAACTTTTTCACGAGATTCATTGAATTGAGACAATTTCAGTGGCATCCAAAGTGTCGGTACAAACGATTTAACGACATTGATGAAGTTTGAACCAATTTCGACATTTAATGAGTTTCTACAAACTTTTTCGAGACATTGAGTGAGATTGGACGAATTTCATCAGCAGCATTCAGTGTGTCCGTAGAAACTGTTTCACGAGAATCATTAAGTTGAGACAATTTCAATGGCATCCAAAGTGTCGGTACAAACGATTTCACGAAATTGATGAAGCTTGAACCAATTTCGACATTTAATGAGTTTCTACAAACTTTTTCACGAGATTCATTACAGTTTGAAACAATTCCACTGGCATTCAAAATGTCGGCACAAACGATTTCATGAGATTGATGAAGCTTGAACCAATTTCTAAATTCAATGAGTCTTTTCAAACTTTTTCGTGAGATTGGACGAATTTCAGCAGCATTCAGTTTTCAGTAGAAACTTTTTCATGAGATTCATTGAATTGAGACAATTTCAGTGGCATCCAAAGTGTCGGTAAAAACGATTTCACGAAATTGATGAAGCTTGAACCAATTTGGGCATTGAATGAGTCTCTACAAACTTTTTCGTGAGATTGGACGAATTTCAGCAGCACTCAGTGTGTCAGTAGAAACTTTTTCACGAGATTCATTGAACTGAGACAATTTCAGTGGCATCCAAAGTATCGGTTCAAACGATTTCACGAAATTGATGAAGCTTGAACCAATTTCGACATTTAATGAGTTTCTAGAAACTTTTTCGTGAGATTGGACGAATTGCAGCAGCACTCAGTGTGTCAGTAGAAACTTTTTCACGAGATTCATTGAGTTGAGACAATTGCACTGGCATCCAAAGTGTCGGTACAAACGATTTCACGCGATTGATCAAGGCTGAACCAATTCGGGTTGCATGCAATGAGTCGCTACAAACTTTTTCATGAAAGTGATGAAGTGTGGACCAATTTCTGTGGCACTCAAAGTGTTAGTACAAACGTTATGATGTTTTGATGCTATCGTGAAAAAGTACAAGTTGCCTTAGGCATCTCTTTTTAGTTCTTACGCTGCCAGCAATAACCCAATAATCGATGCTCAGATGTTTAACAGTCTTTCACCGTTTTGGCGCATATTCACTTGGGTCGTTGGGACAAAGCTACACTCAAGATCATAAGCGACTACTGCAAGTTTGGAGGTATTTCTTTTACGCTGATTTAGATTTCAGGATGATAAACTTTATTTTTCGTGGCCGTAAATCGACAACAATAAAATGACCTACGCCACGCTCGTAGAAAACTTCACACACGAAGTGAGTTGAGAATGTATGTACAATATATTTTTTCTGGCACCATTGCAGCATAAGATTTTCGTTGATCGTTTTTAAGGCACGTACCCTCAAAAACATAATAGATATATAGATGTGTTTCATTATTATGAGTCAGTGAACACACAAGGTTGAATCTGCGCTCGCCACAAAATATCTTGGCATCGGATCCTATGGCGACTATTCTCTATGTATATAGTTATATGCTTTGGGTAATATATGTGGGTTAAGTGTCTGGAACACACTTTGCACCTGTTTTTATTTATTGTGAATTTGATAAATTTTAAATAAAGTCTGCATACGAGGGATACTTCCAATATAGAATATCAGGGACACTTAAAATGTTAGAGGTAATATATTTGCTTGGTATAGAAAATTGAAGATAACTTGTGCACCTTGAATGTACCCAATTGATTCCAAACGGTGTAAAAACTACCTACTTAATTATAAATTTATAAATATAAAAGTAAAAATAATAATTACAACATCCTAAACTAATCCAACTACCTCATTACTTTGTTCAAAAATTATAAATACAAAAAATTAAGAAGAAGAATTACAGCCACTGTTTTTCAAAGAAATAGGAAAACTTTATGACTTGCGTTGTCAGAGAAGATGCCATCATCTATTTTAAGAAGATGACCCTATATTAATCGGCCGAGGCATTGTGATGTCCTGCAACAACGATGCTGTCACACCCTCACGCCTTCAGTATATATAATTCCAGGCAAACTGGTAACGACGAAAAATTAAAGCCTAATCTACACGTCAATTTATAGCTACACAGGCGTTAACAAAGGGATTTTCATATAAATTTGACCCAGCTCTTTGTACAAAGGTAAAAATACAATACATTTCGTCATGTTATCGGAGTTTCTGTCTACTGGTCTGAAACACAGAGCTGTAGAAAAAGAATACAAAAGCAATTTCCGACGAGAGATGTATAGAGTTAACATTAAAATTGCACCCCAACACAACGAAGCGAACATGTTCATACCTCGAATGGAAAGCTTTTTATAAAGCGTTACAAGCTCAAATATGAGTACAGTGCTAGGCAAAAGTGAATGTGCATTGTCAAATATATCTAAAGGATATTCCAATTTAGAAGTTTCGTTTTGATTTTTAATAAAAACACCTATGCGATAGAGAAAGGTTTGTCCACAACTCCTTTTGCAGGACCATACTCTTGTTTTTCACGTCACCCCAAAGAAAGAAAGTCCAATTGTGTTCAATCACATGATTTTGCGGGCTATTTGTAATACCATTTCTAAGAAATAACTCTGTTAGTCTGTAGTAGGCCAAGGACGATAATTTTGAAAATGGTAAAAAGTGAAAAAAAATTATAGTAGCATGGAACCCGTTGGAAAAGGTAGCGAATATAACAAAAATGAAAGGAAAAATAAATTACGGGCGATCTGTGGTTTTTAAGGGTAAAAAACGGTTAATCTCGATTTCGGTAAAACTGCAAGTCCTATGAAAAAAAGTTAAATGGCAAAGTTGTAGGTAATAAAAAGATCTAGAACTTTTGTGTCGACACTTTTTTCACATAACCTCAAAATTTATGTGAAAAATTCGAATAACCGAGTTTTTGGTTTTTTATTTTCATCTTTTGCAAAAAAATTTATTTTTTCACGAAATTTCATGAAAATTTACCTTTGTATGTCCCAAACATACAGTAATTTTTTTGTTTGTCAATATAACATGAAATCTTATGTTTTTGGCATCATTAAAGTGTAAATTTTAATAAATAGCTCAAAATTATCCATAATGATTAAAAAAAAAAAATTTCAGACTCGAGTTTTTTTCATTATTTGCATTTTCTGAGAACATTTACCATAGTAGTGTATATATTTTTTTATACCATCAGAAAGTAGAGATTTCAACAAACAAAAAACACACCAACTTTTTTAAAAAAGCAGATATTTTGACGTGCGAATTTTCGATTGAAAATTACGGTGCTTTTTCGATATTAAGTCAAAATAAGGTGAAAAAATGAATATTTTAAATCAAAAAAATTACTGAATGTTTGGGACATACAAAGGTAAGTTTTCACAAAATTTCGTGAAAAAATATTTTTTTTGCAAAAGATAAAAACAAAAAACCAAAAACTCGGTTATTCGAATTTTTCACATAAATTTTGAGGTTATCTGAAAAAAGTGTGGATACAAAAGTTGTAGATCTTTTTATTACTTACAACTTTGCCATTTAACTTTTTTTCATAGGACTTGCACTTTTACCGGAAATCGAGATTAACCGTATTTTACCCTTAAAAACTCACCCTCTCCCCCTTCCCGACCTCAGATCACCCGTAATTTTTGTTATATTCTCCACCTTTTCCAATGGGTTTCATCCTACTATAATTTTTTTTGGTCTCAAAAATTATCAACCCTGGTCTTGTTGGAATTAAATATTGTCAAAATCCATGCCTTCCAATTCTGGCAATTTGTCAATTTTTCTCTTCATTCGTCTAACTATTCTAACATTAGAGCGTAGTGATTTTCCCGTTATACTTTCTAATTAATCAATATGATGTTTCCGACTTACTTTGGGACCTTCAACTTCTTGAGACGTGGTGCCTTTTTTATGTCATTTCATGTAGTCCTGTTTGGAGTCAGTTTCATAATAGATAGTTTATTACAATATTCGAAAAATACAATTTGTCGCCAACCAGTATTCTGACTGCCCTCTTTTGCAATCTGAAAATTCTCAAGGCGTGCGAAGAACCACCCCAAAGCACGATGGCGTAAGTCAAGTGTGAATGGAAAACCCCAAAGTAAGCCGTTCTAAGGACATGAAAATTTAAGTAACACGCAAGCTGTCTAAGCAAAAATAGAGCACTGGACAACTTGCGACTTATGTGTTCGATGTGAGAGTACCGGTTAAGATTGTCATCTAAATAGATTCCAAGCACTTTGACAGTGGGAGAAATTAGAAGACAGCTTCAGAACATTGCACTTGTCCTCGTTAAGCCTTAACCCGTTCGCACCAAACCATTTCTTGGCTGCATTCAAGATCGAAAGGGATACAGTGTTCAGATTGTCAAAACTTGAACTACTCGACACAAAACTGGCATCATCTGCAAAAAGGGACGGAAATGAGATATCTGACATATAATGGGAGATATCATTAATGCATATAATAATGAAGCCAAGTTTTGTCTTCAGTCACAATCAGAGCTTCAAAAGCCCGTGCCCGTTTCAGTAGATTATTGGAGATTTTATCATCTGGTAAATAAAAGCTGTAATAGAATTACACCACGTTGCTGGTCTCGGCTGACGGCTCGCTTATCAAATTCCATGGTTTTCTCGGGTGCACAATACACTATATTTTTCAACTACCTAGGAAATTGCATTTATTTGAGTTGAACTGGTCGCAAAATACAGAGGTAAATATCATCCCACAATGCATAATGTATATTCAGCAATTCCAATATAAAACTTTATTCAATTTATTTAATTATTTATATTGAGTAGTATAACATTTTGGTATTGTGTTGTTTTTGGTTTTTGAAAACCGGAACTAGGTTTTACCTTAAATAAATAGCTTATTTAAATTAAATTTCATGTTTATTTACCAAATAATGTTGTTGTGTTTAAATTTTGCTTATATACACACATTTCACATATTGAAATAATTCTGATTATAACATGTTCCCACCCACAACTGCATTTAACATGTATTCAATTATACAGATACCAAGTAAATAAAGCTCTGCGTGCTTTTGAACATTGTTGTTACTGATTTTGTCAAAAAAAAATTAGTATAGAGAAAGAGTAAAATAATTAAAATTTGCTCCTTCGGGCTATTGCACTAATTTTTCTATACGCACAATTTAACAAAGACGAGAAATGAAATACTGAACAAATTATGGTAATCTATTTGCTCTGTAAAACAATAGATTAATTTAATGAGGGAAAAAAAGACTAAATTATATCGCCTTAGTTCCATTTTGTGGCCGATTTCATTTTCATCGTTGATGAAATTTAATTGACAAGCGAGTGAAAGGAAAAAAGCGTTTTAGTCTCCATTGTTTCAGAGCTTTCACAGAACTATGGAATTTTAGGGATGAGTATAGAGAGGAAAATGATCATTCATTATATAATCTGTGATATCTACACGTTAATGAACATAATGTAATGCTTTTTAGTTTTTTGGAATATCTATCACTCAATTTATACCTGTTGTGAACCATATCGTCTCGTTCAGACGTCAGAACTGCTTGGACTCCTGCCAGTGGCGTTATTCCCATAGGGTCAATCACATAAACGTCCCTTAGCCTCTCGTCACTTTGACCTCCTTTGTGAATTACTCTAATTTAGAGATTGCTCAGTTGCCCCAAATTGTTCGTGAAGTTCCTGATCACTTTGAGGGCAAATTCCCATCAGAATTATTTCAGCCTTCTCCAGTTTTGCGATATTTTCAGTAATCTCGGTTGCTTCTTCGCAAAAACGATTTTCATCCTCCTCAGTCAAGACCGTCTGTTTGAGAAGCTACCTCATCGGATAGTGTCGTGTGAAAAAGTTTGTCATTACACTTAAATTTTTTCTATCCAGTTAGACAAGCTTTTTGAGTTTTGGTTCTGAGGATTTGTGCCTCTTTGATTGTTTCTGGGCTGGAGTTTTCCTCCAGTAGGCAATTCTTTCATCATAAGGGGCCATGCAAGTTGCTTTAGGGACTGTTTGAGCTTTAATGCTCGAATTCATCTGGTAGACTTGTGTGTTTCCATGTCTCTGGGCTTACAATCTTGCTTCTCCCTGCCATGCTGTAGTCTCTTTTGAGGTGCACAAAAAGATAACTTACGAAGACTAATTCATAAACAAATCGCAATACCAGAAATAATTTCAGAAATGTTGCAAAGGTTTCAGCGGATGTTAAAGTGAAAACTTTAAATTTCATGAAACAATTCGTGTGTGTATTTATTATGTGTATGCTATTACCATTTATACATGGACCGTTTAATTCGGTAATAAACGACTGTTTGGGATGATGGATATGTTACCCAGTATGCACAATAAAGCACGTGTATATCTCATGTATGTACTGGTGCTATCCCTATTATTTACAACAGGGTAGTTTCAAAAGTCCTTTTTAGGATTTAAATATACCTCGAACGCAAAAATTAAAAAAAAAAAGAATTATATACACTTATTCTATTTGGTAAAAAAATCGAGGAAAGTTAGTATCAAATTAATTCATGAATGTTAAGCATCATTCCTATCTAATTGTATGTAATATTTGTAAAGTATATTTGCGTTTAATCTAATTTTACTTGGCACAGTATACTTTGTGACAAAAACAAATTAGGGTGCAATCAATAACGTTCAAGAGCTATCCATTACACAAGAATTATAGGGTGTTCTATGAAAAAACTACGTAAGATTAAATGTAAGAAATCCATATTTAGCACCATCAACGCAAAATCAAGCCGGGGGCCAGTATCGACGATGTTTTCTCCCTATTAAAGTGTTATTTCTCTATAGCATGAACATTTTATTAACTGTCACCTGCTAATTTTGATATTTTACTTTTGGGGCTTAGCTCTATTATTTTGCGTTGCTTTATTAGTTTCATATCGTGGTTATGATGGCTATAAAAATAAGGACTAACGAAACAAATATAAAACGATGTTTTGAGAAGAGTAATACAACGTATAGGTAGAGCATTGAGCGATTATTGACCGGATATAAGTGCGAGGGTGTCTCAAAAGTTCAAGGGCGGTAGTTCGATCAAAAATATGACTAAAATATTCTATAATTTTTTTCGTAAGGCCCTTGATTTCGGGACTAATCGTGCTTTAAAGTTAGACCCCGAAGATGGTTTTCACCTAATAGCTCCGAAACAGTGAAAAATCAATTGTTATGAAACTTGGAGGGTATACCCAGTACCTACATAGTGACTGCAAATATGAAAATATAGCAACATTATAAAAAAAGACGTATCAAAGTTTAGGGCCATTTTATGTAAGGGTTGGTCCTACCCTGGTTATCAAAATGAGAGTGAAATGTTACTTTAATTTCATATTTGCCTTCTTTATGTACTGAGTATACTGTCCAAGCTTCATGACAATTGACTTCATCGTTTCGGAGCTATTACGGAAAAACCATCTTCAGGGTGTAACTTTAAAGCACGAATAGTTCCGAAAGGAATAACCTGAAGAAAAAGAATTATAAATCATTATAGTCTTATTTTTGCGCAAAGTATCTGTCCTTGATATTTCTCCTAATACTTCTGGGACACCCTGTATACGCTGTGTCCAAGATAAGAATGGGAGAGCATTGGAATCTTGGAAACGGTTAAAGGGAGTTAAATTAGAGAAATGTTGTACAATTTAGAGACTTTTTAAATGGTGTTTTCAAAATTCAACTAACTTTAGTCATTTTCGAGAATTTTTGAAAAAACAATTTTTTGCGATTTTAGTTTTTATTTATTTCTGACGTTATTTTTACAGATATACAAAAATTAAAAGCACTTTCTTATTGTTACTTTTTGAGAGGAATATGATAGAGTTTACAAATTTTCTCTACAACGTTTCGTGTTTGAAAAATCATCAACTTTGTTTTTTAAATACAATTTTTATTGTTAAAAGGAAATTTGAAAAAGACCGAAAAGATAGCCGAAACGTCATGAAAATATAAAATAATTTTTTTATTCCTATATAAATATCTGTTAAAGTGTCCTTTCTATGCTCAAAAAAGAATTTTTCAAATTGATTGAAAAATAAATGTACAATTACTGATTTCTTATACCTTTTTAAAAGGTTAATGTTAAAATATTTTTTAATTGAAAGGCTACATGGATATTTTTTAAGGATTTTATAGGTTTACCCTGTAGGTACTAGCTCCTGTAATATCCCGTGTAGCGTACGTGCTAATATTGGATAGCAATGCACTTTAGTCATACATTATTAAATAGCTACCAGTATTTTGAATCTGTACTATATAACTGTCAGCAAAAACTGTTTACTGGAAATACTAATGCAATAATCAAATAGTTACAACTGCGAATTGTTGAGAATTAATTACATGATGCACCTAGAGAAGAGTTTTTTGTTTTTTTGGTAATGTGATGTTTTCAAAATTAAACAAACTTTAGCCGTTTTCGAGAATTTTTGAAAAAACAATTTTTTGCGATTTTGGTTTTTATTTATTTCTGACGTTATTCTTACAGATATAAAAATGAAAAAAACTTACTCATTGGTACTTTTTGAGGAAAATAAGATAGCGAAATTTTCACTACGACTTTTCCTTTTTGGAAAAACCATTATCAACTTGTTTTTTTTTTTAAATCCGGCTCTAGATTTTGTATTGTTAAATTTAAAACCATTTTCAATGCAAAGATAAGTGGTATATCACACGTAATGGTTTAAATAAGTTTTCAGTGTTTTTAGCTGTTATTTAAACTAAATCAAGAAAGATCGCCATAGTTTGGCACTTATTTTGATTAAAACATTCATCTGTGAAAGGCGTTTTTTTAATAACTTCAAAAGGGAAAAAAATGTCAATTAAATTTAAAAAACCGCGTACAGAATAAAATGTTGTACTGAGACAGAAATACATTGTCAAATAATAATAAATAATTGTGAGTAACGACGAGAGAATGTTTTTGCAAAACCTACTACTCTGCATTCAGTCCGTTAAGTGCCAAACTATGACGATTTTTCTTCAATTATTTTAAATAACTGCTAATAACATTGAAAACTTGTTTAAACCATTACATGTGAGATTGAATTGAAAATGAATTTGAATTTAACAATAAAAAATCCAGGACCGTATTGAAAAAAACCAAGTTGATGATGATTTTTCAAAAACGAAAAGTTGTATAGAAAAATTGTAAACTCTATCATATTCTTCTCAAAAAGTAAGAAAGTGCTTTTAATTTTTTTATGTCTGTAAAAATAACGTCAGAAATAAATAAAAACTATAATCGCAAAAAATTGTTTTTTCAAAAATTCCCGAAAACGGCTAAAGTTAGTTTAATTTTGAAAACAGCATTCAAAAAGTGTTTAAATTGTACAACTTTTCTCTAATTTAACTGACATTGTAACTCCTACCGTTTCCAAGATTCCAATGCTAACCCATTCTTATCTTGAACACATACAGTGTGTCCCCGAATAGGTGAAACGACTCTTGTAAAAGACATGCAATTTTCGAGTGCAGATTTGATCTTTGTGTGTGTGTTTTGAAACTAATTTGAGACATAATTTTATAGTTTTAAAAAATTTCAAAATCCTAAGCCTATTTTGATTTGTTTCTTATATTATCTCTTTTTCCTTGGAAAAGTGCCCTTTTGGTAGCAAATACTACAAAATGTTATTTACGAAAATCGTTCAGAAAGATAAGGTGAATAAGACAGTAAAATTTGAACGCTGTCTGTCCATATTTTTTTTTATTTCAAGGCACTTTTCTCGACGTTTCGACAAAAATTTCTGTTTGTCAATAAGAACCTAAAACCCAATAATAATATCCACAAATTACAAATTTTTATTTAAATTAAAATAACCGAAAAATTTTTGTTTGTATCTTTTCAAACAAAATAAAAAGGTGAAATATGGATTTCACCACAATTAACTAGTGTAAAAAATCAGTATGTTCAAAATTTCCAAGGCATACTTGATTTTTCAAAACTAAAATTGTCTCAAATTAGTTTCAAACCAAGCAGGGCTGGACCCAAGAAGATCAAATTTAAACGCGAAACTTTTTTGTCAGTCGTTTCACCTATATAGGTTCATTTTTGTAAATCCCTGTCCTTTTGATATTTTTGTTAGCCCCACATGGTACATTTTTAACCGCTCAACGTAATTTAAATATTATTTCGAATATTTATACATTGTAACCATAGCTACTACATTATTTTTCATGACAGTTAAACAAACGACCTTAATTATAATTTGGACAGTATGAAAAACAGCGACAGTTGTTTAGTTTTACTATAATTATTATTTTTTTATTTTTGTATGTGACATTTCATGTACCGTGCAACCTTTCTGTAATGTGTATAGTGTAGTTATGCAAACTCGGCGTGCATTTCGACAAAAGAAAAAAGCCACTGGTGCGTTTTAAATAATTATTGTGTAGTTTGAACATAAAGCTGGCGCTAAACAATTTAAAATTATTTTCGCGTTGCAAATATACATACAATTTGGATGTGAAATTATAAAATACGGTATTGTAACGTTTTTCGTGGTTGGTAGTGTGAAATAATAACGAGATTTGAATTAAAACTAATTTATTTACACTTATAAGACACAACACTGTTGGTTTTATTATATGATTTACTTTCTTTCTCAAACCCTTCCAGAGAGTATCTAGTCAGAGAACAACTAAGGGAGAGAATATAATCTCTGTCTAAACTCAGTACGTCATCAAATCTCTCTGCGCGAATGAGGTGCGCAAACTAGCCGCGCCCACCAGACTTTATATTCTCCCCCTTAGTTGTTCTCTGACACTAGCTCGAGTTTAACAAGACGTGTAGCGGGGTTGCCAACTCGTGTACATTTTCTTCTTCATTACAGTATTATTAGAGGATGCTGGAATTATTATAATCACAAAACATTTTGTAGAATTTATTTAGAGAAAAGTTGAAATATGTCCTATCTATTTCAAGTGGTTTCAGTTTCTAATCTGTGTTTGTTGAAATAGCGAAAATGTGACGTCAATTTTAAATGCGACACACTGTAGATACGTTCCAGATTAATTCAACTGAAAGTGATTTTGCCTTTACTATCTGGCATTCCAAAGCGAATGTTATGAAGTGGAGAGAGATAACTACCAACTTGTAACCTATAATTAAACATTTTGAAGTGGGCTTTAAGTGCCGAAACTTTGTCTCGTATATACATGTTATAATATGTAGCTAGTTGCTAGCTGCAGTAAAGTGCATATATTGCTTACAGAGATAATCTTTCAAAGCATTGTTTTATATGGATAAAACAAGGGTAATATAGAGTGCTCTATACAGCCACCTACCTATAATATTACTCTATCTTTCTCTGTCTTTCTAGTGCTTTAGCTAAAGCTACTAATCGATCGCTGTTAAATGAAGCTTTAGTTATGCTAGATATTTGGAAAGTTTATAATCCCCTCTCAATATTTTGCAACATGGAAGCAGAATGAGTGCTGTATTCAAATATTAATAGAGAAAGCCATATTCAATTTCCAAAATAATAACGGGTAACATTATTAAATACATATTATAGAAAGCTTCTATATTATATTATCAATTAGGTATTATGTTCTCCCGGTTTCCTAGTCAAATTAGTACCTAAATATTTGTATTTTGTATCTCAGTGACATGGTTTATAAGGCTTCTTCAGGTGATGATAATCGCTGTCTACGATTTTTTATTGTTTCACGTTTGGAAACAAAAAGAAGTCGCTCAAATAGTCAATAGTTTAACGTGCCGTGTGTGAACTGGCATTGTCACGATGAAGAATAATGCTACGTTTTCGGTTAGTCTTCTATAACTTCTGGCACATCCTTCTTTATACGAGCCATAAACAACTAAATTTGGCAACGTTGAGAACCAGTGTATGTTCCAATACCGATTAAAATGTTAGGTTGGGTTGTGCATCTATTTTTTAAAATTTCTGTAAATATTTGTCAAAAACAAAAAAATGTGAACAAATCGAACGTTCATACAGGCCGAATTAATTGAAATTTTAGCAGATCTTCTTTTAAAGTTAAGTAAAATTAATGTTTTTATTAATTGGAATATTAAAAGAAATTAAAATTTCTATGTTACAAAAATTCGATTACAAAGTAGTTTGCAAATATTTTCGTTGCGACCGCTTCCCTGCCGCGTATGTACAGTATACCGGTATATTATTATTCGTATTGCGGCGTTGCCGATATCTGTTCATGACTTGTCTAAAGGAGGCTGTGCTTTTGGCAAACAAGTTACTGTATACCATTCAGCGTTAACTGTTTTTTGACCCCCTAAAGGGGATAAACTCAGTTATGGCGAGCGAAATGACAATATTTTCTTGATTTGTTTTCAGCTGCTGTGCAGAAGGATGTTTGAATTGATTTCTAGGCATGAATACAGTGATAACACCTTAGACTATTTAGCACAGAGAGACAAAACATTTTATTGATAAAAACATATCAATGTAACGAGTGCAACGAAATGAGACTATTCTCTCTCTTACGTCGGCGTACCAACATGGCAACACTGTTAAAAAATCTGATAGAGCTACTCGGCAGTGGCGTACCATAATATTTTGTTTAATATCTTTTAATTTTTAGTGTTATATGGTAAAAATGTCAATATCCTTATAATTATTTTTATAGATATTCCGACTTATCCTTAATTTTGAATTATGAACCAAAGGGTTCGCAAAAAATTAAAAAATCCCGATGGCAGCCAGTCGGAGAAGTAGATTTTTGATTTATGTATTTTTTATTTATACTTAGTCTACCACTGACACCCACTATTAATAAACAAATAATGGAATATTCTGACATTCGCCAAATATAACCAAAGTGTCATATTGACAGTTATTTTAACTGAAATACCCATTATACTATAATACATACGTAAGAACGGTCTTATTGTTATTTCACAGGTGTTTATTTGTCAAAATAATTACAGGTATAGCGGGTGATGATATTTTTTTTATTTTTTGTTACTTTATATTGACTTACATTTACTTAAATATGCCAGCGATGAAAAAACTCTCCAAATAAATATTGTAGAGATTTAAGTGCTCTATCATTTGATATATAACATCGGTATTTTCTATTAACAACGAAAAAAATATGATTTTTTTAAAACTTTGACAGGCCGCCATTCTGAAACTAGCTCTCCGATTTCAATCGCCAACTAACTCACGCGATTCCATGACCTAGCCGATTTTTTAACCAAATTTTGTTTCGATTGGTCAAAAAATGCGGCCTAGAACGTGACGCAAAGTTTCTATATCCCATATATATATATATATATATATATATGGGATATAGAAACTTTGCGTCACGTTCTAGGCCGCATTTTTTGACCAATCGAAACAAAATTTGGTTAAAAAATCGGCTAGGTCATGGAATATATATATATATATATATAACTTTGTGTCTTGAACTTATTTCGGCATATTTGGGAAAGTTCTTAAGATCCTCTATCCCAAGAATTGAAAACCATTCTTTAAGGGTTTTTTGGAAATCTAAAATAATCATCATTTTGAAGAAATGTTAGGGAATATTAGATGTCAAAAAGGTACAAGATTTTTGTACAGTAACTGTAAGGATTTATTTATGAGCCAAATTTAAAAGAAGATAGCAATGCTTCATAAATTCAAACTCCAAGCTTGGCATTGTTGTCAGAGCTACATCAAAGAGGTGACAGCCGGTGGAATTCTTTTGATGTTGATCCATTCTGCTCGGTGATCTTGTCCATTTAAATTGAAGTTATCTTATGTCTCATAAGTGTAGTGTAATTACAGAATAACAAATCGATTTTATAATACCATTGATTTGGTATGAATTAAGCTGATGAATGAGATAATATCACCATTCAATTTACTCGCACTACATATTACCTAAAATACATAATTTTAGTTTGCATTTTAATTACAAAAGTACCTACATCATTTTGATCAACACCCGATTAACTTTAAATAATTAATTTTATAACTCTTCACATCAACCCTAATAGTCATTTTAATTCCTGTTCATTTTGAAACAGAATTAATTTATTTGCAAATAATCGACATTATAAAAATAATTTTTCTGCAATTCAAATTCTGTTTGCGATTATAATTGTAATGTCAATGGATGGTGTTTGTAAATTTCCAATTTAATTAACAAATTTCACGTTGGACTACCAGTCAGTCCCACGGCTGGGAGTCCAACAGGAGGGGGAAACGCAATGAGGAATTTTCGCATTCAAATATTGGCAAAGGGATTAACAAATTTCTAATTTTGGATTTAATCGGAGTTTGGAATGGGATCAGCTGCGTACTTTTGGTAAATCCCTTTTATTGAATGAAATTACCTTTTGCAGGTTGGAAGGTTTCTGTTCTGTGTAAAGTTTTAATCAAACAATACACATTCCTCGTTGTCTGTCAAGAAGATGTCAGTCAAGCACATTCGAATTGAAGCCTCTAGTTTCCCTTCACGTGAATTTGCCTTATTGACAGTAAATCATCGTAAAAATTAACTATAATCAGATAAATTTAAAAAAATAAAACGATTTTGTCAAACAGAGTTTTTAATTAAATGTTCTACTATAGTTGTAACTCCAATTTACTTTTCCACATCCACACAGTCCCTAAATAAAATGTAAGTACGTACTTCATTCGAATTAAAATTAGTTGCCGATTTGTAAACAACCAATATATACTTTTATTTTTAATTACAAACTCCAAACTTAATTGGAGAGGCTCACTCAACGTTAATCTCTGGATTTAGCTTAAAACGCAATAACCTAAATTCCCTTTTTTTTTATTATTTATTTCGGGGTTCTACAACGATCGTTCCATTGTGTTTTTAATTAAAAACTTACTAGTAATTAAAAGTTTTATTTATTAATAATTGCGAGTTGCTCAAAACCAGTGGCGTTTGTTTAAACTTTTGTTATTGGAAATCTAGAAACTGTTCTAATTTTAGTTATTTGTTCTATTAATCTCACATCTCACTACTACTACCGCACCATCACCCTGTGATTAAAAAGTTTGAATTCTTATTAGGCGCATCAATGAGACGCCACTGTTCACAACAGCAATATAGCAGTGATAATGTCATACCCATCCCGCATGCAGTTTAGAATGTACTGTATACTTCTACTGTTAATCTTGAATGAATTGCTCAGTCTAAACTAAACGCAGGCACCTAGCCACCTGCCTGCTTCCTATTAATATACATCAATATTATTGCATATAAGATTGTATTGAAGAATTTACAAAAATGCTCTAACAGCAGGAAATGACATGTAGGGTTTATAAGTTTATAAGAATTGCTTGTTACATAAAGCAACAAGAATTTAAGTTATGTTGGAAATTTGTTTCACACTACCATGCTTTCACCAGACGGCCGTCTCGTCGATCCACGACTCATCAGTGGTGATCGGCAGGCAGTGTGACCCAAATTTCTAACATCTACAAAGAGCTTATACTAGCACGAGAATTGATTGAGATCAATTCATAAAATTTTACATGCATTTGGGGATCGATAACCTAAAATAAACTGCATTATTTTGGCTAGATATAGGGAGCTTTATTATATTAAATTATTACTTTTTTAAAAAGAGATGAAGGATGCCCGACAACGCGTTCACGCAAAGTTGCTCTGAAAACTCCATTTAGACTGTGGACAGAAGATGAGGATAAGAAGGAGGTCAGTAGGTAATATAAATATCTCAACGTTAAGTAATTGAGTAGCTCTCTACAATTTTTCAAAGCTGCGAGCTGCAACTGAGATCAACCTAAAGACGGTGGTTCCAAATTAATTTTGCCCATTGTATAGTTGTTGTGGACTCGTATACTTTATGATTACTACTGATATCTAGGATAAGAACTTCTATTAGTTTATTATTTGTGAAACGAAACCGATGACTTACAGTTTTTGTAGATTCAATCCATTTTCTCTCTATCCCACCATATTTATGTATTCGACAGGGGTCGACAATAAATTCTCCACATTAAATCTAAATGGAAGCAGCTAGGCAATACCAACTAGCGCTCCAGCTAAAAACAGTAGAAACATGGAAACAACAAAGGGGAAATAGAACTGAAAAGAAATCTGAAACTGAAATCCATGCGATAACACAGTGTGGAACAGCTGGTGCCCCCATAAATTTGGCAACCTATGACCCTTATTCATGTTATGACAATCTATAAAAGATGAAAAAATGCGGTAATATTTGGTTGTCGCTGCTATTTTGTATACAAGGTATTCCTTTTTGATTTTCAATAATTGTAAGGCAGCTTAAAAGGCTGGAAATATTTTGATTTGAATAATAGTAATAACTAATATAAAATGACACTAAAAACACAAAATCTATTCAACGGCCTATTTCTCCAAGGAAGCCCTGTAGAAAAAAATATAGAAACTTATAATTTTCTTTCTGCATCCTGGACACCCTGTATATAATACAAATAAATGGTTTACCATTAATTGAACAACACATTTATTATAAACGCACATGGGACACATTTTTTTGTGTGCGTCGTTTTCCAGCTTCATTTTAATCGGTTTTTAAGCTTTTCTGCTGGCTGTATTTTGACAGTGGTTTATTGGTAAACGTTTTTTAATATTGGCTGCAGGGGATTATAGATTTAGTATAACGTGTAAAATAAAAATGTAACTACCTTTATTATTAATACAAGAAATCCCTTGAGGGATATCCCAGTTGGTTTGTGGTAGTCTTATCTATGACAAAAGTGTTTGAGGGTTATATATAAAAAAAAAAACTAAAAATTTTAAAAAATAAATTAAAACGTTTTTGAGTTCCCTTGTATCTAAATTGTATAACTACAGATGTTAACACAACGTTAACCTTAATAGTGGCGGACGTTATTTTTTAGGATTACCATATCTCTCTATTTTGAAATGCGTTGGTTTGTTAGGTTTCTTAGCTTCCCATAGTAAGGTTGTCATACGTAAGTGACACCTCTAACTGTCACGTCATAAATCTGGCAAAGTTAGGTTTAGCTGTCACAGAGTTCTATATAAAAGGAGCGTCTGTGTGAAGTGAGATATTTTTAAAGCTTAATACTTTTTCAATAGAATTTACGAATGTGTACGTCATTCTTTGATACGATTGTGACTAAAAATATACGAAATTGCTTTTCCCATATGTTTTGCTAGGAATATAGTCATGAAAATTGTTTTCCAAAAACTATCGATATCAATGTAGGTGACACCTCTAGTTCACGTCGGTAAAATTTTTCCTAATTTTATTTTTGCTTGACAGTTCCTTGTGTCAAATAGTTTAATTAATACTCAGATCCGCTGGGCTGATGCCACATTATCACCTACCGCTCATATCACTTCACTAATTTTTCGCTTTTAGACTTCTAGAGATAGTAAACTGAGAAATTAACCTATAAACTAATGACTCCCAAATTTATTATCGAAATAAAGTGAAAATTATTTAACAACGTTAATATTTTTGTAAAAATAAAATAAAATAAAGCTTGCCTACTTTAGGTTTTCGGGTTATATACGCATTTGGACTTGTGTTGGGGGTATAAATAGTTTTCGGATTGCTCGATTGATTTCGGTATTACGCAATTAATTAATTAATTAACGGCGCTTTTCGTAATTTTTCGTAGATGTTGTCAAATTTTGAATAAATTGAATTGAAAGAAATATAATTAATATGGATTTTTTTCGACAACGAAATTATTTTAGCAAAAACAAAATAAACTTGGGGAAATTGAGTTTATGTTTAAATTAGCATCTTCACGTGTTTCGGATGTAAACAGATTTCGGATTAATTACGTTATTGCAGAAATACTAAGTACGAGGTGTGGGATAGAGATAATTTGAAAGACATTTTGGTAGCAAAGCATTGTAAGTTGGTATGTTGTTTAAGCGAGTAGGTTCCACAAGAGTAACACACAAATCTGTTTTCTTTTCTACTAACTTTACTTTAATGAAAAATGTGACGATTTGGGAACTATTTTAAAAATGTTTCCCTTCAAAGGAGCCTCACCAAAAGTAGCCTACCGCCTATTCTCAATATTTAACTGTATGTTAAAGCACATGACATATTTTACAATTGTTTTTCTTCGAAGGAGATACGTGCGAACTTTTACTCGTTTTCGTTGAAGATTAGAGTCAATAAGGGCTTACACGTTTTATATTTCTTGATTATTATTTTATTCAATTTTAACTCAGTTTTTCTCGGAAAGTTTGGATAAGAGGAGGTCAGGTCGCCCTTATTTATATGAATTTCACCAAAGGCTTTGAGAGGCTTGACCACGGAATTTTGTTGCATAAGCTTTCGGAATTTGGCTTATCTATGAATCTTTTATCATTTTAGAATTTTGTGGTTCTAAAATGATAAAAGATACTCCTTTTTTTAAATTTATACACTACCACTTATAACATAAAATAAAAAAGCAATAGGTGAATGTGTGACGGAATCATAGAAGAGATTAATAGTGGATGAATCACCGCTAGACCAGACAAAAACAGAAAACAAACACACACAGTGAACAACCATGAGTGATTTACTAAATCCTCATGATAAATCCAAAACATAAATAACCAAAAAGCGCATCCATCTTAATGATAAAATAAAGGTCGGACTGGACGGAGAATCCTCGCACAGTGGAATATCATTCTAAATGATTTATTGGGTCTGACGATGTCCCGTTCAGGATGTATTTCGTGTTTTTGTGAGTAACATACAAAATTTACTAAAATATCGAGCACGATTTATTCAGATACTATCCCTGATTGGTAAATACTGCTGTAGATGTACAGGTTGTCCATCGTAAAGTCTTTGGGAAATTAGAAATTCTGAATTGTTAAATAACTAAAGGATTAGTAAAGTTGAATTAAGACCTCAAAAATAATAAAATAGAATGAGTTTTTAATTTTCACTTGCAAAGTTTATAACTCTATAACAATTCTCTTCAAATCATATTAAAATTATTGCGAATTTTAGGCAATTTTAGCTGTTTTGAGGTTGCCAAATAAACTGTTTCATGGCGTGCCTAAAGAACGCTGTGAAACTACCATATCTCTACGCGATTTCGTTTAAATTCTAGAACCTGGAATTCGAATTAATTTATGAAAATTATTGCTCAACCACTACCAAAATTACTCAACTGAGTATACTATTGTTTTGATGGTAAATTGCAGATTTCATCCCTTAGGCGATGATTCACATCATTGAATTTTCGACAAATTATGTTATATTGAATAGAAATCCGGGATATCACAAAAGTTAAGAACGTGAAAATTAAACCAAACTGCCTAGATTTTATGTAACTATATAAATAGCTGTCGTTTAAAACGTATTTATTACGTTAAACTTTTTGGCATAATTGAATCCGGAATTTAACAATGTTTACATTAACTTTCCAAACAAAAAGTTTGTAAATATTTATTGCGATTAAATGCAATCTTTATGCAAAAAAAAATAATCATAAATAAGCTAAAACGTTCTTACGAAATCTTTTTTGTGAGTTGGTGGTATTTATAGAGCCGGAAAGCTGTAAACTGTTGTGAAAGACAATTAGAAACGATTGATATATTCATATATTAACGTCAATTTAATTAAATGTTACCTGAATTATGCCTGTGTTGGAATAAATAAAACCTTTCTCAATTAATATGTTGAAGTATTTAGAGAAAAATATTTGAAAGGTAATTAATATTCATATTAATATATTCAAAATATCTAAATTGAAAATCAAAAATACGACGTTAATACCTTTATTATTGTTATACAGTCGACACTGTTTATATGTATAGGTATCTGTGAGACACCACCTGGGGAATTCCTAACCCATTTTATAGTCGAGGCCTTGTAAAGCGCAAATTTAGGTTCAGATGGATTTTGTTTAAGAATCAAGTAAGATGTCCAAGCATGTGTTTTTAAGTTTAGCTGAGAAAATTAAAGTTTTAGAGGAAGTTGATAAAGGCTGCAAAAAAATTAATGTTGCTGCAAAATTCGGTGTTTCCCCAAGTTTTGTATCTCTGATAATTTTTTACTAAATATAGTAACCAACCGAATTACTTAATTTTAAGTCATGTGTCAAATTTCATCCAATCACTTCTGGATTACAGCGATAATACCCTACATGTGGTGTTTTCAGTTTGGTGTTCTTTTTATTAAAAATGAATTAAACGTCAAACTGACAAGTGATTTAAAAATGTCGCGAAGATTTGGTATTGCATCTAAAAAAATACAATCAAATCAAAAAAATATGTATGGAAAATATTTCTCGAGTTTTGTGCGACCAGAGAATACGAACTGAATGCTGAAACGAGTTTGCATAATTTGGCTAATATATTGAAAGATTATGCGGTAAATATGAGAAAAGCTGACGGAACTGAATATAAAGAAGCAACTGTAAAAACAATTTGGAATACTACGAGTAGGCTACTCCAGGAAAAATACTTCAATGACTTCAAAATTGTATTCGACCCGTTTACCAGTGTGATATTCAAAAATGCGCGAGATGCAAGAAATGCAAAACGTAAAAGATTACAGCAGGATCCAAACAAACGAAAATGCAGTTCATCAAATTTGAGTTCAAGTGATTTGGCTAGAATCATTGGATTATGGGATGATTGTACACCAGAAGGTTTACAAAAATTTTTTTTACCATATTGTAGCTGTTGAGTTAGCTTGGCGAGGTGGTGAACCAGCTGATTGCCTTATAGATTATTTCACGATTGAGAAAAATAATGATGGAACGCCAACCAACAGAATTGAATACAATCCAATATTCAGTAAAACATGCCAAGGAGGATCGAAAAGGTGTACAAATAGTAAGTGGCTTGTTCCAAATATTGCAAACGAAAGTGCATGCCCTGTTCGGTTATTCCATAAATTATTGTCTAAAAGGGGGACCTGCGGCCTTGGGCTATTATTAAGCAACACGCTTTCGGCATTCTCTATGACAAAATTATCTCTGCGTTAATTTTCAAGCTAGTGAAGGGTGCTTGAGTCCCTGAGAGACTCGCAATGCGATTGTTTCCAAAACGGTGTCAGGAGAACTGTAACATTTGGACTGAAACTGTTATCAAAAAATCGGTTAGTTTACATACTCCTCCTCCAGCTCCTTTATTGACCTTGAAGCTTGACAATTTTACACAGTTCTCGATGGGCTTAAGGCTGTCATGGTTCCTTTTAGCAGATACTTACTTGAAATGACTTTCATGAATAGAACTGGGCCTGTGCAAATAATTCATGGTTAAAGCTTCGAGCTCAGAGATAGTAAAATTTTGGTGATGGATTTACTTTGGTGGCGCCTGTACAAAATTATGCATAAATACCTAAATCTATTTACCATGTATCAATCATTTTGCAAATTAGACCATGCAAATTGCAGTTTAGTAGCAGTTGAAACGTAATTCTTCTGTATACACTTGAATAGATCCATGCATAAACACATTGATTCATATGGCAGGCTGTGTTGGCATAATAGAAGCGAGACCAGAACTCTACTTTCTCTCTATGTGTATAGCGTTAACATTTCGATATACTGCCTATACAAAACAGTATTGCCAGAGAGGGAGTAGAGAATTGAATCGGTACATTGTACAATAATATACGAAATGGGGAAATAAATGGAGCGAGAGTCGCACACAAAGAACCGAAATCAATGAGGTCGAAAGGTCGGAACCTTTTCAAAATGCCATTAACGTAATTAATCAATATATGCCTCTTTGTATCGTGGGGTGGATGGGGGTTAGGCGATTAAAGTTGTCGCTTTGAAAAAAAAACTACTATACGGGAGGTACCAATTAAATAGTAAATCTTTATTCCAAATCAATGGCAGTATAATAATAATAATAATAATAATAATAATAATAATAATAAAGTGATTTATTGTGTATAATAATTTACAAAAATTATTACAACAAAGGGCATGAGATTTGGCTATAAAGCCACTCTTACACTCTCGCCCAATAGGAAAAAAAAACAATAATAAAATATATATATAAAAAACAATAATAAGTAGCATTAAACACTAAATGCAGCTGCAGATTACAAAGTATGAAAAAAAAATAGATTGATTCTTAATTAGAAAAAAAAAAAAGAAATTTTACATTTATAACTTAGAACTACTCCAAAGAAATACATAAATAAATACATAATGCATAGGTATAATGTAATATGTTATGACAACATTAATCTTTGCCTAAGCTCTCTCTTGAACGAGTAAGGAGACAACTGGAGAATATCCACGTATTGATTCATAATTTTCGCGCCCCTATAAGAGAAAGAGCCTTCGAAATGTGAACTTCTATGTAATGGAATAGAAAAGTAATTGAAACGCAATTCTCTGTCATGTAAATTAGAACCCCGTAGCAAAAAACTGTGAAGATATTGTGGAGTTTCACTATTTAAAATTTTGTAGATTAGCATAGCGAATTGATATTTTATTCTTATCTCAATTTTTGGTTCTCTCAAATGAACCAAAAACGGTGTTATGTGAGAAGCATATGGAACCTTGCACACAAATCGAACACATGCGTTCTGTATTCGCTGGATCTTAAGCCTATTATATTCCGGCAAAAAGTAATAGTAAACCTGAGAACAATATGTGACATGTGGATAAACTAAAGATTTTATTAAATTTAATTTCGTGCCCTCACAAAGGAACTTTTTCAAATGATACATCGATTTAAGTTTATAGAAAGAGTTTTTGTATACAAAATTACAATGTTCATCAAAGCTTAATTTGTGATCTATAATGACTCCCAGATTTTTAGCTTTATCTTTCCAAGGTATACCAGTGTCACTTAATTTAATTTGTCCAATTTCACGCATTAGTTTTGTTTGTCGCTCTGATCCAATGCACATGGCCACCGTCTTGTCAGGATTCAATCTCAGACCGTTACGTTGACACCACAAAGACAAGCTATTCAAATCCTTGTTAACAAGTCCCAACACTTGCTCAAAGTCTTCCAGACGGCAGTGCGCATATACTTGAACATCGTCAGCATACATGTGAAAATGAGAGTGACTCAAACTCAAAGGCATATCAAAAGAAAATATAGAGAACAGTAGAGGGCCAAGGATACTGCCTTGTGGTACTCCGCTTTTTAAAAGTTTGAAGTCAGAGTAATTTGAACCGATCCTAACACACTGCTTTCTGTCAAGAAGATAGCTGAAAAACCATTTCAGCGCGCCATCATCAAAACCCAAGAAGGAAAGCTTACTAAGTAAAAGCTCAAAATCGACAAGATCAAATGCCTTACTTTGATCAAGCAAAACCAATATGGTCGATCTCGAGTTGTCCATAGCACAAGCAATATCATTCGTCACTTTAAGTAATGCGGTTGTTGTAGAATGTTTTTCACGAAAACCTGACTGTAATGAGGGCAAAACACTATTATCGGACAAGTATTGTTTTATTTGAAAACTTACAAGTCGCTCAAAAATTTTGGATAAAGCTGGAAGCAGGCTGATTGGTCGAAGATCATTGAAGCCAGAGGGAGAAGGCACTTTCGGAATAGGTATGACGCAAGCAAATTTCCATGTTTCAGGGAATATACCAGAATGCATGGAGTCATTAAACAAATCCCGAATAACCTCAACACAATAAGGAATTATCAAATTTAACATTCTGGCATTTATACCGTCAACACCACAAGATTCAGATCTCAACAGACCAAGGCTTCTATGTATGTCATGAACAGACACGTCGTGAAAACGGAACCTGTTACCGTTATAAGAATTATTGCGATAAAATGTAATCAACTCCTGATCGACACGCTCCTGACCAGTTACATTTATAAAATAATTATTAATATCACCTGAATCGAACAATTCCTCAGACAAAACGTTAGATTGGTTGCCCTTCGTGGAAATCCCCCAACTAGTCAAATTCCGCCAAAGATTCCTAGAATTATCACAATTATTTAACGTATGTTTACTGTGGATTCAAGTCAATATCGGAAGGAATGGGATAAGGAAGCAACAACAAGTTTTCTAAAAGATTCATGCACAAATTCCAAATCCGAGATTGCAAGAAACATTTCTTCGTCAACGAGCAAATATTGCCGATTCTCTTTGAAAAGTTTGTCGAAGTCTCAATGACATTCAAACGTCTACAAGCGGCGAGAAGTGTGCGTAATTCTCTGGCATAATTGTTTCGAAAATATCCGAGAACAGTTTGAAGATGATGAGCATGACCAGAAGTTAAAAAGTCGCTTGTGTCGCCCCAAAACTTTCGCGACAAGATTTGATTTCTTGGACCTTCTTTTTAATTTCTTGTTTGACTATTTCTTGGGGATGAGGTTCAAATATTGAGACCCGTAAGTATAATTTCATGTCAATATATTTTTTTTCAACGTTTCGACAGCCCATGCTATCCTCTTCAGGAACATGTGGTTGAAACAATACAAGACATCTTAATTTCTGTACCATTTCATATCGTTGCGTTTGTAGTTTTTTTTTGTTTTTTTTTTTTTAAACCTAAAATATATGACCTGCATAACGAAACAGAATTTTAATAATTATTATTATTGAATTTGGGTGCTCTGTCATAGGGCTAAAGCGATTTCAACCAAAAACTAATGAGTTCATCCCCAAGCTCGTATACCAAAATTTAGCTCAATTAGTTAAAGCGTTTAGACTTTATCGTGGAAGAATACACACTGACACACATACAGAGAGACAGGCGTCCATCTGGAAATGGTCTTAACCTTCTCAGGGGACTTCAAAATCGTTATATCCGCCTTTATCTCAATTTTTTTTGTGCGTTCACAATACTTCGATCTAGAAGTCTGTATGAAAATGTGGCGCAGAGGCCTGGAGAGGACTTCACACATTATGTCTGACAGTCTGGCACTGAAGTGACACCTTCACGTCAAAGCTAACATTTGAGTGGCGAGTACTTCCTAAACAACAGACCATTATTTGGGTGCCAAAACATGAATTTGCAAAAGAAGACGCCAACTCTTCGTTCTGAGGTTAGAAACCTATTTTTAGCATAACAAAAGGCTATATCACGCAGAACGAAACTGGCCACAAGAGAAACCCTTAACTCATGAATAGTTTGGGGCAACTGATATATGTAGATCGAAGTAAAGAAAAGCAAAAGGACCTAAATGTTACAATATATGCATTATGCTGAAGATTAACTGCCAAGATGCTTAGGAGTATAAAATCCTAGTTTTATCCGTAAAAAACTATCGACGTTAATTACCTAATTTTACACAATGGGTCTTTTAGAGTTCTCAAGGAGAAATAAGTACCAACGAAGGGAGTTTGTCGTCATAAGGAAGGAACAGAATGTGAGTGAGTTTTGGGTAATGCTAAAGTTTGATAATGGCATAAAATTATATCAGCACTTATTAACGCAACACTATCTGAAAAAAAAAATATCTACTAGCTTATAATAAGAACTTTTATTGCAGCAAAAAAAAACCAGCCCCAGCCTGAAAGCAGATAAATTGCTGGCCCGACAATTTGTCGAAAACTCATCCTAAAGTAGTTTGAATTGTAAAGTTGGAGAGTCTCCTTATGACAAGCCCTTAATTGGTAATCGAGCATCACATTAAAGATCTTGCTGATTTGTTATGAAATTGTTTTTACCAACTGAAAATCTAAGATCAAAAGCCTCATTACATGTGTCAGTTTTCGAGTTTTCAGAACGTCAGATATTGTGCAGCAAAGAATTAGCGATAAATATAACTCAGTGTAATAAAAATTTACTCAAATAATTCAGTTTGAAACAAATTGCTTGCAGTCGCCATATTACAGCAGTTGCAAGCAGAAAAAGGTCGAGAATAGCCACATCATTAATTAGAGAGCATTTGCTGGTAGCTTAAACTAAACACAGTAAAAAATTATTTTAAGCTGTCCCAAGTCCAAAATAATGCGACCGAGGCTGTTTTCCATGCTCTGCCGTACTATTTCTTTCTCCACAGTTTGACGACGGCCCAAACCACACTTTATAAACATGTTTTAAGGTGTAGCCTTTAATCATTAATTTTGGTTATTAGTGAAGTCAGAGCTATATGACATTATGAAGGTATTACTCTTCTTCACGTGGAAATTTATTTGATATTCTATTAACTTATGTAAGCGGCGACATACCATGAAAATATACTTTAGAATTCAGAGTTTCGATCTTGTCTTTCTTTCAATGTTTTAAGTACAACCGTTTCAATGATTCGAAGAAAATGTCAAAAAAGATTTGATCTACTAAGTAAGTATACGCCGTAGAAATACTTGGACACATTTTTGAAATGCCTTGTATATTCCTTACAAAACTAATAATCCTAAAAATGTCTCTATTCACACGGTCTTGGAATAGAGCAGTTAAATTTGGCAAAATAAGTAGCAATTTTATATCCATATGTAAGGGCTGGCAAACGATCCCCATTTATGTAGAATATTCCAAAATATTTTATTTTACGATCTTCTCAAATATCCCATAACAATATTTTCAGCATCATCCACGAGTATATGAAAAACTTCAATAGTTTCTCGCCATATTTGCCTAAACTATATAGCTATACATGCAGTTTCCACCACCCTACCTACCCCATAAGCTGTTTGTTTTCTCTCATGCAATATTCAGGTAAAACGTTAGATGCCAGTCAAGTTTAGAGACAAGCGAGGAATATCTTTAAACGGTAGGAGTTTGGGCCGGTATAATATTGTGAAAAGGGGGGTAGATATGTACACCCCATAACTGCATAATATAAAGAATATAGGTATTCTCCTATCCCATTTAAATATTCATGGGGGGAGATCAAGAACGCGCGCACCAGACACAATGAACGTGTCTGTTATTTTTAATATTTTTCATAAAAATGCAATTTATTCGTGTTGCAGATATTGTGCTGCCTCAACAAAATAACATCAAAATAGAGTTAGTATTCTTAGTAACGCTTCTAAGTCTAGAAAATTTATCTTTCTAAACATGTACTCTATATATGATTAGAAAAAGCTATCCCTGTTAATGCTGCTCACCCTGTATAGTTGAAACTAACAGAAATATTAAAATACAGAAATATTTATTTATTTGTGTTAATACATAAATGAGTCTCTTGAATCTGTGATAAGACAGCTCCAATTCCTACGTTGCTAGCAACAGTATATAGCACAAACTTTCCATTAGGTACTGGATAGCTTAGAAGCGGTTCTTGCGTCAAGACATTCTTCAGCTGATCAAAAGTCTGCTTACAATTCTTGTCCCATACAAATGTTTGTTTGTCTTCCATCAGGCGAGTCAATGGCTTGGCGATATTTGCAAATCCTGGAACAAATCGTTGATAGTAACTGCTTCTGTAAGAAGTTTCCTAGGATTCTCCTTTTACAGCTAGCCGGGTAAAATGTGACCCAAGCACTGAACTTTTTTTGCAGCATATGACATTTCTTTGGACTTAGCTTCAAGGCAGCATCTCGCGGTCTGCTAAATAATTTCTCTAAGTTTTGTAAGTGTTCACTGAACGTTTTCCCCATGACAGTCCCTTCAAAACGGTGCCCCTTTGTCTCTCAAATGTAGCTGGAGCATTGCACAATCCAGAGGGCATAACCTAGGATTTCCATAGGCCAGAACCAACAAAAAAAGTTGTTTTCTATATGTCGTTTGGATCCATTTACAACTGCCAATATCCGCTTATTAAATCCAAAGTTGAAAAGATAGAGGTGTATCTAATGTGTCGTCTATTCGAGGCAATGGATAACTGTCCTTCTTAGTCACGTTGTTCAGCTGACGATAATCTACACAAAAACGAGTGGTTGCATTCTTCTTCTTGACTAATACTCATTCCAAACATTTTAACCACGTGGTCAGAGAAGCATGAAAAACTATAAAAAAATTTGTTTTGGAATTTTTATTCGATGTTTACAAAATGGGGCCAACCCCCATGTTTTTCCCCAACACACGAACAGCTGTATGGATAATTTTCGCAGCGTTCCCTATTGTAGAGGATGAAAATTAACATTTTTGAAATGGGCTTGTTTAACAAAACAAGACTTAAAATCCGAGAGTTTGTCTGTCAACCACTATACTTTCACCAGACGGCCGTTTCGTCGATCCACGACTCATCAGTGGTGATCGGTCAGTAGTTGACAGCCAAACTCTCGTAAATAATGTGGTATATACCCCACACGGAACAGAGATGTAAAAGGATGTGTTTGGCGACATCTAGTTTTATCGTTGGTAGTACGCCGAGTGAACAACAGTTCCTATATCGGCTGCCTGGGAGGTCTCTGACCCCATAAAGCAACCACCAACACATAGACGCGCCGATACTCCCTTAAGCGGGATCGCATATATTTGAAATGGGCTTGTTTAACAAAACAACATTTTTGTTAATAATAATTATAATACCTGATGAAATATCATCAACAAAACAATCTTGACAATTTTATTTATTAACAATAGTTGAAAATTCAACAAGGTCAATGAAAATAAAGCTATTGTCATACAAATTCGTCTTTGTGTTCTGTTATCTCAATGTTGCTGCCTCATTTACACTAGGGGCTACCGAAATATGATCCCGAGTGAACAGCAGGTGAAGTGAATGGCGAAATGTTCGCCAGCGACCGTTTAATTCAACTGCCGCAAGAATTCAATTATGTAGAGAAGAAAATTGGCGCTACTTGTTTCACCGAAGATAATTTTGTGGCCCTCAAAATGACGACTCCAGTTTCCATTATAAATTTGAAGGGTGAAAAATATATTCGACGGGCCCGATCATATCAGCTTCAAATTTCACGTTGTGAAATGTATATTCGTCACTAAATAACACATTGTTAGAAAATGCTTCATTTGCTGCCACTTTAACTAACACCCACTTGCAAAATTCAATTCTATTGTCAAAATCATTTCCATAAAGCTCTTGACAAAGCTGATATTTATAAGCATGAAATCTATGTTTTTTAATCACTCGTGAAATACTTGCCTGACTAATATTGGTGTTTTCGAATATCTGATTTTGACTAATATGGGGATTTTCGATTACTGGACCAACTGTAGCAAAAATAGTTTTTCCATTTTCGGTGACAGGTTTTCTTGTAACGTAGTTCTTAAAGCTAACATTTTAAGTTTCCTTAAACCGATTTAAAAGTCTCTGAAAAGCAGGTGGTCTTTGATGATTTCGTATGGGAAACCTTTGAGCATAAACTCGAGAAGCCAATGAAGAATTTTGATGGCATTCTCCATGGATTATTATGATATCAATACGTTCCTCTTTTGAGTAAACAATTTTCATTTTAACAAAGCAACACCAAAACTAACAATTGTAAATCAATAACATTTAGTAAAGCATGAACAGCAAATTAAATTAATAAATAATTATAGGCCGAGGGACTTCGGTCAATGGCCTTTTGGGGTTCTGTACCAATAAAGTATGTTTTATTATTATTATTTAATAATAAATAATTTTTTGATAAATAAAATAATTTATTTGACATTATTCATTCCATAGGCTACTAGATCCATTAAAACGTTTATTTAAAAAACACCAAATGGTGTACAATACAATTTTCTGCCAAAACGCGCAGACTTAGCTATAGTACACTCTAACACCATTCGAGAGGTCATTAGTAAGTACATTGCTAGGTAAGTTTCGCCACAATATTCCGCGCCATAAAACGTGAACAACCCTGTATATTTCTCCCTTTCTTTCTACGTGAACGAGAACTTTGTTGTAAAACGAAACAAGGAAAAAAGCTGAAGTTGAGTAGGGGAAAATAAGCACGTGGAGTGCCTGGAGGTAAAGTTGTGTTTATGTTGTAGATCCCTTTAATTTAAATGAACGACAGAAAGAAAGATACTCTGTTGCAACTGTCTGACAAGTTGAAAATTTAAAGCCATTCTTGGTATACGTATACCTACGTTTTTACCTGTTTGTTTTTTTAAATGGATAAAACCGTCTGTTCTGTCATTTTATACTAAATAAACATAATAATGTCATGTGCAATTAGTTGAGTTAGTTATCTTCCCTTTCTGACATACAAATGAGGTCACATGTGGTATCCTATCAACTTCTTACCTCCCCCGGAGAGCTTTAAATTCTATTTTTGCTACTTGAATAAAAACTTGTAGATTTAAACTTGTGATTGCTTCAGAAGCACAAGTACCTACGCGAATGAAATAAATGTAACACGAAACAAAAAAAATCTTTATAGGGTAGTCTTTTTGTGTCGCCTCTCTAAGTAAGTGTGGGTGCGTTTTAACAATTCAATCTTGGAGTAAAAGGGCGGTGTCTGAAAACCGAACGAGCGAGAGTATCATATGAAGATGGAGAGCGAAAGTGAGATGGAAAAAGAACGAAATAGAATGTGTGTAGTTTCAAAAGAAAATGAAATTGGAAACGAAACGCGTGTGAGGCCTCGATAAGCTGATATAGGGAGCTTATTTGGCAGGTTTGTGTTCGCACCAAATATGCTGCAGGTCAGGGCTTGGGCGATTTCAGAGGTAGGGTAAAGAAAGATATGTTCGTGATAGTATTATGAAAATTTGTCAGCAAGTTATCTTTTGCTTTAGATGGATGACATCTCGGATAGTAGTAAGCGTATGTTCCTACTAGATGATGCAATCTGTCGCGTTTCTATATCACGAATATTCCAGGCATTAGAAAACTTTGTTTACATGTGGTGCTTATTACGTTGTGATATTTGGCGGGTTTTGCAACTGAGAAGCGATCTACAGGAATAACAGGAATAATTGAAAGCTGAGATAATGAAATTTACATTAATCTGTAGTATTTTAGATGAGGAATCTTCCTGTACACTATAATTAACGAATTTTGACTTAATTTTACCGTAATTGCTTATTCCGTGGAGCTTGTTTGTTCCAATATTTTTCATGCGTTGAAGACATTAAAAATACAAGGGTTATTCAATGTTAAATATTTTTTTTTGTGTGCAGTAAAATTACTCCATATTTTTAGATAATGTTATGTTTATAATAGACTACAAACCTAAACTAAAGGTAAGGTTATTGCACATTAAATTGTAAGAAAAAAAAATGGAGCACAGTGGATACAATGTTACTACTGTTTGATGCGATATCACCTAAAATGTTAAGCATCTGACGAAGAAATTGTTTTAATGTGCAATCGATGCACTGGAAATACCAGTGGTGACTCAGGTTAAGATGTTATGCGTTAATGATACAATGTAACTGTTAATTACAATAAAACAAAAATCATCGTCTCCACTATTTAATTAGTCCATAAATTATGTCAAAGGGACATGTTTCGGAGACTCAGCTCCATCATCAGCCTTGGTGGTACAAAATGCTCACTTTCTGAAGGCAGAGCTCCTAACTCAAATTAATTTTATAATTTATTTTAATAATAACAACTATATAAATAGGTTTTTAATTTTACGAGGAATTTGACAGCTATATACCATAATTTTAAATGAACAACCATCTAAAATAAGTGAAAAAGTGAGACATGACAATCAAAATAATACGGCATTTTTATGCACCGCATATGTTAACTCAATTGTTATTTCTGTTGAAACTGCACTGGAAATAAACTTTTTATTATTGAGCTTTGGGAAACAATAGTGTGTGCTGCCTGTGCTCGCTTTCAGAACGGATCTATTAATCATTCTGTCAGTGTAATAATAACATAACATTATATGACATCGTGACTAAATGACTAAGGCAAAACCATAATTTTGATTGCCTCTATATTTAGCGTTTTATACCATCGTGGTTCTGTGGTTTGAGGATTTTTTCGAGTTTAGAAAATAAAACTAACAAAAAATAAGTTTTGATATTGTTGCTGTCCCCGTTTTGTAAAAGCTTGAATATTTGCAGGAAAATAAAATCACGACTACTCCACAAAAAGTCAAATCATGACCATAATGCCAAACATGTTTCGAGATTCATCTCATCGTCAGTGACAAAAATTTTTCGGAAGTCCTCATAAAAAGCTTAATACAAACATCTATATATCTAAAAGATATTACGATAGCAGAAAATAATTCACAATCATACATGAAAGAGTAACTTACCAATTAGTGAAAAAATTTTTGGAAGAAAAATCACATTACAAAAGTAAGAATTAATTAATATTTAGGTTATAAACTTTGAATTGCATTGAAGCAAAATTTCTTTTTATATATCATATTACAATAATTATTAGAAGATTGAAGAACAAAAGCGAAATTACTTATTTGTCTACAACGTGGAAATTAGTTGACAAATGTGAGGTTAAATATTAAATTTTTGAGGTTAGAAATAATCCATCAAAAATAAAAGTGAGCTCGATGAGTCAAAGCTAGATCGCACGAAATGCAAAACATGAGAAATGTAATGATAGATATTAAGATTCTCTTTGTGCAATATTTTCCAATACCGAAATGATGCTTATCTCGACTTTGATACCCAAACGACGGACGAGTTCTTTAGTCTATTTCCAGACCATCAGTCTAGTAAAAAAATAGCAAGATGTGGTGGAATAATTACATGCTCAGAAGTAGTGGAGTCAAGAATCTGACCATTTGAGCATGATATAATCAAATAGGAAGATCTCTAACAGAAAAAAAACGTCACCTTGACATCCTCGAGCGAGGTCAATTTCTTTTTTATTTTGAAGGAATTAATTCAAGCATGGTGTGAACAAAATTTAAGATGTCCCATAGCCGCATTTTAAATTTTATTTTAGAATGTCTAACAAGATGTTAACAAAACAAGCTTTTGTGGTATATTTGGCAGATCCTTAGAATGCCTAACCATGAATTGAAAAGGATAAGAAGGTTACGAAATCAGCGCGATGCTATTGGCCCTCTGTATTCAATTTTCATTGGCTCAATCTTGTCCTATTTTCAACTGTGGTATCTACATATTTTCTTTCGTATTAAGACACGTAAAATTGTAAACGGTAGGAGGCGTTAAATCTTTTAAAAACCTAAAAACAAAATTATATATTTTTAATAATATATTGTCAATTGTAATATAATGTCAATTTCCCACTATCTCGAATTTTTGAGTTAGCACAAAAATATAATCTAATTATGTACGCGATTTGTAAACCTCGACTCGCGATGCTTAAACAGAAAATTAAAAAGGGCTCCTCTAACTGACTTCTAGCAATAATAGAACGTTATAACGATTTTTTTTCACATTTTTAAAATAAAATCAATATTTCTTGTTATACCTATAGCATCTTTTAAAACATTAACAATTTCCTTTAAAGTTATATGATTATATTTAAAAATATATACAAATTACCTTTTAGATAATAGCATGTAAATCGGTTGGCAATTTAAGACTTACCGCATATCTATTGTAAGCACCAATTTTAAATCCTTATCTTATCCATAGGTATAGAAAATTGTACTCAATGTTCTATGTTTCCTTCACGTAACTTCACTTAACTCACAGGCTCTTCACAACACAAACAGTAAAGAACTGTATTAAGGACAATAGGAAGTATGTTAGCTTTAAGTTAGTGAAAATACTTTAGATTAAGGGAGTCAAAAATTCTAAATATAAATTATGCTGCAGCGGTAAAAGGAACATAATTGTAAATAGGTATGAGGCCATTCATGGGGAATTTTTTGCACTTATTTTAGGACTTGTTTAACTTTTCTTATTAGTATTTGGATTTTAGAACATTTTTTCGCCATTTAACACCTTCAAAGATGCTTCTCAGGCAGTTTATCTTGCTGAATTTTTACCCCCTTCTTATTGTATATTTTTCAGGCCGAATATTAGAAAAAATGTTCATCACAATTAATTAGCTAATATGGAAAAAATAATCAGCTATTGTGTAAATAATATGTAAATAAGCAACCTTCAAAAATGTGTCTGTCTGTCCCCCTGACTGTCTGCCCTGTGTCTGTCTGCTTGCCTGTCTATCTGCTATTCTGTCTAAATACACCATTAGTAAAAATGTTGGCTATGCAATTTGAAAGTTGAGATATCTGATATAAAATAGTGTACCTACCTAGTTAATTGGGTTAAAAAGACTAACAATAAAAACAAGTACATCTTCAGAGTGGAGTTCATTGATTTTGAAGAAATAAATAAAATAATTTGTAATTAAATCCTTTAAATCATTGACCAACCAGACATGTTTCGCAAAGTTTACACTCCATCTTCAGTGGCATAAACAGAATTGAAATAAGTATAAGATAATAAACCTTTAAAAAAGATAAATTGGTTTTTGTTGAAAATCAAGATATTGCAGAATATAAGGTCCAAGACTTGGGGCGGGACTGCCTATGTCAAGTAGTTATGGACTACATAGTCGTGGATGCTGGCAGCTGGCAGTCGATGACCGTGGTTCGGATTCCATCCCTGAATTCCTTTCGGCATAAGGGCTAAGAAAATATGTATGTCCACGAGTAATACGAAATGATAATAATACTTGCCTTTACTAAACCGATAAGAGAATGTTCGTATCTGATGAGTCTAAGACAGACAGTAGGTAACGATGGTCTCTCAGTGTTGGGATGCCATTACAACAAGAGTTAAATACTGAGGCTTGACCTCTAAACGAGATATGGTTACGTCAGGTCCGGACAAGTGGGCTGCGTCTCTTTTTCTGAAATCTTCAGACAGGAAAGGTAGCGTGTGTAACTTTTACTATTGGTTGATTTTAGGTTCTCGTTTAAAACGCTTTTCTTAATTAAATCCTTAAATTTCCCTCTAGCTCTGTCTACAAGTAATTTTAAAATCAAATACACACTCAAAACTTAAAACCTATTTACTTTGAGTATCAAAAAGTTATTGGAAAAGTTTTAGGCAGCCGGTATTTAGTCAAAAGCAATTTCTCATTTATGTATAATTATCTTTTATTTGTTCTAAAAAGTTTCTTTACTACTACCCATATTATTTGAAAGTATTTACCAAACCAACTAATTTTCTTAAAGTTTTATTACTCTTGAAAGCGCAGAAATTTGAAATGGTGTAGGTACAATATTTCTCGCGATATAGGTAGGTACAAATATAATAGGGGTAGACGAAGAAATAAAGTTTGAAATACTTGAATTGCCACGTGTTTAACTCTTGTGTATGGCAAAAATATCTTAGGATGCCTAAGAACATTTTAATGAACAAAATATCCATTCAAGGGCGCGAGAGAAAGGAGAGTATATTGATAAAGCATGTCTGAAAATGCCTGATATTTTGAGGCCCCTTTTACAGGCTAAAGGAAACAGTCCGAAAATTTAACGGTTTTAAGGAACTCTGAATTAACCCATTAAGTACTGGCGTTACCACGCGGTAACGCCAAAAAGATAGTTTTCTAAACCCCACAAAAATGTTAGTGCGACTATTAGATACGAAATGGCGATAGATATTGCTTTTCAAGGCATGAAATAAGTCATGGCTTCTTCATACGGTTTTATTTAGTCAAACTGTTCGATGCGGGTTAGAGTGAAATTCGTTGTTGCATAAATTATGGATATTCGTTGGAAGTAAGTATATATTTGGTATCATAAACTTAATTTTGAATCCAATAAACCTATTAGATGAATAAAGTAATTACTACTGAATATTATTATGTAATAAAAACAATTTGTTTGAACAACAATGTTGATTCAGGCTTCCTCGAATTCGAGTGTTACCATTTGGTAACGCCAATACGTTCCCGTAATGTATTAAATGAAAATCTTTATATGTTTCAGGCATGGATTAACCCTACAAGAAGCCCTTGAAATTGTATATGCCGATGATGAAAATGTCAGTGATATATATAAAACACCCCCTGAACCCCACATTCTCACTGATGAAGACTCCGGTGACGAAAATGAATTGGATCCGAGCAGTTTTACAGGAAATCAGTTACGCGCCGAGGCTGAGTTGAAATGCAAAAATGCTGATTTCGAAGAGATTGTGCAATCTGCAGGTGTTGATGTTACTGACAAAGTCTCTTTAACCTATAATGTTTCTAATATTCGTGAAATAGAGTGGATAAAAGGTGATATAGTCGAACAAAAAAGAAACTTCCCGGTGGCACCGCATTTATCGATACGTCTTCATGTGCTTTATTTGAACTGTTTTTTGACGAAAGCGTATTTGAGTTATTTGTCGAGGAAACAAGGCGGTATGCTTTATTTTTAAATTGTCCAGACCCAAAAGTGACCAAGGAAGAATTTAAGTGTTTTATCGGTATTCTCATAATATCCGGGTATAACGAACTATTGGGATTCCGTTGACGATATGAGAAATCTAGCAGTTGTCAATGCTATGCGAAGAGATCGGTTTATACAGATAATGCGTTTCATTTATTTTGCCGATAACAACAAAATCGACAAACAGGATAAATTGTGGAAACTACGACCACTTATTGATAAAATTCAAAAAAATTTCGCCAAATATTTTGTGCCTCAATGCCATATTGACTATGATGAGTCAATGATAAAATATTATGGTCGCCACGGATGGAAACAATTCATCCGTGGCAAGCCAATAAGATTTGGATACAAAGTGTGGAGTATGAACACAAAAGAAATACCTACTTAATTTTGAAATATATCAAGAAAAGTGTTTAGTTAGTAATAGTGATCATGACAAAAACTTCGGAAAAGCCAGTGCACCGTTTATAAGAATGGTGGAAAGTCTACCAAAAAAACAGTTGCCCTATCAATTTTAATTGATGCCTCTATAAACAATGCTTGGATTTTACGACGAAAGTCAACCAAAGTTCATTGTGATCAGCTATCTTTTCGAAGGGAAATAGCACAGATGTGCTCAGTCGTTACGGTGTCTCACTGAAAGTTGGTGGGAGACCATCTATTTCACAAAATAGTGTTTCTTATATCAGGGTTAATGACACTCAGCGCTACGATGGAAATGATAATTGTTTGACATGTACGCAGAATAAGAAACGTCGCTGCTGTGCTGGTGTAGGATGTACTTCAAGCTTCCGCACTATCTGCTCCAAATGTGACGTTGGGATGTGCATTGACTGCAATGTGATATTTCACACACACATAGTTATACCTGTTTTATTTTTGTATATAGATATTGAAAGTTGACGGGAACGTACTGGCGTTACCATATGGTAACGTTATTTTTTTTTAATATTTCAAAAAAATATAACTTGGTATCGTCTTAATTGTTCAAATAAAAATTCCCATTAAACAGATCCATTGAATTTTACTAAAAATTACAAGTTTAAAAAACTCCGTCCTTAAAGGGTTAAACAAGTCTCTTCCACAAAATGTCTCTTTGAAGAGGCTTGTTTAATTCAGAGTTCCTTAAACTAAGTTTAAGTTGTGTTCGGTGATGATATAAATAATTGTTTAACACTGTGTAAATATGTGCTATTAAGAAACATCGTATCGTAGGAAAATTGGCGTTAATTGTGCGAAGCAGTTTGGAATACCTTTATCAAAGGAAATATAGAAGAAAATTAATATTTGGCTAAGCGTTATTTGGTTTTAGTGAAATTCAGAGCAAAATGTTCTCTAATACAGTTGTTGTAGTCAATAAAATCATAGGAATGTCCATCTTTTTCAACCAAATTGCTTATAGTAAACGTGCTGCAAGTAGTAAAAAAAAGTCTTTCGTGGAATGTGTTATTAAGTAGGTTTTTTAGTAGGCGACAATAAATTATATTCTTCTATTTATGTTTTAATTTATTTTTAAAACTCACGTTATAATACGTTATTGTTATAGTATAGCATAACACCTGTCGCTAGCCATTAGATTCACTTAAATGTCTGTATTATACAGGGTGGTCCAACGAAAAGTTTGCACCTAGCTTTTCTCTTTTTTTTGTAGTCGAATGCGAAAATGCTCGGACACGTCGATTTTGCTTTTGAGGGGGACACATTTTAAACATATTTTTCGATCTGCGCCTTTAACCCCCTAGCGGGGGTGAGTAACAACCCTAAAATTTTAAATGGAAAGAGGGGTCTAATGACATATCATTTGAAAGGACACAAAATTGTCTTTCTAATGATACCCTATTTGTCGAATTTTACTAAAACAGTTAATACGAAAACGACTTTAAAGACATTAAGCCGATAATTTTGGTATTAATGAGAAATACAAATAAGTTTTAATTATTGCGAGTGAAAACACCTGCAATCGTTAGTACATTCCAATGTTTGTTAGTTTTAACATTGCTTTGTAAAAAAAGTAAACAAGCTGTTAAATTGATTTATTAAAACGTTACATTAACAAATGTTGAAAATGTGACCCATTTGATTCCATACAATAATACAGATTTTGTTCAAATCTATTTCTAACATTTTGTAGCATATCAGGTGTTATGTTTCTGCACTCTTCTGTAATGCGTTGGCGAAGATCTTCTATGGACTCGGGCTTCGTGGCAAAACATTTATTTTTTAAGTGCCCCCAAAGAAAAAAGTCTAAAGGCGATAAATCCGGTGACCTGGCAGGCCATTCAATTGGGCCCCTCCTTCCAATCTACCGTCCAGGGAACCGGTCATCTAAGAACTGTCTTACAGGAGCCACATAGTGCGGAGGTGCTCCATCTTGCTGGAAATAAAGCCGATCAGCAGTATGATTTTGGTCATCTTCTATTATTTGTGTTATTAAAGGATCAATTGGGTCTTCAAGCATGTTTAGGTACACTTCACCAGTTAAATTTCTAGGAATAAAAAGTGGTCCTATAATATGATTTCCTAATATGCCACACCAGACGTTTATTTTTTGAGGATACTGGGTATGAACCTCACGGAATAAATGTGGGTTACTGTCATCCCAGTAACGGCAATTGTGCCTATTTACAGCTCCATTCAAATAAAATGTGCATTCGTCGGAAAAACAAATGTTAAATAATAATTGCGGATCTTCAATTAAACGCTGGCTCATTGCTTCACAAAATTGCAGCCTTCTATCAGGATCATCCTCATTTAGTTCCTGTACTAATTTGATTTTGTACGGATGAAATTTGTACGCTTTTAAAATTCGTATTATGGACGAACGGGAGACACCTGAGGCTTCAGCTAGTTGACGGGAACTTTGACTATGATCCATTTCAACATGCCCTAAAACAGCGACTTCCACAGCTTCATTTCTGATCGGTTTCTGCGGCTGGTGTTTTACATTACAGACAGATCCGGTATCTACAAACTTTTTAACTAACTTGCCAACGTACACATCATTCACATTTTTATCGGGATGTCTCTCATTAAATAAGCGAGCCGTAAGTCTAGCACTACTATTATTTTGAAAATAAAGTTTAACAATTTCAACTCGTTCTAGAATGGAATAAATCATTTTGTACGGTAAAAGTAAAATAACTTGAGAAGCAACCAAACTGAATCAATGAAAAGACTAAAATAAACGGTGTAAATTCTTTTCCTACACGTATCTGCAGTTTTTATTTCAACAAAAAACGCAAACGATTAGTGAGGAATTTAGTTCTGATAAATAAGATAGTGTTTTTGAAATCCCGTTTTTCTTCAAAGTAAATAATTTAGAAATGATTGTAGTTGTTTTCAGTCGTAATAATTAAAACTTATTTGTATTTCTCATTAATACCAAAATTATCGGCTTAATGTCTTTAAAGTCGTTTTCGTATTAACTGTTTTAGTAAAATTCGACAAATAGGGTATCATTAGAAAGACAATTTTGTGTCCTTTCAAATGATATGTCATTAGACCCCTCTTTCCATTTAAAATTTTAGGGTTGTTACTCACCCCCGCTAGGGGGTTAAAGGCGCAGATCGAAAAATATGTTTAAAATGTGTCCCCCTCAAAAGCAAAATCGACGTGTCCGAGCATTTTCGCATTCGACTACAAAAAAAAGAGAAAAGCTAGGTGCAAACTTTTCGTTGGACCACCCTGTATGTCTTGTATTATATACAGAGTGACACGATATTATTAACTTTAAATAAAATTGCATTGGTATTAGTTTCTGCTCAAATTGGATGACAAATCATGCCCATAATGCTCGCTCAATATTCTCGCATGTTTGCAATAATAATAAAGAAAGTTCAGTGAACTGGGTCATTGAGATGAAAGAAATGTATCGATATAGTCTTTCTTTCATTATTAGAGATGCAAGAAATGTACTGGTATACTCCATTCGATCTCAGTTTCTTTTTAGGTTGAAATATTGTCTCGAGGATTGCAACTGAGTCCATCGGCCACTTGTTATCATATCTAAATAGGTACTTGACAATAACTTTAAATGTCAAGTACACGTACGTATACATATCGGAAGAAAATGAAAACTAGCTGGGTATCTATAGGGTGTTCATAGAAAAACATTGTACTGTGAATGAATTTTATATATTCATAAAAAAAAATAATTTTTTTAAACCCAAAATTGATTTAGATCGAAATGAATGCCTTGTATATAAAATAAAATTATATATATACGAAATAACTTTAATATAAGATCACTCAGTATATCTCGCCATACATCCAACTAATTTTAGACATCCTTACTGTGACCTAACTTGTGCGATTACTATATAGATACTATTTCATTTCGCATTAAATCTGTTACTACTTGTTAATAACCGCTGTCACACGTTATAAGGTGGTCTTTTGCCAATTTTTTTAGGGTATCAAGTGTTGTTTTGGCGACATAATTAATCATTGTATATATAAGTAAAATTTATATGCTTTTAAAGCAAATTGCAATTGGCTTTCAAAGCACAAAAATTGATTGGCTATCTTAGATTTAAATTTAAATCGTAGCTTCAATGAAGTACTCCAAATGGTAACTGAATCTCAGTTGAGAGTTAAATCCCACCCCTAATTCCTTGAATATACCACATCGCTTCAACTGCCTATCGCCCATCTCTCTCTCTCTCTCTCTCTAGGTGCCATCTCCGCGACGAAGATTGGCGATCATCATGGCAATTCTTATTTTGGATGCAGCTGCTCTAAAAAGCTCTATCGAGGAACATCCAAACCACTCTCTCAAGTTTCTCAACCAGGATATCCTTCTTCTACCCACGCTTCTTGTACCTTGGATCCTTCCCTGCATTATCAATTGAAGTAAGGCGTATCTTGGTCCCCGAGTCACATGGCCGAGATACTGCAGTTTTCTGCTTTTAATTGTTATTAACAACTCTCTTTCTATGTTTAGTCGCTCAAGTATTTCTAAGTTAGTTATCCGATCGACCCATGACACTTTCAGTACTCTTCTGTACACCCACATTTCAAAAGCTTCTAGTCTTTTGGTTATTTCTGCGTTCAGAGTCCATGCCTCGACGCCATAAAGCAGAGTGGCAAAAACATAACATCTAACTAGTCTCAGTCTCAGTTTTAGGCTTAGACCTCTATTGCACAAAACTCTTTTCATGCTATTGAAATTGGACCTTGTTATTTCTATGCGTGCTTTTATTTCTTTCGTGTAGTCGTTATTACAAGTAACTGTTGTTCCAAGATAAGTATACTTCTCTACCTGTTCGATGGGTTCACCTTTGACGATTATCTGTTCGTTGTTAGTCTGGGCCTTCTTTGTTATTTTCATGAACTTTGTTTTGTTTACGTTGAGTGTAAGGCCGTATTCTTCGCTATATCGACCAAGTTTGTCCATGATTCTTTGTAGATCTTCCAGGTTTTCCGTTAAAATTACGGTATCATCAGCGTATCTTAGAACAACTATAGGCACTCCATTTACTTTTATTCCTGCACTGTCATTTTCAATTGCCCTCTTCAGAGTAGGCATTAAACAAAATAGGTGACAGAACACAACCTTGACGTACACCTCTCTTTATTGAGATGGTGCCAGAATTTTGTTGATCTACTTTGACGATGGCATTTTGGTTGTAATAGAGATCTGAGATGATTTGCAGGTCTTGGTGGTCTAGGTTTTTACATTGTAATATTTCCATCAACTGGTCGTGGCGGACCCTGTCAAACGCCTTATTATAGTCGATGAAGCAGGCATATACGTCCTGATTAACATCTAGGCATCGCTGCACTATTACGTTGAATGCGAATAGTGCTTCTCTTGTACCTAATCCTTTGCGAAAGCCAAACTGACTGTCACTTATATCCAGATCGAGTTTCTGGTGGAAGCGGTTGATTATAATTTTTAACAGTAGTTTCAAAGTGTGGGACATCAGGCTTATTGTACGGTGGTCACTGCACTCTTTTGCACCCGATTTTTTCGGTAAACATATGAAGACTGATGAGAGCCATTCCTTTGGTAGTTTTCCAGACTCATAGACGCTGTTCAAGAGTCTCACCACGACATCCATATCTTGTTCACTTATGATCTTAAGAATGTCGATAGGAATTCCGTCGGGGCCAGGAGATTTACCGTTGCTCATGTTGTTTAGTGTGTGGGTGACTTCGTCCTTCGTGATTTCGGGACCTGTGTCTTCCAGTCCTACCCTAGCTACGGATGTGATATTTCTCACATCGTCGAAAAGGTCTTTTATATATTCCTGCCATCTCTTCAGTTTGTCTTCTGTGTTTGATAGTGTTTTCCCATTTTTATCTAAGAGGATTGTAGTAATCTTTCCTTTTCTGAGACCTGCCAATTCTTTTATCTTCTTATGTAGGTTATACAAGTCAAATCTGCGTTGTAGCTCTTCTATTTCCTTGCATTTTTCTTCATAGAAACGTTCTTTTGCTACCCTTATTTTTGTTCTTATCTTTTTCTGGGTTTCCCTATATTTTGTTTCGTTGTTCTTGTATTTCCTTCGTTGGTCCATCAGAAATAAAATTTCCTGGGTAATCCATTCTTTATTTATCTTTTTAGAAGGTGCTAGTAACTCTTGGCAGGGTCCATACACGATTAATTTTTTTTTTAAGCTGAAGGCCATGACTACATTTACTGACAGTAATTAGGAAGTTTTATCCAGTGTATGAAAATTTAAGCATAGCACAATTTCTTCAATAATATTATGTGGTTCCGTATAGAAGGTCTATATTGAGTAGACGACACTGAGGTTGAGTAAGAGTAGCCTCATTCGAGAATTTGTCACTATTGATGTTACTATAGCAAATGTAACTTATCTAATCTTAATGTAGATCTCTAGCAAAGCATTTCCAGATAAAATTCTCATAAAAATGCTAATTAAAATAGCAACGTAAGGCCTACAAAAAAATGCTACCCTTACAAAACAAAAGAAATAAAAAAGAAACCAGTGTTATATCCCTTTCGCAATATCTCAATTGCCTAATGAAACAGAAAGAGCTTAGAGTTGGTGCGAAACACAGACTCAAAATAGAGAAAGGCAGGCCCAAACTGGCGTGTCAAACGAAATGGTCATTAAATTTAACTTTCCAACCGAAAAGGCTGCTATCGATTTCGAATTTATTCTAACACACCACCGATGCTATGCGAAAGTTCGTTTCTTTTCTGTGGCATGTGAATTTTAAACTTTTTGACTGATGATTACTCTACCCAATGACGATGAAAAATTACTGCTTTCGATGCAATACAATAACGGTTGGTGGTTTGACGGAAACGAGGTAGTTTAAGTTGTGATAGCCTTTTTGCTTATAACAAAAATGCAGATGATGCTTCAGAATAATTCAATTCAAACGATCTCTCTTTAATACTTCTTTGTCTTAGAAATTGACATTTTAAAATTATCAATCAAGATAACTGTACCAAAGGCAAAACAATGAATTCTGTAGTAATTAAAACTACGCAGCTTTTATCATTATACACAAGAAATCCCTTTGGGGTTTCCCAGTCGTTTTGTGGTAGTCTTATCTATGATAAAAGTGATTGAGGGTTATAAAAAAAATCGTAATTTTTTTAAACAAATTTTTTTTTATTAATTTTGTTTTGTATTTTTTTTTTAATTTTTTTTTATTATTTTTTTTTTGAAGTTTTCTTTTAATTTTTTTTTTGTATTTTTTTTTTTTAATTTTTATTAAAAGTTTAAAATGGAGATTATAAAGGTTCTAATATGTCTAGACGGCACTTTCAAAATTAACGTCCGCCGTTTTGCCTTATAGCTGCCACCTTCAACTTTGTTTTTTTTTTTTAAATCGGATCTGCATTTTTAATTTTGTTTTCTAAAATGGTTTGTCACTACCTTTAAAATAAGGTATAACTCAAGTATAATCTCGACATTTCGATTCGATAGTAGCCATCATCAACGATTTTTCGGTAATACAGACCTGTATTATTTTTTGCTGAGCGAAAATAAAGTATTTTAAAGGGCATTATGTACCTAGTAACACATTTTGTGCAGCTTAATAATTTTTGCCAATTTTTGAATATAAGTAACGTCAATTTTACTAGAAATGAAAGTGGTAGATTGCTTGATCTAATATTAAGCCGATTTCCGGCGACAGTGTCTGGGTCTATTAATTACTTGCTACCAGTTGATCGACATCATCCTCCTCTAGATATTGACTATATTATCAATGAGACAGGGAACAATATGAGAACAAATAGTTGTAAACCATTTTTTAATTTTAAGAAAGCTGATTTCCCTGCAATGTATGGACATATGCTTGAGTTGGACTTTTCTAGTCTTGCCAACTGTAGTGATCCTGACCTCGCCTGTGATTTGTTTTATGAAAAGTTGAATACTGTTTTTAATGCATCGGTGCCGATTTCATATGCAAAATTTTCTAAATACCCTCCATGGTTTTCGGGTGATATTGTTCGCAGAATCAAATTGAAGTCTAAACTATGGAAAAAATATAAAACATCCGGGGATCCTCAATTTTTCAATGATTTTAGAGTTCTGCGTCACAATATAAAAACTGAGGTGAGTTCCTCTTACAGGGTGTACTTGCGTTATGCTGAGCGTAGATTGAGTAGTGATCCTAACAAGTTTTGGTCTTTTGTCAATTCCAGAAGCAAATCTGGGCGATTGCCTGGTAGTATGACTTACAATGGTAATAATATTGATGATCCGCAGGAGCTTGTCAATAAATTTGCTGAATTTTTCAATACATCATACGTTGCATCTCAGGCATTTGATATTGATCAGGGATTGTTTGATGTTGTGAATGTCTCTCATTTACCGGATCGTGTGATTACTGAGACGGAGGTCTATGGAGCTTTGAGAAGGTTAAAAGCTAAATTTACATCGGGTCCTGATGGTATACCATCTTTTGTAATTAGGGATTGTGCCACTGTGTTTGCTAAACCATTGTGTACAATATTCAATGTTTCTTTGCGATCGTGTAGTTTCCCCTCTGATTGGAAATCTTCTAGAGTGACGCCGGTTCATACGAAGGGAGATAAACAGGATATTTCAAATTATAGACCAGTTTCCATACAGTCGTGTTTTTCTAAAGTTTTTGAATTTGTGCTCCATGATATTATTATGAGTCATGTTAGGCGTCAGATTTCATCGGTACAACATCGTTCTACGTCAATTAATTTATTGGTTTTAACACAGTTTTTAACTGAGCGACGTGATAACGGGGGTCAGGTAGATGTGGTCTACACTGATTTTTCTAAAGCCTTTGATAGACTTGATCATGGTGTTCTACTGCGTAAACTGTGTCGTTATGGACTATCTTATAATTTACTGCTGCTTTTGAAGTCGTATCTGAAGGATAGATTTCAGTATGTGGAAAGTCGAGGATTTCGTTCCGCAAATTTTAAAGTGTCATCTGGTGTTCTCCAGGGCTCTGTCCATGGACCATTGTTGTTCCTGTGTTTTATCGATGATATTTCTAGTGGCTTGACAAATAATTCGTTATTATATGCTGACGACTTCAAAGTATATTCTGTCATTAATAGTACTGAAGATTGTTCTCATCTTCAGGACGATTTAAATGTTGTATATGAGTGGTGTGTCCGTAATAATCTTTATCTGAATATTGATAAATGTTTTAGTGTTTCCTATACACGGAAAATAAACTCTGTCAAATTTTCATATTGTATAAATAATAGTCCATTAACAACATGTGATGAGTTTAAAGATTTAGGTGTTTGGTTTGATGGTAAAATGAGCTTTACTAATCATTACAATAATATAGTTTCAGCATCCTATAGATCTCTGGGTTTTATTGTGCGCAATTCGAAAGAGTTTGTGACACCTCAAACTCTCATTGTTCTTTTCAACGCATTTGTCAGATCTAAACTGGAATATGCATCTGTAGTATGGAATCCTATGTATGCCATACATATGAATAATATTGAACGCATCCAGCGTCGTTTTGCCAAGTTGCTGTGGTTTCGGGTTGATGGGGTTTATCCATCCATTGGGTTTCCTCATGATATTCTGTTAAACCGTTTTAATCTAGTGTCATTAAATACTCGAAGAGAATATTCCGCTCTAGTATTGCTCTTTAAGATTATTAATGGACTTCTTGACTGTCCAGAGTTTTTAAGCCAGATTCATTTGTGTGTCCCAAATCTACGTACACGTAATAACGGAATCGTATTTTACGTTCCGGCCCCGCGTACTAATTTGTTGTTGCGTTCCCCTTTATATTTTATGTGCCATACTTGTAACTCTGTGTCCGAGCAAATTGATATTTTTAATTCAACTTTGTCTTGTATAAAAAATATATTTCTTAGAATATAAATTTAGTGTTAGATATTAAGAATTTATTGTAATTTTTCCTGCCCTTTAATTGGATTATTTATCTGTCTGGGCAGTGTATCTTAAATAAATAAATAAATTTCGTATTTTAGATAAGCAAAAAATAATGCAAGTCTGTATTAAGAAAAATCATTGATGATGACTACTAACGAATCGAGACGTCAGAAACTTTATTTTAAAGGTACTGACAAATAAAAATGCAGGTCTGTATTTGAAAAAACAAACTTGATGGTGGCAGCTGCGAAACGAGACGTTAAGCCGTGTTGATTTTGAAAGTGTCATGTTATAGACATATTAGAAGTTAGAACCATTAAACTTTTGATTTAAAACTTTCTCTCGAACATCTACAGTTTTCCAAATATTTAAGAAAATAATAATACTTTTCTTGTAGACAAAGTCAAAATCAAAATAGAAAAAAAGTTATAGATTGTATATTTTTATGCAGAAGACATACTGTTTCTAGAATAGATAACGATGTTAGTGTTAAAATTTTATGTTTTATAAACAGATCTCTGCTGCTAGTTCTTAAATACACCCTGAACGGTTTCTGTAAGACAAAAACACTCCTGAATAGAGTTTGGTTGCATGCACGCCAGAAAGCTATACCATATCGAAGATGTGACTCTACCAACGAGAAATAAGCAGTACAGGCAGCCGACGATCCCGTAGCCCAAGCTATCACCCTCAAAGCATAATACCCTGCAGAAACTTTCTTACTTAAATGATTTACATGTTCCTCAAACTTGAGTTTTATATCTATATGTCGTCCAAGAAATTTTGCGCAATTAATACTATGAATGGGATCCTTTTCCAAAACTAAGTCACCAAATTCAAAATTAAAAGAGAGAAAATTGCAATCACAACAATCCTTTAACTTTATCAGATTATCTTGCTTGATATCATCCACGTTTTCGTCATCCCACAAGAGTCTCGTCTCATCCGCAAAAAGTGTAAATTTTCCACGTAAGCCAATGGTAGTTATGTCATTAATATACACAAGAAAGAGACGAAGATAGGACCCAAAACAGAACCCTGCGGCACTCCACAAGTAATGTCCAAATTATCAGACGAACTCCCCTGGAATCTAACCAGCTGTCTGCGGTTTGACAAATAAGAACGGAACCAGTCCAAAGCTGTTCCCCTAATAACATAAAAATCAAATCAAATGCCTTGGAAAATCACAAAACACCCCAGCAACAGCTCTACTCTCATTAAGCTGTTTATAAACGTTCTCCAAAAAAAGAAATATAGCATCTGACGTGCTTTTAGAGGTCTGAAAACCAAACTGCGCAAGAGTTATTATGTTGTTAATACATAGATAATCCTGAAGTCTTTTCTTGACAAGTTTCTCAATTATCTTTGAAAAAGTTGAAAGCAACGAAATAGGCCTGAAGTTCGATGGATTGTCTGTGTCCCCATTTTTATATAATGGAATGACAACAGCAGTTTTGAGACAAGTAGGAAATACTCCCTCCAAAAATTAATGAGCACTTTGAATGCCGACAATGGCAGATTTTCAATAACCTTCAACGAAATACCATCAAATCCACAAGAACTTTTGTTCTTTATGTCATGTATGACCTCAAACAACTCCGACAGATCAAAACTCCCCAGGCAACCCTTCAGTGTTCTAATAACTCAAAGCATCCATCTTAGGCCTAATTGACTTAGTGAGCTTTTTACCGATAGAGCAATAAAATTCATTCAAATAGGATTTGGCATTTTCACAAATCGCCTGCATTTCAAAAGCTATAAAGGATTTGCCTACACATAGTAAAGAGGTTTTAAATAGGCATCAAAAACCGCAAATTTTATCTAATTTAACCACGGTTAAATAGTCTTGCATTATTAAATAGTAGCTACCTTGTACATATAATTATTAGGCATAATAAAATAACTGATCTACTTAAAAAAAAATGTCGCCTTAATATTCGTAAAAGTCGATACTTTCGCGCAATCCGGTTCTCAATTGACAGAATTGACAAACCCGACAGCCTTTCCTGTCCCATGATGTTTCTAAGAAAACTTTTTATCAATTTCAACTTGGAAAATGAAGGTTCGGCTGTTGCTACAGATACAAAGAGACTCAAGAAAATGTAGCAAGCCGCCAAAATTTCACTGAAGTTGCTACAGATGCAAAATGCAGTACCGGGCCCGTGGAACACTGGTCACTACGCCCCTGGTATATGTGCTCGTAATAAAATTGTATATAAGACTGAATCACAATTGAAATGGTTTCATTTCAACAATATCAAAAATTGCGCGTCAATTCATGGTTTTATTACTGAACTGTTTGACATCACAGTTACACGATCAAAATACCCATTCGCGAAAAACACGTAAAATATAATTACGACACATGTTATAAAATGCAAATACTTTCTTGATGACGTTTCCCTCATGGAATTTACCACTTGCCAAAATTATTTTTTTATTGTTTTTACACACACTTTTTGCGCAATAACTTGAGAAATTATGTTTTGAATGTCTTGGTGCCAACAAACAACTTGCTGTTTTGTTTTTGTTAAATAAAGATTACACTCTAAATTAAGTATAGACTGATTAATTTTGTAAACATAATGCATAACCAAAATACGACGACGATTTCCTCAATTTAAAAAAAAAATCTATTTTCGCCTCAATAACGCGAAAAGGTTATTAAATTGTAATCAAAATTTTTATACTCCGACCGAGTGTCATCAATATAATAAAAATTGATGTGACTGACATTGCAGAGCTCTTTGCTAAGGCGTACAATCGCATTACTTCCAAAGAAAAAGGTCTGACCGGATTTTAAATACGGGTATTAGATCGATATGTATTTGAGCAAGAAAAGTGTACTGAAATACGAAAGGAATGAAATTCCATAATCCAGGTAGAAGCTGGATCCTCCCGAAAAAACAATTTCATTGTGGGTACCAAGCAGAAGCTATTATGAATTAAATATGCGTCACTCACTGGAAGCCTCTAACAAGGAGCCACATGCTCAGTTGAACAGAAAGGAATGTCAACGAAGGACATATTCCAATGATAGTGGTCATCAGCAATAACAGAAATCTTCGGTAACGCAACCGATGATAAAGACAATACCGTTCAATTAAAGAACACATCCTTTGAAGGCTTTAAACGCATCGATTAACAGAAAAACCACGCACTAAGAGAAGCAAAATACAATTTGAAATACTAACGTCCACTCCGCTGCAAAAACCAACTTTATTCTAAAAAAATTATCAAAAAACATGTCGCAACAGTGACATATTTTATTAAAGTTGCTGGTCATCATATAAATAGGTGACCTTAAGAGAGCGTTGGTCCTAGCACGCACACATTTAAATAAATAATTCTGTCTTGAAATTGAATTTCGAAATCAAATAAGGACTATCTATCTTGCCATGGAGAAGGTTATATAAGAAAGCCAAAGACGACACAAGACGACGATGCTCCAGACTCTGCATCGAAAAGCGCGATAAAAGCAGACTATGATCATATCCCCGAACGGGGTAAACACCATCCTGTCTCCAAACCAGATACTTTAGGAATCTCCTCTGGACCCTTTCCACTGCCTGTTTATGAACCGAGTAAAATGGATTCCAAATTATGGACCCATACTCCAGTTTCGATCGTACATATGCACAATAAAGAGCTGTAAGTGTATTTATGTCCGTGAATCCCTTACAGTTCCGAACCAAAAATCCGTACACGCGACCGGCCTCCTCAACCTTCCCACGAACGTGATTAACAAACGTAAGCTGTGAATCGAACACAATACCAAGGTCCTTGATGGTCTCCAACGAAGACAGCGGAACACCATTGATCTCATAAGAAAATCCAGTAGTGTCCCTTTTTCTTGAATATGAAACAGACTTACACTTTGCTATGTTCAATGCAAGCTTATTTCTCTCACACCAGTCACTCAACCTGTCAATATCATTTTGCAATGCATAACAATCTGCCAAAGAATTTATTGAGTGAAAAATTTTAAGGTCGTCAGCAAATAAGAGACTGCTTGTCCCAACAGCCGAAACCAGATCATTAATAAAAAGGACGAATAATAAAGGACCCAAATTAGAGCCCTGCGGGACCCCGGAAGTTGTAAAATATCTAGTAGATTTATGTCCACTAAAATATACAAATTGACATCTGTCACTCAAGTAGGATAAAATAAGTAAAATTAGCTTTTTCGAAAACCCAAACTGGTTTAACTTTTGCATCAACACACCATGATCCATTCTGTCGAACGCCTTCGAGAAATCTGTGTATATAACATCAATTTGTCCACCAAAGTTTCAGATATTTCCTGTGTCATATGAGCATATTAGACCATAGGTGGATAATATCGATCAAGTTAGACTTTTGTGGTAAAAATGTAGAATTTTTTTGTGTTATGTGCTTGATATAATAAAGTTTACGTTCGATAAAAAAAATAATTTATTGTATTTTGTGTAAGTATGGTTTTTGTATTACATTATCTCTTAAGTGATCGATATTCGACCACCTTCCCCTATATATGATTACTAGAAAAGGGGTCAACCGAATCTATCCAAATTTGGTACAAAAATTTTATTGGACCCGGCAATATCCCAAAATTACTAGATAAGGATTAGAAAAAAAGGACTGTTTGTAATTAATTTTAAACAGGGATATAAATTCAAATATATTTGAAAAATAATCGTATTGAGAGAACCTTTGGCGTAGAATACTAAACTGAAACACGTTTTACCACTTCACCGAAAAACTTTTTTTATTCTCGACGTGCGTTTCGCTAACAATGTGAGCATCCTCAGGCGAGAATTAAAAGATTAAATTAAAAAAAATAATATTTAAAGTTTTAATTATCTCCTAAAGATGCTAACATTGTTAACGAAACGCGCTTTGAGAATAAAAAAAATGTCTTAGTTTAGTCTTGCATATTAAGTCACCATTTAGCATATTAATTATTTAATATTTTATTTTTAAATTAAAAAGTCTGAAATAATAACATTTTGTGAGACCTATTTGTGCAGACTCAATTTGCTCGAGACCGCGATAAGTTTTCTGAACAGATTTTTATTTTTAATTATTTTTGTTTAATATAGGTAGGTACTTGGTGTGAACTTCCCCTTTTTTTGACATGATTTTTGTATATTATTATTATTTTAGTTCCGCTCCTTTAAAAATCCAATACGGAACCCGAGCTTCTGATATGTGATCATTACATGATAAATTGAATCAATGAAATTGCTTGCCCAATAATTTTCAAACCAACTGTCATAAAAGCAACTAATTATCCAGCTTTAATATTTACCTTTAAATGTTAAATAGTCATAAAATAGAAATTACAATAAAATTTTACAATCCCCAATAACAAAAATACAGTTTCAAAAAAGAAAAAACAAATAATTTTGAAAATTAGATGTTATGTGTAAATATTTCGTCATTTGCCAAATGTCCAGTTAAACATATAATTAGAACTGACTTGAATACATTTAGCATAGTAAACTTAATGAGAATTCTCTATTTATAGAAACATAAATATAATAATGTTTTAACTAGGCTTCGGTAATATCTATAGCAAATTTCAATTTTCATTATAACATAAGTGTAGTGACCTCCCTAAAATTGTGACAATGTCTTACCAAAGATTCATGTCCCAACCTACATAAAGTGCGGCCATCTTTCGGATGTCTTCTAAAACTACATGTATTCTCTAACCCCCCCTACTACCCTGCTTCGTGGCCCACCCAATTTGGTGGATAATTACAGACCTGAGACAATTTTGTGTAATTTTTCTAAAGTTTGTGTTATTATTCTTTATGATAAAATTTAATCCAGTTTCAAATTTGACCTTGCCTCAGAGCAGCATGGTTTTATCGCTGGTCATTCATGTGTGTCTAATCTGACAGCGCTTTCTAAGGATATTTGCTCAGCATTGGATCTTTTTCAACAGAATGATCGTCTTTACACCGGCTCTAGCAAAGCATTTGGCTAAATTTACAATAATTGCTAGCCTTAATAGATTGGAATGTGCAATATTATTGGAATAATCTAAGGACAAATCTACGTCAACATCTGAACAATAATCCCATCACTGTCCGGATATCTTCGTGGTTTTCCATTTAAAAATCAAAGACTGCATTATTGCCGACTCGATGAATTTTATACTCCTCAACTTTTATAAATAATTAATTAATCTTGAGATATCTTTATTTGCAGAGCGAAGCGTTAGCTGAATCTGGATTGGCCACAAAAGACATGACAGCAGTTAATGCGGTAAGTTCACTAATAACCGCATTTTTGCGTTAACGTTTCGACTATTTAAATGTTCATCTAATATTTCCAATATTATATTATTATTGTAAATTCAATTACCAAATTTTCATGCTCCAACACATAGGTGAGATGAGATGAGATGTTATACTGTAATATGTAATAAATATCCTTATACCGTTGAAGCTAGTCTTGTTCTACTAGAGTTGCGAAGTTTTTGGTAGTCCTGTGTAGTGCAGAACCGTGGATAATAAAGAATTTGCAACTAAAAAGACAGATCTTTGATCCATTTTTCGTACACCAGCAACACTTCTAACCTACCAACCCTGGAGTTATGTAATAATATTCAGGGCGGTATTTTCGTGTTAGCAATGGCGGTAGGTCAAAGCTTTTTTCAGATTATGGGAGCCCCCTTATTATGGCTTACAACGAAAAAAAAAAAAAAAATTCTAGATAAGACAATACACTGTGCATCTATTGTTAATATCTAGTCATGTTACATCAAATTATTGTTGCCTGTACAGCGAATGAATAAAATAAGATTTCCTAAAGGCCAAAGCACTGTGAAACTTCTGATTTTTTTATTAAATACGTACGAAGAACAGGAATTCTGAAACAGCGGTATAGCGTTCTCACAAACAATACCCATCGTTCTACATACAATTGAATTCCATACGTCTCCTCATAATCCTACTTCTAAAATATTAAAACCAGAGGAGATTGTTTACGAAATATAAAGTAAGAAGTATAATATTAATAACAAGGGGAGATGGGATATTTTGTTTGTCGAGTATTGTCTATTATTAATTCGTCATGTTTACTTGAGAAAGATTTTTACAATTATAATGATATTTGAGTTGGCAAACATCTTAAATTGATGCTTATGTTTATATTAATGAAAAGTTTTTGTTTTGTTAAAGCACTAGGGGTGACTTTTGTCAAATATAGTTTTTCTAATTAATTTTAATTTAATTGCTGTTCTGTTCATAAAACAAATCTCCTCATTTTAGTTGATTTTCTTTAAGACAGCTTTTTGTATTAAGTATCGGGTCCGCCATCTAACGTTTTTTTTTTCAACTAGTGCTTATTTCGTGAAGGGTAACACTTAGCTCATGTCTGATTTGACAAATAATTAGTTTTATCCTTCCGCTGAACGAATATGGTTGTGTATACGCTTGAACAACGCTGGGAAATATTGCGACATTACTTTGAAAATCATGGTAATGTTGCAGAATGTGTGCGAAAATTGCGCACGGATTTTGGAAGAAGAGCTGCACACAATCGATAATGTGCTTAAAAATTGGACCGATCGTGTAGGATACTGCATGGCCAGCCGAGGCAGCCATTTGAATGAAATTATTTGTCATTATTAACCGGAAGGATTGTACTTTCATATCAAAAAAAAAGAAATTTGAGAAAATATTCAGCAGTTTTTCTTTTATAGCATTTTCAAAAAAAAATGTTATCTGGCAGACCCAATAGATCACAGAATTTTTTTTGTAATAATGCGGTAGAATAGTATTTTTGGTACCTAGGAAAGTTTTGAGTTTACTATTCTTTATGTTTTTTTGGTGTGCTGAATCCGAATCGCAACATTGGAAAAAATGCAGGAAAAAACTTTAAAAAAGGGAATTTTGGCAGTGTTTTGCTTAAAATTCGAAAACCTGAAATTTTTCAGAAAAAACACATACCTATTCAAAATAAAAGTACATAAAATTCAAAATCTATGGAAAAAATTCTAATTACGTCATCTATGTGCCATCCTATGGCTACATCCTTAATTTTTTTGTAGGACAAACCGTTTGGGCTCAACCTATCTCTACAAAAATCCAATTTTATATGCAAAATTATAATTTAATATCAAATAACATTATCTTCATCAGTTTATTTGAATATTATCATATTATTTGAGTCGTTTTCTTTTATATTGTCCTGGTTGAGGCTTTAAGATGGCGGAAGGTCCTGGCAGACGATAATAGAATACGTAAAAAATCATTAAATTGTGATTTTGCGATTAGACATATCTTTCAAGTCGGTGTGAGGGTTCTTCTTGGTCTCTTCCTTCTGCTGCCCCTTCTTCGTCGTCTTCTTCCACATATCATCGTCTCTACGTTTTTTGTTCAGTACAACTGTTACCAAGAATGATTCACGAATGAGTTCTTCATTTTTCTCTAAAAAACTTATCATAAATAAATGGAGTGGGTGTAGAAATACATTGCCTTGATAAAGTTTCTGCATGGATGGTTTCGCGACGAAACTGATGCTCTTTTGATGTAAAAAATACAGTCGCGCCAAATGGCAAGCAGCAGCTGTATAGGATGAAGCCTTCCCTATCTGTAAACAAATCAGTTTGGCCGTGTCTTTCGAAATATATACTAACTAACCAGGTTTGATACCCAACAGTAGTGCCATTGAAACAAACTTTTAGGAGCATTTTTCTTCTTTAAGAAGTTTGTGTTTTTTTATAAATAAAAGAATACTCAGTAGTTGCTTAGACTTTCTATCTTCTCTATAATCTCAAGATTCACACAAAGAAGGGTACGGTATCTACCAGTGAACAGCAATGATTTGATTTGATTCTACTAAAATATTATGAAAACAATGCATTCAATAGATCGAATTCCCATAAAAGTCTGAGGAAAGTTGTTTGCAGATCGCTTATCAAACCAAGTTGTTCACTTTTGCCTACTTTGTTCGTACTGCTCTTGCTGCAGTGTAGACATACGTCAATGCATTTATATCAGGCGCAAAAAAGAATAAGAACTGGTTTCGTATGGGTCTCCTCAGACAAATGTTTGACGTCACAAGTAGGAGCCTTACGACGATTGTGCAAATAATAATGAATTGGTTTTCCACATTTTCCACTATAGGATAATCGACTTATATCTATGCTTGTTCTCAGAAGCATAAATAAAAATTCCACAATTTTTTGTCAGATTTGAAGCGAAAAAGGGAATCAGAATGAATGAGTTTTACCATTTTTAAAGTTTTAGTAGTTTAACGGATCAGTGATCAATATCAAAAAACGGGAGAGTATGCCGTGCTATGCTGAACAAAAGGTCGGCTGAAAAGAGAATGAAACGGTGAAAAACCATATAGAATGAAAAATGTATTTCGGTCTTTTGGCTTCGTTTTCTGCCATAGAAATAAAAAGGAGAAATTATTAGAAATGACAGAGAACTACAAAGGCGGTTTACATTTTTTCGAGACCATTCTTCTACATAACTAATTACTAAAATGTGTGGCCACGACAAAAGTTTTATTGCAATCATTGCGTGAGACATCAGAAACATTCAATCAGGAATGAATAAATCAACATCAAATGACTTTTCCATTCTGCAATCCAGAGTGAGCACCGACTATATCTCCAAATTAATATAGGAAAACATTAAATATGAAGATCATGCTTAAAACATTGATTGATTCAGTCTATAGGACCCACTATCTGAACCCTCTTAATCTTTGCACATTTTTGTAAAGAAATAGAATAATTTCTATAAAACATTTAACGATATCTTGCAAAACAACTTATTTAGAAACCACGTCTATACATGAACAACGTCACATTACTGCTAAACATGTTTCGAAGCTCAATGGGTCCATCATCAGTGGTTCACAAATCGTCATCAACATTTTCTATCTCGTGCCTGATACGTTGTGTCAGTTTTTCGATACTTACAGGATTTGTAGGCCTCATGACATAAAATAGTCAAGCGGAGTGATATCGGAACATCTCCCTGGCCAATCGATCGTCCCCCTTCTTCCTATCCATCGTTTAGGGAAACCGTTATTTGTGTATATCCTTGAACAGCACGTCGTTAATGCGGAACCAGGTGGAGGATTTTAAATCTTCAACACATTCATATTGAATTTATTTTTTGAAATTCATCACTGATGAAAATAAAAACAACCAGCTTAGCATTTATCTATATATTCTTTTGTTAAACCTGCTTTACTTGGGTTGTGCAATACATATTTTTGTTACACGTGTCTGGTAAATGGAAAAATCCTTTGAAAATACAGCTTACGCCTTCCACATTCTGTTATTTTTACCGAGTTCGATTACATGCAGAGGCGTACGAAATATGATTAGGCAAAAGGTTCATTAGTTTAGCTATTTTAGTCAGGCAACCGTGGTTTTATTAAACACAAAAGAATGCCTGGGTAAAGGTAAAATACAGAAACCATCATCATATTCTATTTTTGACTACATACAATTTTCATCAAGTACAATTACATAACCTATAAGCTGTTAATAGGAATAAAACAAAAATATCCAGCGATAGGTCACTTTTGATGATTTGCGTTTAAATTTCACCAGTTAGGTAGTTGGAACCTATCTTATTACAACGAAAATGCCAAATCGTAAATCTGTTAAGTTCTGGGTTCGTCACTGGCGTGCAAATGATTCTGTACAAAATTTGAAGAAGCCTGGACGTCGAAGAACAGTTCGTACACCAGAAAATATTGAACGAGTTAGAATTGCGTTTACGAGGTCTGCTAATCGACAAACCCTTATCCTAGAAATATCCAAGGGAAGCTTAGATCGAATTCTTCAAAGGGATGTAAAATTTCATCCCTATAAATACCAAATTGCACAGCACCTTAGCAATCAATATAAAGAAGCAAGGTTAGCATTTTGACAAGAATTTTTGGATTTACATCAAGGAGCAATTCACAGTCTTCTAATGAACGACGAAGCAAATTTTTATTTGAACGGCATGGTCAATAAACAGAATTTTAGATAGTGGTCAAATGAAAATCCACAGAACCTTCATAACCCAAAAGTTTTTGTGTGGTGTGGAGTAGGATCTTTTGGTACTATTGGCCCTTATTGCTTAACGGCACCCGATTTTTTCCTCTGAGGATATTTAAGAGCCAAAGTGTTTGCGAGGCGTCCAGGTACAATTGAAATTCGTGAAGAAGTTGAAGGAATAGACGAAGGTTTGCTACGCCGTGTAATGCACCACTTTTTATCTAATATATTTTGGTGTATCTGAATTAGCTCTTAGGGGCATGATGAAAAGGATAAATTTGGAAATCCTAGGAGTTTCAAAGTCGAATTGTTTAAGATAATTGAAGAGAAAAATCTTCAGTTTTTAAGGAGCGTCCAAGACATTGAGAACGATTTTTAGATTATAATATGTTAGAGGCATATCATGGAAATATTTTAAATGAACTGAGCATTTGTAAATAATCATGTAATTTAAGTTCTAATTGCCCAGTACTTAATTTGCAATGCCCTGTTCGGGCAAACAGACCATATTTCAGTATTATCACAATAAAATATTCTAATATTAATCCATAGAGGTACCCCCGTTTTGCGCTTGTTAAACCACAAACTTTTAACTAACTGGATGAGGAGACTTATTTAAATAACTAATTTAATTAGAGTCTTGTTGTAGCTCTAGCTATAGAGCATAAGAAAAGTTTCGTTATACTATGAATATTAAACTTTTGATCAGTTCACCAATTTAGTTAGCTAACAAGTCTCTTTCTCCTCGAGACATTTTAGTTGTATTAAAACTAAACATTGCCATCGGTTAGATAGCAGACAGATGAGAGATGTTCTTTTTTTATTATTAGGTATTACCATGGAAAGTTGAGTTTGAGATACCTACCCCAATAGTTGATCTAGAATGTTGATAACGGTAGGTTATGGGCTCTTAGTGTGTCTTAATAATGATGTTGTCTCTATCAGAGGAAATGTTATTAAACTTTTTGAAGACAATTGTTTCACCAATACAGTGGCTTCAGTATACATCTGAACAAGCCACCCTTCCTGGTAGAACACCCGCTATAGCTTGTTTTAAAATTAATATTTAGCGCTTTTATCCTAAAAAAATATAACCCAAAAATAACACATTTGCTTTCCTTTTTATATACTCGATCCTAATTTAATTTTCTTCCATCATCTATACGTAGGTATAACACCTTCTTTCTACTTTACCATTTTTCTCACTCCACTCATCGATCTGCTAAAATAAATAGAGAGAACTAAAATAAATAAAATCCAATTCGGCATCTTTTCTCCTCTAAGTCTGAGGCTTTAGAATTTATTTCCGAAAATCCAGTTATAGGCAACAGCTGCGAAACAGTATTGGTAACAAAAGAAGAGAGAAATACACCATGTTGAAATATATAGATATAGACTGTACGACATAGCTGTTTTTAAAACAATGAATGAATGAATGGTTTCTAGCTTTATATTTGGACAAACCAAAACATATCATTCTCTATTCGATAAGGACTCGTAGTGAATGGATATGGTGATCTTGTTAGCTCACAACTGTGCTGCGTGCAAAATCGAAACAACCAATGCTTTAATTTCTGTTCAACGTCGGCGTCGATAGAATTATGAACCAGCTACTTAGCTTCCGAGATCAAAAATAAAGGGCAACGCCAGAGTGATCCTTCTATTCCTTCTATGTTCAGTGTTTTCAGTTGAAATCGATGAACTACATGCACCAATTCGTCAAAACTTCACTGTCTTCAAGACAATATATTCTTCGCTTAATCAGACTTTTAAAGAACTTCAATTTCAAGTAAAAACCAAACACATTTTTTTTGATTTGTAAGAAATCTAAGTTTTGTTTTTTGTTTATTTATTTTTTTTTGGTGGAATTATAAAGGACCACATTCACGTTTTCTTAAGCTATGAGAACAAGGTTTAACCTCGGCCTAAAAATCACAATTCTTCTCTGATAGTTACGCTTACATTCAAGCATTTCTTATCATATCTTGTATAGAATTTTTAATGTCAGTTGAAAAAACTTTCGATGGCATACATTTTTCAGTTTATATAATTCATATATTTGGTGTTTGAATAATTTTTTTGTAATCGGGTTTTATGATTCCCAAATCATCTCGATCGGATTGAAAATGCAGTCGTAAGGCGGCAAACTGAGAACAGTATGTCCTTGAGTCTTTTAGATATTTTTTTTTGAAATTAAATGATTTTATTGTATCAAGTAATTTTTTTTGTCGACTTTGTTTTAACAAAAGGTAATTGTTTCTCTGTCATAATATTAATAATATGTTGTTTTTTGGTATTAGGAATTTTAATGGACAATCTGGAATGATAAGATCGATATTTTACGCGCGATGTGAATTTGGGCTAGACGAAATAATGGTCCGTGACAAACATAAATCATATTCTATTGTTATACTTCGTGCCTCTCACGCCCACGGGCATGATTGGTTCTTACTACCAGTAAATGTTATTGTTAGCTTAAATGGATATTGTTATTTAATTCACAAAAAGGCGGCTCCTGACGATTTTCGTTTAGATTTATGCTAAAATATATTCGAATTAGTTTTGCTTTCAATTAGTCTACGAAAAATGCTTCTGTATTGCTGACTTAGTGAGTAATTCGAAGGATCACAAACACCTCTTAGTTAGTGCGCTATTTTGTTGCTCTCAATTCCTTACCAATCCAGTAACAATTTAATCCTGTTATAGTCCTTAAAGGTCATGGGTTCTTATTGGCATTCCCACATGAACTGTAACTTTGCACACTGCAAAATTAAACAGATTAATAATATTGGATTTGACGACAGTGCCCGTTAAAAATTGAACACTTTCAGGCACTGCTACATTCTGGGGGTTTTAAGCCCACGACAGACCAACTTTTAATAATTATTCTTCAAGTAGTAGTCAGACTCTGTTGTGTTGGCTACAATATCTGCCATATTCTGTTTGCCCTAATCATTATTTTAATGTTTATGTGTTTAGTGTAAAACATAACCTCAGCAAAGGAAATCACCAACCAGATTGGTATATTGGGTGAGTTTCAATTAAAAATGCCTCCCCGCCTTGTCAACTCAATTTACATAATTCGTCGCACGGCTTGTGATAATCGTTTTCCCCTGTCTCCATTATTATGTATTTTTGCGGTCTACTTTTATTAATATTTCCTATTACATAAAGGAATCGATCAAAATATTATCTCAAAAATAAAAAAATAAAGTTAAGAGAGTAGCTGGGGAAGGGTCTTTGCAATATTGGAAAAAGTGTGCGACTAAGTGAATGCAAATATTGTTTTTAAAACTTGGAGAACGGAGGCATATTAAAATTGTAGTCGGTGATGGGCTAGGGAAATTTATTTGAAATGAGTTTTTACTTTAATAAAGTTAATTTATGTCTCTTACTTTTTCCATACGTTTATTTGGTCGATGTGGTTTCTTTGACATTCTCTTCTTTTCTTCCAGAATATATTTTTTTTTTAAACGAGGGCCGTGTTTGTAGTTTCATTATACTTCCAAGGCAAATGAATTTCTTAATTAACAGTAGCTAATACTTTGAGATTGTCAGCATATACATACATATACATAATCATGAATTGAACAAATTGTGGCACAGAAGACTTAGTGTTCTAAGGCACCTCATAACGGCCATTCAATAAGTGTTGCGTCTTGCACATTCAAATATATTAAATACATCGATCCTGATAAAAGGTGTCAAATTATACACATTTTTTTTTTTTTTGATTGGTTGGTTTTAATTTTAATAAATAATCCAAACCATCTTTCAAATTTATTTGGTGTTAATTAGTTACCGTAGGGTAGAAAATAGAAAAGGGTCCAATCCCTGCCAGACGTTCCCTGATCCTCAGATCGAGAACGTTAAATATTTATCTAACCCTCTTCAAAAACAGGCTTAGTCCTACACTGTATGTTGTGTATAAGTCGTGAGACACGAGTTGCCCCGTTAATAATATTATAGAAACCTATTTCTATACACGTAGATAGATAGGTACATAGGGCTGTGTAAACGGCTTTTCCTGCCGCGTTTTCGTTCAACAATAAACACTGCTGTGGGATAAAACATCTGCGGCCTTGGGGTAACGATAGAGGAGAGAGTGTGTGTACAGAGAGACTTGGGAGGCAGAGAAGGCTTGGTTATGGCATATAATCATAATAGCAACGAAATAAGGTTGAATTAAAATTGGAATCAGATATTGCTTGATTGTGTTTGCTTTTGTTCAGGTATCTGTAAAACAAGTATTATCTATCTATCGACGTAACAACAGTGGAGATTGTTTAAGATCACCTAACACAACCAACCTGGGTAAACGGAGAATACATTTCTTTGTTTAAAATAAATAAAATAAAACTACTTCTGTGGGTTGACATGCCTAAAAACGTTGTTCCCTGTATATTTGCTTTAATCCCACCTCTGATATACAGAAACAAATTTAATAGAAGCATAGTAGGTAAGAGAATAATTTATCGACTAACAAAGTTTGTTTGAACGAAGGTTGTGTATCTAGTACAGAACGTACAGCAATATGAGTATAAAGACAGTAACAGGAGAGCAATTTTGTGATATTATATAGGTATTATGTTGTAATATTTGAGCAGCACTGGTGCCGTTTAATCGCGCTTAATTGCTCAAAAAGGTTGAAATAACTATTTGATTTTACTGTTGCTGAAGTATACTGTAAAAGCTCCTTTGATGATAGCAATATAAATAGCAAATATTTCCCCAGTGGGGTACAGCAATATATCCAGGGTTTATTATATTTTTTAGTAGTAATTAGTTTTATTAAAATCTATTATCTAATTTGATAGATCTTCTTTCATTTTATTAATCTAAGAAAAACTATTGAACAGATCATGATTACAATATTCTGCCACCGTGTTTTACTGTCTGACACAAATTTTCTTGATTAAAATTCCACATTAAGTCTTTGCCATACCATATCATGTCCATCCGACTATATTTAGATTATTCTGAGAAACTAACACGTTGCCAAAAATTATTTGTTTCATTCATATATTTATTTGCAAACTCTAATCTTTTTTTTCTTTCGATTAATCATTAACCCAATACTTTTTCCAGTCACTGTAGTTATTTTTATTACTGTCGGTACCCTTCTATAACCCCATGGCAGGCATGATTTATTACGTCTTATATACGAGTGAGAATGTATCAAAAAACTTTGCATTCGATGTCCTTTTCTAATGTAAAGAGGCATGCGAACGGATAGTCCCGTTAAATTTAACTTTTACATTGACTTTGGATAGGCTATACAAATTTTGCATTGACTTTTTTGCATGTTCAATATTTAATTAAAACAAAATTACAGCCGCTTTAAATTATGTGGCCCTTACGTTCCTTGAATTATAGTAAAGCTTTTTAGGTATCCAACATGTGGAATAGGAGATAAACTAGGGCGCTCCCCTTTTTTTATAGCTGCTCATAACCTAAAATTAGTCTATTTTTACGAAACAACAACAGGCGAACATTGCTGAGAGACTCTTAATTTAGAATAATTACCAATAACGACTGCGCTAGAATGCTACTCATAAGAATCGTTAACTTTACATCAAAAACTCATTTGTATAATAGAACAAGGCAGAACGAAAGCATTAGAATTCACACAAGGTTTTTGTAAATGGCCCAAAAACATTCCACACACTTGAAACTGCTTCATTTTTCCAGTTGTATTACGTGATTGCTCGGGATGAGTTTTAGTTTTAGTTGTGTTTACTAATTACCGGTTGCTGGGAAATAAAAAGAAAATGCGATGTATTTAAAAAAATAATGCTTCAGCATGCTTCTATGATGTAATTTAAAACTTGAGAAACAAAAATACTGCAGCGATGAGAGGGAATGATAAATTAGAACTAAACTAAACAGATAATCACGTTTTTCTTGTAGAAAATTTGCATCAGGAGCCCAATTTAACGTCAACTGACACTATTTATTTCTGAAAGTCTTAAGTAGTTTTGAAGCTACAGGCTCCAGTCCCTCTAAACTTTGTAACAATTAGTTGCAATAAAAATACCAACGTCACCTCCACAAACTGTTTATTATTTAAAAGTGGAACATGTTTCGGGATATCTCAGATCCCATCATCAGCCACCACAAAGCTGCAAAAACATCAAACATGCAAACATGAAAATGACAAAACAAGCAAGTGAAAACTCACCAAAACAGATGTCAAAACTAACTATAGGTCGATGTTAAAAAGAAAAATAGTAATATAAAACAGTCACAATGTAACATACAAATAAAAACAATATTTCATTTGGAAACATGTTACAAAACAAAAAACACCTATCACATAATACGTTAAATGTTGAATTGTTGGTGAAATAATGAATCAAAATCGTAAATAAACATAAAACTACTTCAAATATATGCAAATAGATATCTATCAAAGATTAAACTAAAATAGTAGTGAGAGAAAAAATGGTAAATCAATAAAATAAAATAGACCAACAGCAAATTCCAAGTTTTGTATGAAAACATGTATGCTCAAAATAATCAAGGAACTATAAGGAAAGGACAGAAAAACAACTTAAAATTAAAACAAAGGCGGTTAAACCTGAGACTGTCTCAAATAGAGAAGACTCTCAAAGAAAATAAAAGGATCAAATTGTACTTGATCATTCAAACAGACAACCTCATTGTTATTCTTGGCTTTGTATATCTCAAGCATTTCTAAAAGATTCAATCTGACACCCTTATCGCAGATGTTTAGGACTTTACAGTCGATCTCCATATTGAAAAAATGGCTCTCATTCAAGACATGGTTAGCAAAGGAGGAGGGAGTATTAACAACGGCATCGTCAGTGCTCCTAGATCTTTCAATCAATCTGGAGTGCTCCTTGACTCTAACTTCCACCCTACGGCCAGATTGACCAACATAAAGTGCCGAACAAGAAGGTTCGGAGCAGGAGATGGAGTAGACTCCTGACCTATGAAATGGAGGGATCTTATCCTTAGAATTCACCAATGTAGATCCAAGTCTATCCACGGTTCTAAAAGTAATGTTAATATCAAATCTAGAATTGAAATATCTCTGCACCTTGTAGGATATATTGTCAATAAAAGGAATAGAAAAACATTTTTTGAATCTCTGAGCTTCTTTAGTCAAAGGAATCAGATTCCTATTGATGTGTTTCGTAAGGTGCTTAAAAAATAGTTTATTAATAGAGGATGAAGGAAAACCATTATTGAAAGCCAAAGTCTTTATGTAAGAATATTCCCTGTCAAAAGACACCACATCCATAGGTACATTAAAGAGTCTATGTAGGAAACAGTTGAAAGATGCAAACTTATGTGAAAACGGGTGACAGGAGTTAAATGGTATAATAGAATCGGTACTGGTTGGCTTATGAAAAATAGCGAAGGCCAATTTATTGTGTGAAGTTCTAGAAATAGTAAGATCAAGAAAATTGAGGGTGCCCTTACTCTCAATCTCCATTGTAAACTCAATGGCCGGATGTAAATTATTCAAAAAGGAGAAAAAATCCTGGAGTTCCGTAAGTGTACCAGTAAAGATGGCAAATATATCATCCACATATCTAGAGAATCCCAGGAACTTATTGAACAAGTTATGACACATCATCTTTCTCTCTATATTGAACATAAAAATCTCACATAAAAGCGGAGATAAAGGGGAACCCATCGCCAGTCCAGAATTCTGACTAAAGAAAGAATTGTTAAATTTGAAAAAACTCTGCCCTACAACCGCATCCACCAAGAGGCAAATGTTAAGAATGTGGTAGGTTGGTAAAGAGGTGTTTGTAAAAAACAGTTCTCTAAGAAATCGCACACACTCTTCCGGTGGGACACTGGGGAATAGATTATTAACGTCAAACGAAACTAGAATAGAATCATCAGGGATAACAAGATTCTCAAGTCTAGAAATCAGAGACAAAGAGTGGAGGTGACGTTGGTATTTTTATTGCAACTAATCTTGCACTCCACAGTTATATATGGATTATTTCTTCAATTTGTAACAATTGTTGAAATTTCTGAATGATAATTTTTGTATGACAAAAAGCAGTGCAATATTGGTACCTCTGTAATAAAGATAAGGATAGTATTCACGCTTCAATCATAGAACAGTTAAAAGAAGCAGGAAAATTGTCGAAAGGTCAACTCACCCGGTAGTCTAGACCTGGCCCCGAGAAAAATGCTTCCCCCTTGCCGGTGGTACACGCGGTACGGTGGAGAGTGTTTGTTTTTTCGTGGTCTTGTAGGCAATATCGTTTTACTTTTTATGAATTCTTTTTCGTTTAGTTACTACCGCACAACGGATTTGTATATTTCCTTCCTTTTACGCAAAATAATACATTTTGCAAGAGCCTCAGCTCAAAGCAAAATGTATGCAGAACCACATCATTAGTTAACGTACAAACAAATAAATAAACATCAATCCTAACAAACAGACATACAACATACCTACCTACTATATGCACCCTTAACAGAAAGAGAAACCGCCACTCTGGTTTTGTTTCCAAAATGCAAGACACCAAGGAGCCGTCGACCAGGCGCCATTAAATATTTAAATGGTCCTGAATACTGGAGAGGATTTCCCAAATGGCATATTCCCGCACAATGCGGTGGCTCAGAAACACCAAATTATGAGAAATTCATAGAATGGTAGGTGTAGACACACGATTTTGTTTATGTTAGATGAGCAACGGAATTTGGCGCGTTCGTTTGCAACACTGATAGCTTTCAATTAATCAAATGGTTCACCTAAATAATCAGTAAAATTAATAATATTTAAGTATGTAATGCTATTTTATTGTGTAATTATTTTTCTCGATATAAAATTTAAAATATAAATTAATGTATACTTAATTTTCAACCTGATTTACCATAAAACTGTAATTTTGAATTTCGTCTTCATCTGAAGCAGGCTTTATCCCATACACCTATTTAACATACTTAATTTACATACCTATAGGTATTTCCCTCTTTTTTTATTCGTGTAATAATAGTAAAACATTATTTATTTCGATCTCTCTCTTCCCTGTATGCGGCAGTTGACACCCTTGCCAGTGCTTGTGTCCTGTGACACACCAATAGCCTATTTATTTATCATACACGTTCTTATGCAGATGAAGCGTGCCTCAAAGCATTTTCATCTATTATTCAGCAACAATGGCAACACTGCCATCTGGCATATACCTACTATACAACCACCTATCTCTCTTCGTATAAACATAGTTGCCAGCGTTTAATTGTACTAAGCATAGCATACGAATCTTGCCATTAAAAAAACACTATAAGAAGCACGCTTCATATAGATGCAGCAGAGATTTAATGTAAAATAAGGTTATATGACAACGCTTGGCGAGTGTTTTGTACCTATATGTCGATTATTATTTTGATTATATCTATCTCTATCACACAGTCGCAAATTTCTAGTTATATGCTAATATTATTAGCTCTCCATATCATATATGTAATATATGTATATATGGAGACTATTAGTTTCATGAAAAAAAAATTTTTTTTAATTTCACCGGAAATACTTGTTTTTGGTCATTTTATACATAAATAAGTAGTTTTAAAAAAATGTCTGTCTGTCTGTCTGTCTGTCTGCCTGTCTGTCTGTCTGTCTGTCTGTCTGTCTGTCTGTCTGTCTGTCTGTCTGTCTGTCTGTCTGTCTGTCTGTCTGTCTGTCTGTCTGTCTGTCTGTCTGTCTGCACGATAACGCAAAAACCGCTTAACAGATTTTAACCAAATTTGGTACAAAAATACTATTGGACATGGCAAGGAGCTGATTAGATTTTGGGAAACATTGAGCGTAGGCAAAGGGTTTAAAAGAGGGTTCAAAAATTAAAAAAATTCATAGTTCTTAAACTTATCCGAAATACTGCATAATTTTTTACGCATTTAATTGAATATAACCTAAAATATTGAACATAAAATATTAAACCACATTGGCGTCCGAAAATAGTGTAAAATGGGGTAAAAAAGATTAAAAAAAAAAACGTATTCCTTAAAAATAGCAGAAATATTAACTAGTTATTTATAGTTTTGATAGAATATAACCTATAAAATGTGTCATGAATAACTTACTTTCATAGGCGTTCGTAAATAGTGGAAAAGGGGTCAAAACATAAAAAAAATATATTTCCTAAACTTATTCGAAATATGGAATAATTTTTCATAGCTGTGATACAATATAAGCCAAAAAATATTCCATAAAAGAATTGGTTCACACAGGCGTTCGAAAATAGTTTAAAAAGAGGGTCAAAAACGAAAAAAAAAACGTTTCCCAAATATAGCAGAAAAATTGGCTAATTATATATAGCTTTGATATAAGATAACTTAAAAAATGCAGCATAAAATTTTTATTCACATAGGCGTTCGTAAATAGTAGAAAAAGGGGTAAAATAAAAAAAAATTAAAATGTAAAAATTTTTATATTTAACTAGATGAATTAGTGTTAAAAATACATGACAAAAATTAATGTTCCATAGGCGTCCGTGAAAATTCTATAAAAGGGTCAGAAATTTTTTTTATCCGTAATAACTCAAAAACCACTTAACGGATTTTAACCACATTTGGTACGAAAATACTACAGGCTATTTATAGGTGGTGATTAACATTGAGCGTAGGCAAGGGGTTTAAAAGAGGGTTCAAAAATTTAAAAAATCATAGTTCTTAAACTTATCTGAAATATTGAATAATTTTTTATAGTTGTGATAGAATATAACCTAAAAAATGTTACATAAAAAAATTAGTTCACACAGGCGTTCGAAAATAGTGTTAAAAAAAGGGTCAAAAACGAAAAAAAAATGTTTCCCAAATATACCAGAAAAATTGGCTAATTATATATAGCTTTGATATAAGATAACCTAAAAAATGCAGCATAAAATTTTTATTCACAGAGGCGTTCGTAAATAGTAGAAAAAGAGGTAAAATAAAAAAAAATTAAAATGTAAAAAATTTTATATTTAGCTAGTTGAGTTGGTGTTAAAAATACACGACAAAAATTAATGTTCCATAGGCGTCCGTGAAAATTCTATAAAAGGGTCAGAAAAAATTCGTATCCGTGATAACTCAAAAACCACTTAACGGATTTTAACCACATTTGGTACGAAAATACTACAGGCTATTTATAGGTGGTGATTAACATTGAGCGTAGGCAAGGGGTTTAAAAGAGGGTTCAAAAATTTAAAAAATCATAGTTCTTAAACTTATCCGAAATATTGAATAATTTTTTATAGTTGTGATAGAATATAACCTAAAAAATGTTACATAAAAGAATTAGTTCACACAGGCGTTCGAAAATAGTCTTAAAAAAAGAGTCAAAAACGAAAAAAAAATGTTTCCCAACAATTATTTGACTCTAAACAGAAAGAACTTTCAGGATGACTGCAGACTGCAATCGTATAGCGACGTTGTCCAGATGCACACATATATATTTATCAGTTCAATAAAACTGTTGACGAAATCAAGTGGAACACATCCTGTTTGAATTCGCATTTTGCGCAATGAACATAACAATATTTGTACAGCAGCATAACACTTTTTAGCTTAAGTCTTAAAACAAATAAACAGCACTGTTTACCACTCTGTTTTAAGTGAATCGCGCGTCCTCTCTTGCTCTAGCGATATATTATGTGTCCAAATAATGAAAACAAATGGGAAAGGGTGGTATTGTCATTGCAGTGTTGGCACTAGAACCATTTTGAATCTTCATTTGTCTAATTTTAAAGTTTGAAAAAGGATTTTCATATGACCTTCAAGATCGCCGGATTTGTATTAGTCTCAGAGCGCTGATTTCGTGGTATCGGCAATGGAGTGATGTACAGTATTGCCTCTATCGCTGCTGCAGGACAAGTTTGCATCACCTCTGGCCAACAAACTTTATGACCGTTTTGTACACCCAGTCTGCCATGTTTGGGTTTAGCCCATGGCCAAGTTGCTGCTGTCGCTGCAGACTCTTCCAGTCAAATTATCTCTCTATGATCTCTGCTCTGATATTTGACCTTATCTGAATAGCCGATTTGTACACCATTGAGGGTAGGGAGTGCAGATACACTTTGCAATTTCTTGTAAGCGGTACCAGTACCAGCTCATGGATATACTGAATCCCACAATTTTGCATGAGTTTAAAGTTTTAATTTTATTCAATACTATTTGTAGCCAACTGGGTTGGTTCGGTTTGGTTATAGTTAGAGATAGCGTTTTGTAAATTTTTTACACAGTGCAGATTAATCTGGTAGTTTATTTATGACAGTAACAGTAAACGATATATTGTTAACAATATAATACCTATAAAATATCTCGGAAACACCTAGTTTTGTTCTGAAGGCCAAAATAATTTTTAAACATATTCTAAACAATTTAAACTATATAATAGCCCTGGGGAATATCAAAACAATATATTTATGAAATTCCCAATTTTCTCTAAAATATGAATGAGGTGAAATAAAAATATTTATCAAGGTGTGTACGCAAAAATGTGTTTATTATTCTAACTAATAAATTCTAATATAAACTGTTATTCAATGGTTCGTTTAATGTTTTATATCGACTTATATTGGGTGTTAAATATTTTGAACAGAAAGAAGATTATCTACAACATATACAGGATGTATATAGGGACACCCTGTACATACACTGATCAAGTATTTTACAATATTTATTATTTTTCTCTTTTATAAATTGTCTTTTATCATGTAATTTCCAGAAAAACTTCGCTACTCATCTTCATAATTTCATAATACACGTGTGCTCTTAACAAAAGCGAAAGTATAGGGTATAAAAAACGCTCTATATAAAGTTTAACGAGTTTCTATGGCAAAAAAGGGACTCATCCGCTTTATTTTAGCTTTCAATATTTTGAAATATAGAGCGATATAAAACCCCCTATATAGATATTTTGTTTTTTTTTTTTTTGCATATTCCCTTTGCTATACCCATTTTCCCTTCTTATATCTAAAATTTTATTGAAATATTTAAACCTTATGAAATCCATACATGAGTTAATACTTCATTGTCGTAGACAAGAGATTTTTTCCAGAATCTTTTTTTAACAAAACGTTTAAAGGTCGATCTCACCAATCTCTATTTTAGTCAACCTTTGCTATAATAACAATCGATATTATTCACCATTTTGCCACCAATGAACTAATCAAATATCCAAAATCCGACCAGTGACAAAGGTGGCTTACTCTTCTGCAATCTGGGACAGTAAATAGTTATCAGATATGTGCTACACTGAAGATAAACATATATCTAAAACCGAACCAAAACAGGGACGTATTAGGTCAGTGAATAAGTCCCTAGGATGACACATAGATGCCGTTACCAGAAACAACAACGAATTGAAGTCTTTAACGCTGCTAAACCGCAATAAAATGGAATTCTATTGTCGATTATTTGTTTTATTTAGCTCTTTGTCTTTTAACAAGCTTTAGATAATGTCAAAGTACATCCGCATGAACAACGTGCTTAAATCTCAGTATTTAAACTATACTTAAAAAATAATTGGACACATTTGTATTGTTTTGGTAGAATGTATTTCCTATAAGCAACTTTTCCTGAATTCGTCAACCTCTTTTGCAATTATTTGTTTTATTTAAAACCTTGTTACCTACACAATCCCAACAAATTACTAAACTCAGCAAATACAATGGAAATAATGACCTATTTTCACCGGAAACTTTTCCCGAATTGCAATAACATTTGGCTTTAACACCTTCAGTATAGAAGTGATTTATTATTAAAACTTCTATAGCTCGAAATACCAGAACAGAATTCCTAAGTTACACGGTCTCTTAAAATTCTAAAACAAAGTTTGGTGAAAAAACTTAATAATGTAGCAAAAGATAAATGCTTCTGCTGCTAAATGGGTACAGGCAAATGTATTTTGATGAATTAGTATTCTCTGTGGTGTTGATCAAACAACCTAATAAATTTTTTGGTTATATCTTCATGAACTACTTTTTTGATATGTCAATATTTTTATTATTATTACTTAATGGATCATCCCTGTGGGAAGGAGCCCTCCTAATCGACTCCAAAGTTGGTTATTGGTCTCCCAGAATAGATTCCCTTGTAGCACTTGCCAATTTACTCCTCCTCTACCAGGATAATGCGATTTTCGGACGGTTCTTTCTAAAGATTCATTGTGTCTCTTGCTGTGTGACAAGTGGTACCATCCTGTTGAAACCACGTATTTTCTACGTCTAATTCATCAATTTTCCGCCATAAAAAGCTTCGGATCATCTCCCTGTAGCGATTTCCATTGACCGTAATCGCATTTCCATTTTCGTTTTCAAAAAAATATGATCCGATGATTCCTCTGGGCCACAAACCACACCAAACCGTAACTGTTTGTGGATGAAATGGTTGCTCTTATTCTCTTCACATCAAATGCGGCAATTCTGCTTGTTGCCGTAGCCATTGAGCTGGAAATGGCCTTCGTCGGTGAAGATTATTTTGTTAAAAAAATTCTCATTTTCTTTTTGTTTTTTGGTGGCCCAAGAAACGAATTGCCTACGTAATGCGTGGTCAGATAGTTTTAATTCTTGTGCCAGCTGGATCTTAGGAGCCTTTAAATGGAGATCACGATGCAAAATGTGGATCGTTTGATGTTTAATTGCTCCGAATGATGACGAATGGATGCTTTTGGATCTTCTTCAACACTTCTGCTCATAGCTGATATATTCTCGGGTGAACGACCACTACGTTGATAAATTCTATTTCTGTTATCATGAACGTATCCAGTTTCTTCAAATTTCTTAACCATCAGCTTGATGGCACGATTTATTGGAACATTTTCTCTACCGAATTTTGCTCTAAATTTCCTAATTACAACATGAAAACTTTTGCCATTTTCAAAAAACTAACCGAAATGTATTTAGAAACTGAAGATAAAAATTTCGAATAAAAATTACAAGTAGAAAAGAAATTGCAGCGAAATTAAATTGGTACCTCAATTAATTAAGCTCAATAAGCACTGATTTAGTTATACCGCGTGTTACAATGTAATAATGTAAACACACACACAAGTCGACTGGAATTCGACGTTGCCAAATATGGCTTGTCTAAAGGCTGTGACAAGGTACTACTTATATACTAAAAATAAAAATTTACAGAGGCTTGTATATTGAAAGCCAGTGCACACCAGAATAGATCTGATCACAAAAATCTGTTCAAGCAAACAAGAAGAAGCAAATATATGACTTTGAAACTGATTTGTGGTAGACTGTCTCGTTTTATCAATTAAAAGAATGATATCCCTAAAAGATAAATTGGAATTACTATAAAAATCTTAAAAATCTACAACAGCTATAAGACAAGAAAAGAAATGTTATCGTGAGCATACCCTTGCTGCCAATTAAAATAATCATAGGGTGCTTTGGAGAACTTTGTCAAGAATGGATATTTATACTAAATATCACCCTGTCTGGTGATTTGAATAATCCGCATCTGATCCTGACCTCCTAAATTATTACTTAACAAATTGAAAAATCGTTTTTCAAGAACTTTTTGAATTTACACTTATCCATGAAGATTTGATTATGAACTTGCTTTTTGGCATGAAGTCGATTGGAGCAGATTCGATTAGTGTTGAGATGGTTTTGCTGTGCTGCCCTAAAATAAATATAATCTACTTCCTGAGAGGCAGTCCGGATTCAGAAAAGGGTATAGTTGTACAACGGCGATGCTTCATTTAGTTGATGATATTCTTCATGATACAGACTGCGAAGATCGACAGCCCTTGTACTTCTTGCTTTCTCGAAGGCATTCGATACTATCAATCATGAAATACTCTTTGCCGTTCTTCATCATTCTGGATTCTCAAATAACTCGATAAATTTGTTAAAGTCATATTTCGATGGTGGATATCAGTTGAGACTTCAGAGGGCAGATCGGATCTAGGAGAGTTACTATGTGGTGTGCCGCAGGGGTCAGTCTTGGGTCCGCTACTGTTTTGTTTGTATACCGCTAATTTACCGAAGTGTTTGCAGAAATGTACTGGATATTATTATGCTGACGATAGTCAAATACGCCGTTCCTTCGATCCATTCAATGTACACAATGCAAACATTGTACTTAATAATGAACTGGGTTTGTTTCTTGACCGATCTGTTCAACATCAACTGGAAGCGAATCCCTCCAAATCGAAATTTTTGGTATTTGGAAAGAGTCGGAACACTGTTCTTAATATTAGGATTAATAATCAGTTCTTGATTTCAGTGGGATCTGCGAGGAGTCTTGTAGTTGAGTTGGATGTGGATTTGAGATTTACTGGTCATGTTACTCAATGTTTGTAGAAAGCCTACACCGTTATGAAAATGCTTTATCCTCACAGACATGTGTTGCAACAGGGGTTAAAATTGAAATTAACTGAAAGTCTTATATTGTCACATTTCAACTATGCTGAGGTAGTTTATCATCCATGTTTGATGCTTGCTCGAATACAAAGAGTTCAAAAATCGTGTCTGAGGTTCACTTATAGTATTAGAAAATATGACCCCGATAGTTATAAATTATTAGATTCCAATTGGCTTAATATGGATGATCGACCTAAGCTTCACTCAGCATAATTTTAAACTGAGATTAGAAAAACTCTTGTGTGACCAGCAAAATGTATGAATTCGTGGTGCGGAACTGCAGAGGCTTTGACAACATTGATGCCTCCTTGATCTGGTTTCTGATTTATGACATCCATAGGTGTTCTGTTGAAAGAAATCAGGGACGGTTTAACGAAAAACGAGTTCAAACTTAGAAGTTTAGATTCTCAGAGGTCGCAAGGATCAATGCATTGTTGTGTGCAACTTTGTTTTCTGTAGATGCTTTTGGAAAACATTCAGCGTATGCAAGAGGTTTTACAAAAAGTCAAATAACAGGCATATAATTATTTATAAAATTGTCTCAAAATCTATTTTAAAACCTTCGCACAATAAATGTTTTTCTTAAACCTTACCAAGCACTTTTCATCAATACATTTTTCTCCCTCTATACGCACTGTAAGGAAAACATAATGGCAATTTGATTGAACCGATCACGTTATAGAGGACGTAGGAGAGACAACCGCAGGATATCCTGCTGAGTGTAATTTATCACTCCTGCCTGACGATTTATTCCTCTACGGTATATATGGGAGAAAAGGGAATTATTATTATTATGCCTGCCTGCCTACCTACCTTTCCCTCCCTTCCTTGCCATCCGTAAACCCAACGTGTATAATCTTAATGGTATATCAGTAATCCAATGTATGCGAAATGTATCTCAATTTCCTTTTGTCGTAATTTTCGTTTTGTGTTTTGTTTGCAAAATTATTATGGCACATCCAGGTCGGAGTTGTATGATAACTAATAACTAGAATCTTAATTACAATTAATCGATTAGAACTCTTGTGCAATCTAACTTGCGAACAGCTATGAGCTTCCTATGTTACATGTCACCCCAAAGGAGAGTCTTTTAGTAGATTTAAAAAAAAAATCTAACTATTCAGGAGATCGACACAACCGAAATTGTGAAATTTTTTTATCCAGAACTTCATTTGATGACCCCTGGATCCTAAAAATGACCTCAGTTCAAAAGTTTATATATCTAAATATACAGGGTGTTTCAGACTTTCTCGAAAAACTTAAAGGTTTTCGAGAGAGAGAAAAGTATGCCATTTTTATGTAGAAAACTTTATTTTAGCACATTTTTGAAACAAAATGAATAAAAATTACGAAAAAAAGTTAGGTTATAATTAAGGCAAGGGTCCCCCCGCTTACCCGCCTATGGTCATCCTTTGCGCCACGTTCTAGGCCGCATTTTTTGACGAATTGAAACAAAATTTGGTTAAAAAATTGGCTAAGGTGGCAGCCTAAACATTAATTTTAAATGAAAAATAATTTCGTGGCACAAAAGACCTTAGATATCTACTAAAGAAATGTTATTAGAAGTGTAGAACGAAATTGCCAACTCTTGGGGTAGAGAAGATAAGTCATTGGAGTAGAACTTCAAGCATTCCTGTCATTTGGCAAAACCATCCAGGTTTAGTTAACTCAAATCCAGGTCTTGGACATAAGGAAAACCTATCAAAAAGGAGGCTCACCCTACAGGGATTGCCGTTATCAATAACACTAAGTTGTTAAGTGAGCTATAAGAAAGTATGAGCAGGCATAGGTCATGATTTGTTCGCATTGGAGAGTGTATTTGAACACAATTTTATTTTAGGACCCCAAGAAAAAAGTAAACTGAATAACGGTTCAAGAATAATAAGAAAATAAATATATTAAGATTCTGTTTCGTTCCCTTGTGGAGAGAGTTTTATCATACATTTTTGATCTTTTGAGCATTTTCAACGCACTTATGAAACCAACTGACAATTTAAATCGAGTTTACGACCGTGGCAGGGATTACCTACTTGATTTTAAATTGTATACAATTAATCATGACCTACAAGATTTAATTCTAAATTTATTGCTTCATTTTCAATCTTCAACAGCAATTTGAACCTAATTATGGAGTATATTTTGTTTCTGTCATATACATTTGGTTTTCTTGCTATACTACGACAGCAGTGCAGTAGGAACAATTATTACAGAATATATTTTCAGCCTCAGCGAATACATTTTCTATAGATTCGCATCTGGATTCTTCGTGTAACATCTACCACGAAAACAATCAAGAAACATCTTCAAAACGACACTTTACACGGATATTACGCCGACTGAGTGGAACTATAACTCACGCAAGTCCTAGTCCTCAATTTATTCTTCAAAAAATACACCAAAGAATCGCATATTCAGGTTATCGAGGATTTTACGATCTCTAAATATGGCAATTTTGATTGCACACGTAAGTGATCAATTTTGAGCTACTCTTAAGCCAAAGAGAGATTGAGTAATGAAGCTGTGGTCATTTTGCTTCGATTCATGAGAATGGAATCATGTTTGGTTATTAATTAGCAACCCAGTCTCATGTACTTTCTTCACTTGCTTCACAATCAGCAGGTTATGGTCCCAGATAAAAATTAAAAACTAATTTACCAAACTTACTCAGTTATAATAAATACCATAACATAATATAAACCTGACAGACAAAAGTAATACAGCATATTATCGCACAAATAATATTTCGCAAAACAGTTGCAGCAGCAGTAAAAGCTCTGATACGCGATTATTAATTGCATGTTGTTCTCTAAGAGACACAGATATGTAGCACATCTAAATGGTGTACATTTATTAGGGTTGAGCACAACTTGTGTGAATGATATGGTATAATAAGCAAAAGACAATGCTTTTCTGTGTAAATAAAAGAACAAATATTTATCCTTATGCTGTAAGCAATTTATCACTATGATAGTAAACCACTTATCACAAGAAAACTCAAAATATCCTTATACGCATAGGTACAACTCTTTTAAGAGGGTGAAGTAGGGAACCATGAGTAATTGAGGTGTAGCAGCCTCTGTTGTGTAATGCGTAATTATTTATGTTCTTGAGGAGATACATGGGATTCCAAATAATCAGTCCAAATTGGAGTTTAGCTCTAACTAATATTTGAATACAACAATTTGAAAGTATGGACAGCGTTTAAATGATGAAAGCACTATACCAGAAGCAAAAGCATCAATATGAAAAGCAAATTCAGCAATTCTACGATCAGATAAAATGAATTGGATTCACTTCAAATGAACAACAAAGAAGTTTGTGAGAAAATAGGTCTTCACAATAAAGAAAGTGAAAATAAAACTCCTGGAAAGATGCTAGATTTAATAGGCTCAGTTCCCAAAAGTCCTGGAAGCCAGAACATGTTGCTAAACAAAGCTAGTTACAAGCAAACCTAACCAAAAGAAATAAAAGAGCAAAAGACAATTGAAAAGAATAATAATGGGAGGATATTTGGCAGTAAATATCTGATCACTGAGATTCTAAAAACCTGTTTGCATTAAATATCAAGAACCTTTCTAAGATGAACCAGTTTCGTCTCAAGCATGTCCTTACAACTGATGTTTTCAAGGCTAGTATACATATAAATCATATACAGAAAGGTTACAACGTTTGTTTTTTGAGAAAAACAAACGTATTTTTGTGAAGTTTATGAACATCCTTTATAAAAATCTTATTCCTTTTGTGTTTGTTCTACTTTCTTGTATAAGAAAAACGAATAGCGCACGCCAAAGCCTTACTCCATAATTAGATCAAAAGAAACTGACGGTTTTCTTTTTCTTTCGCGCTCTTACGCTTTTCTTTTACCCCCCGATTATTTTTTTATCACAAAACGAGGTTTTAATTACGTTCGACTGAACAATGAATTAATATTTTCCTTTTCATATATTCCAAACTTAAGTTTTTTTTTTCAATTTTATTCTTATTTATTTTCTCTTTTGTAAACTATGACAAGCATTGATCCATTAATAATTTCTAAGAAAAACACTTTATTTTTCGAATAATAGACCCAACATTATTGATGAGTCTTAGACAAATGGACAACAACTTTCAACAACAAATAAAGCCAGACCATCCCTCTACGCAGTTTCAAAGTCCCTGGACAGTCTTGGATTCGTTAAGCGATGTTCACAGGATGGTGATTTACTTAAGCTAATTTACATGAGTATGCTAATACTGCCACATTGACAGTATACAGGATCAACGTTATGTTTCTTTAAATAGAACACCCTGTAGTTAAGGGATTCCTCAAAATTACGGATTTCACAGGGATCATCAATTTGTGGAAATGTACAGCCTTCGTTGAAGAAAAAAATTAAATTGCCTTTATAGCACCCTGCGTATATCATTCACAATAATTTACTTCGTATTCTCAATAAAACAAAGAACTCCTTTCCATATTCCACAATCTCGCAAAAAACATCCAACCCATCCATGATTTGTCATCACCCTGAAGGCATATTATTCTCTTATCTTTACAACCCTTTCTATCACATGACCCTTTCGACTAACAGCTATTCCACCCCAGTTCTGTAGTAGACATTGTATACTAGATATACATATCTGTTTTGTTTACTTCAATAAGACAAAAAAAAAAGAGCTGAGCGCTCCGATACTTTTTAGTATCACCCTAAAAAGAACGGTTTGCTCTTTGGTGACAGAACTAGGTCAACTGTGACAAATATTTCTGTTTGTACACGACACAAAGCGATATTTTCGAGGTTGCTTTTTGCAATGCTCTTTGGATGTGTTTCGTCTTGCGATTTGAGTTGGAAAATTGGCAAATATGTAAGGATTGCGTAACAATCACTGACGTTATGTGCTGAAGTAATTAAGGTTAAAGATCTATTTTTGAAGATTTTTGGGCTCATTAACGATATAGCTCCTTGGTGTCATCTGAAAAATAGGTCAGGGGGTGCCTGCGTTAAAGAAAGTCTTATATGAGTAGTAGAGCAATTTAAAGAGTAAATTTAAATAACTAGCTCAGGTGTGGCACATAATAAATTCACACAATTTTACTATCTCTCTCGTCTCCAGGGCTTTAGAGCTATTGGAATTTTAGACAATTTGGGAAATGTGGTTTTAAAATAGCGAGAGTCGAGACTATTAATGCGAATTATAACTAACGAATTATAACTATACTCTTTTGTTTTCGTAGAGATTATGTTGTTATCACTGTTTACGAGAATTTTAAGATCATTTTCACTGAAATTCAACGTTTTGGTGGGAACTTTATCGCCAGCTTCTTTAGCATCATATTTGCCAAATTGTTCTATGTAGATTTACCTTCTACGTGTTTATCTAGTAATCTGACAGCTTCATCTTTGCAAGGCAGCTTGTACACCTAGACCGTGATTGACCATATAACGTTAATTACCGTCTTTTCAATATTTTACGGGAAATCAGTTCCATAAGATATGTAAATTATGCTATTATTTTATATGGGTTAGTTCTATTACATATGATACGTTCATGTGGGAATTTGTAGACCTCTAAGAGACAAAGAGAAACAGCGTCAATATTTTACAAGATTACCATTTTTGGCATAGCGTTTGTGTTGTTTTTGGTATATTTCGTGTTACATTTACTAAATTAGTGTTATATATTATGGAGATTAAAAGAGGAACAGAAAACATAACGACTCATTATACCAAACGACCTATTCTGATTTTATAGCGTGATTTTTTTTTCTCAACATATACGACTATTTGAACAGGAGCACCATTAACGTTTGCATGTTTTCCAAAATTAATACTAATACTGATAATCATCTTGATAAATTCAGGTGCAAATACCTAAGAAACTGTCCTGACTGATCTCAGTAAGAATGGGCTACGTATTCTTACAGGATTTCTTACAAAACATTGTCGCCTAAGAAAACATATGGGCAGATTAGGCCTAGAAGGATCCAGAGTCTGTAGTTAGGAAGAAGAAACTCCTGATCACCCTTTAATAGAATGCGTCGTTATCAGAAGCCAACGCATGAAACACATGTTGTCCCTGGAGTTCATAAGAGCTCTGTAACTTCATGGTGAGTTGTAACTTGAGAGACAGATCAAGTCCCTCCAGACAGGGGGATACAATAGACCCTCAGGTCGCAGCATATCAAGTCCCTTTTTGAAAACCAATCACATAAGTACATTTGCTCTTGAAAGACCATGCTGCAGGAGAATAATCCTATTTTTTATGTGAGAACATACGAGCGGCATCCCAAATGTTACCTTCGGTTTCAGTCGTCTCACGACAGAAAGCACATCAATCTCCTCAACAGAACTGACACTACTTAGTACTTAGGTGCTATTGTAATTGCAGTTGTTTGTGTTGCAAATAACGTCAACAGACACCCACCACCCACAGATAGCTGACTTCAAAATATGTTTATTAAAGTAAACTTAGTACCATGTGGTCCAAGAGGCTGTGAGTCTTGGACCCTGAGTGAATGCTGATCTTTTCGTTAGCAAGTAAATAAAAAATTAGCAAAATATCACTGATGAAACGCTCAATAACTTTTGGAGTATTTTACAATGAGGGTTTTTGATAATATTGGAACAATTCGTCAATAATTTAATAGATTTACTAAGTCATTGGCGTACGAATGTGCTATGAAGAACATTTTAAAAACTGCGAGTGACTAGCAGTTTAGAACATTAAAAAATATATTCTGGTTTCCAGCCTAATTTACTGGCTTTCGAAGAGGAAGAAAATATTTTGGTTGAATTGAAAGCAATCCATAAACGAGTTACCGAATATGCTACGTCTGAATAAATAAAATTTTATACTTTTATCAGAATGTTTTTCAAATTCGTACTTGTCCTATTAGAAAGTTCCATATTTTAAAATCTTAATTAAATTTCAGCAATATTTTAAACTGTTGCTCTTTATGCGGAATTTTTCAACAATAATTAATAAAAACCCTAAGCTTGAGGAAAATATTTATCCGCCATTGAACTTATTTCATAATTTCGAAAAGTTTCCAAATAAAATAAATGATGTCCTACATGGATAAACTGCTATCTAAACTGGCAACATAGCACATCAGGAAACATATGTACACTCACTATAGAAATACCTCTAAAGTTACATTACATTAAGGATAGCAGTATCCTTTCTAACAACACACATTTCGTTCTCATTTTCTAGTTTTGTGTGTCGTTTTGACGGCGTCTAATGCAGTTTCCATTGCTTCCAATTGTCGACTTACGGAAATTTATGATTGTTGAGTTCGTTGCCAGAGGTATTTTGTTGAAGCCGGAGTAATAGTGGTGCTTTTTTTCGCTTTTATTTTGGTTAAAAATAAGTTGCAAACATTTCAGCTGCGATGAGATAAATTGGATCTACTTTGTACAAAATGGCAAAGAAAATGTAACACTATCTATCGTAAAGAAACAAATGAAATTAAACGCAACAAATTTCTGTTACATGCACATAGAAAATATTTCTGCTACGACAATGGCGACCGCAACGCAAAAGGGGCCTTGTCAAACTTCATTTAAAAAAATGCACCTAACGTGAATCCGGGCCTACAAACTCAATCTAACAAATAATATTATACAGAGTGTCCCAGAAGTGGACGCGAAAGAATTTTGCATTTTTTCTCTCTTTTTGAAATGTTTTTAAGGACGATATAACATCGTAGTCGTGCGTGTTTTTCTTATTTAGATAAGTGAGCAGGCTTCGCCTTTTGTAACAGAAAACCACAAGTCCGTTCGAAATTTTTCAAATTGCTGCTAGAAAGAAGCCAATTGAGTAGACTCAAAAGAAAAGCGTATAATTCTAGCATCCGAACACTTTTCATTAAAAGTTTTTTATTAATTCAGAAACAGAGAAATTATGCTAGGCACAGTGGAAGCGTCGTAAAAATTGGAATATACATGTTGTTGACGTTCTTTTGAAAGTTTCGCCCATAAAAGTTTTATGAGATTTTTTATTAAGTTGTGCCCGAGTTGATGTTGTATTGTAGCTATCTATATATCTATATAGTTGCAAACCGACACGAACGGACAACACAGAAATAAAAGTGGATGATAAAAGTGGAATTGGAATAGTAAAAATAGAGCTTCGATCGACTGGGTGAGGTTGGAAATGGCAGTTTCGTAGTAATTGTTAAAATTACACAATGCTATTATTAGAGAAATATGGTAAATATTATTTTATATACTGCGTTTAAAAATATACCTATATCTACTATAAATAAAAATTAGTGGAAATAGAAAATATATAATTTATACATTATACAAGGTGTTTGGCATGCTCGAAGTAGTGGTGCTTTGGACTCATAATTAGTACGAAAAACAGGAACGTGAAATAGTCTGCTGCTTCTCACAGAGGGGCGCGGTATGTTAAAATTCAACGATCGGAGTAGGTTTGAACAGTCCACCAAGCTATTTATAATCTTAAACAGAAAGAGTTGTCCGGCATACACTCTGCGAGCAGCCAGCGAAACCATTTGAAAGCGATCGAGCAGTGCTCTATGATCGAATCCTCTACATGGGAATCTACCGTCAATTTTAAACTCTAAATATTTAAGGAATTTGCGCTGTATGTATTCAATGTGTCCTGCATGATATTGGTAAATGGTAGACCATATCTTAGATCAAGCTTAGATCTTACCACAGCACAATACAAATTAGTTATACATTCAATATCACTAAAATCTTTGGTAACACGAAACAAAAAACCAAGCATGCATAGTGCGTCTTGGGTAATACTTTGAATATGATAATTAAATGACAATTCAGTGTCGACGTAAACTCAAGATCCCTGACAACATCACAACACTCAAGCGCAGTGTCACTCAGCCGATAGCGATATTCAAAAACAGTTTGACATTTCGAAAATATGACAAACTTATATTTATTAATATTTAAAGGCAATTTATTATAGTTACACCAATCTTCAAGCTTAGATAAGTCGCGCTGCAACAATACGCAATCCGAAGTGTCTCGAATAACACGATACAACTTGAGTTCGTCTGCAAACATCAAATGGTTGCTTGTAAGTTCCTGGGATATGTCATTAATATTAATGGTGCCAAACAGCTGCCCTGAGGCGCTCCGCTGGTGGGTGTGAAAGTTTCCGATCTATGACCATTGTATTCGACATAGTGTTGTCGATCAGACAAGTAGGAGGCAAAAAACGTTAAAAGATCCTCATGAAAACCCAACCTCGACATTTTCCGTAGGACAAGGGAATGATCCAACTTATCAAAAGCCTTTGAAAAATCTGTATAAATCGCATCGATCCGCAGACCCTCCCCGAGGGTACGAAATACATCCTCTAGAAACAGGTTAGGTTGGTTACTGTAGAGCGGCCTGGGAAAAAACCGTGCTGCTGTGGATCAATCTGATGCTTAATTTCAGTAAATATTTTTAAGCTGATGACATAGGATATCAATAAAAAGTATAGGAAAGGGACTTCTCGAATTTAAAATTTTTGGATTGTAAATCTTTTCAGTGCCTAAAAGTTTTGTAAAGAATTTTTTTTTGTCTATCGCTTATAGATCTTCAGATATCTTCTGCCCACACACTAATGGGACGCCCTGGGCCGAGTTTAAAAAAAACACACGCACTTTTCGGACGCCTTTCGAATATTATGACAGAAATTGGAAATGTATAAATGATGTTTGATAAGTCTTTTTATATAGACTCCCTATATATCCATTATTTATGTTATTTTTCCAAAAAAAGCAACGTTGCCAAGCGCATGAAAAAGATACCTATATATAGAATACTTCCTTATTTTTCTTCTTCCACACGTCGAAAATAATCCCTCTCAAGTTAATGGTTATTATACTAAAATACTGGAAATTGCATATTTGCCCAAACTACTTTAATAATCTCTACGCTTTTAATATACTAAATCGTAGTTTCCGATTAATCTATTTTCACCAGAGACACAACGTTTTGTTTTGTATGTAACTCTGAAATATATAGATATAATAATAAAAGTAATGATTCGTAAATGGTAGCTGAAAGCATTGTAAAAATATTACTTTTGGACTACGTCCAACTATTTGACACAATTAGTTTTAGTCTGTGGGCCAGTTTTGTTTTTTGTTGTAAGAAAAACAACGATAGTTTGTTTAAACATTGTCTAGGAATGGCCAAATTTAATACATGAGGCGACAAAAAGCTTCGTTTACTACTTGTTTAATATGTTTTTTAATAAGTGGGTAGTTTGTATATAAAAGGATAATATATATAATAGCACTAGTCTGCCCTAGTCGGTGCTGCCATTTAATTCCTCTTCTGTATCAGCTACTGTCTGTTAAGACTCATTTTGATGATCAAGACCCATAATCATTTAATTTGGACAATTATTGTTAAGTCTGGATCAAAATTCGTTTCTATTCGTATTGTATAGGAATAGTAAAACAACGAACTAATGTTGTAAATTATTTTTAAAGCCAAAAAGTCGTAGGTAAAGTAATTGGTGTGTTTTGATTCTTGTTCATGATCACAAATAAAGCAGTTTGTCCTATATAGGAGGAGTGTGTGAATTGCCGTTGCCAATCCGCTTCGTTACAGGTCTAATGAGAATTGGTCTTTAGAAATAATTGGCATTTCTGCATAATAGGATAGAATTTGTTTAGGATTCTTAGAAGCGAAATAAATTTAAGAACATCAATGCAATAATTAAGAAAATATTAAACATAAATTAATAAAATATATTATCACCTTTCATCTATCGTCGTCGTCAGCACAACTTCAATGTTCGCTCTCTCTAAATAATTAATTAAGCAGGCAGAAACGTCTGGAATTACCTTTATTCAGACAAACGGAAAACCGAATCCTGCTTCGCACGCATTCCAGAAATGTCTTGTATTTCATGATTTTCTTCACCACTTCTAACATCATATATAATAGATTTGAAATTTCTAGAGTTAATTAGTACCTAATTACATATCAAGGCTTCGTTATAATAGGTTGTCAGCATCACAAAAGAAAATTCTCTATGAACTAAAATCATAAAAAAAAAACTGAAAACGATCAATTTTATACGAAAATCAATGCATCTGATACGAAGATAAATGCGTTATGCCCATAAAAAAACTGATCCTGTTCATAAAAAACTAATCCTATTCACAAAAAATTAATCCTACCGACTGCGCCAATTTGTAGCAACAAAAATTAGCAGGCATTGTTTACACTCAGAAAGAATACTATTAAATAGCTCAGTCCTAATGAACCCCGATATGCTATTCAAATTGCTCACTGGTTCAAATGGAAGCGCCATTTAATTAGTGATTAATAAAGTTAATATTCTTTGGTTGTTCTTTCTTCAATTAAAACTTGAAGTACAACCGAATCGAACCAGTGAGCAATTTGAATAGCATGTCGGGGTTCATTTGGACTGAGCTATTTAATAGTATTCTTTCTGAGTGTAAACAATGCCTGCTAATTTTTTTTGCTACAAATTGGCGCAGTCGGTAGGATTAGTTTTTTGTGAATAGGATTAGTTTATTATGAACAGCATCAGTTTTTTATGCACATAACGCATTTATTTTCGTATCAGATGCATTGATTTTCGTATAAAATTGATTGTTTTCAGTTTTTTCTTGTTTATGATTTCAGTTCATAGAATTTTCTTTTGTTGTTTTCTTTTTTTCAGTTAAGTTATCTTTTTGCGGGACAGTTTAATTGGAAGAAGTTTTCTTTCATTGAAGAGTACCGTATAGCCGATATATTATTGTGGGTTGTTTTTTCATGATAGGTTTTGTGATTTTTTTTTTGTTGTGTTTAGTATATGTATATAGTTATTTTCTTTTAAACCTCCTAAAAGAATATTCCAGTTTTTGTTTTCTTTAATTCTTTCTGAGTGTAAACAATGCCCGCTAATTTTTGTTGCTACAAATTGGCGCAGTCGGTAGGATTAGTTTTTTGTGAATAGGATTCGTTTTTTATGAACAGGATCAGTTTTGAAGGTCAGAATGCATTTATTTTCGTATAAAATTGATTGCTTTTAGTTTTTTCTTGTTTATGATTTTTTAAAGCATGTTTCTTTTGTTGTTTTCTTTTTTTCAGTTCATGTTAGGTCGTTTTTTATGTTTCCTGGTTTATGTTGTATCCGTCTTTATCTCAAATTTTTTTATTAGCCCATTTACAATACTTTCCCTGTGCGGGAAAGTAAAATTAAAACAATTCCTACTGATCTACATTCAACAAAAGTTAATGTCTGACTTAATTTGAATTGCCATTCGAGTTTTAAAGTTAAAGTTAAAGTTACGCCCATGTCTATCTATAGTGAAATCAACCGGTTATAATGACGGGAATATTGTTGACTTGACGTGCGTATCAATTCCGTTGGGATCTGTCTTTCACTCGTTCTGGATAACTAATGAACAGTAAATAGAGAGGGTAGAGGGAGAATTTCACGTTTCAAAATTACAACAAGGGATGGAAGTGGAAATCGCCATTATTAGCGAGTAAAATTTACGACGCTTATATACCTACATAGTTAAAAGTTGTAGGACGGTATCTAGTACTCATTTGCTATAATATTTCACGCACGTGTTATAAAACTTATAATTTGTTCCTTCCAGATGTCTGTAAAGAAAGCTGGAAGAAATTCGATTGCGCTGGATAGAACGTGCAATTTGATTTCTATATAATGTGTGTTCAGTCAAGTAAATTGCATGGAAGTTTTCACAGAACACTTTGTTTTTTTACTATGCAAAACTTTCGATAATGCCTCGTATACACTGTGTCCAAGATAAGAATGGGATAGCATTGGAATCTTGGAAACGGTAGGAGTTACAATGTAGGAGTTACAATGTAGAGAAAAGTTGTCCAATTTAAACACCTTTTAAATGGTTTTTTCAACAGTAAATTAACTTTAGCCGTATTTTAACGATTTTTCGCGATTTTAGTTTTTATTTATTTCTGACATTTTAACAGATATAAAAAAAATAAAAGCACTTTCTCATTGTTACTTATTGAGAAAAAAAATAGCGTTTACAAATTTTCACTGCGACGTTTCGTTTTTTAAAAACCATCATCAACTAAAATTACAAAAAATCGTTTTTTTAAATTTTTTCGAAAACGGCTAAAGTTAGTTTTTTTTTTGAAAACACCATTTAAAACATGTTTAAATTGTACGACTTTTTTCTAATTTAACCGCCGAAAAACCAATGCAGCACAGTCGGTTTGACACCTCCATATCAGTGCTACGGCTTGACCACCCAGATATTGTTTTCAAATGTAGGAACAAATCACAATGATCGAATATACAGCGCACATTTTTTAAGGTTTCAAAACAAGTCGTTGAATATTTTATGGCAAAAACATTCTTTTTTCTGTGATGAAAACGGTAGGTACACGGGATCAAATTATTGCTTGAAGTTGAATTGCCTAGGCGATGTTGAACGCCACTGGATTGCAGCTCTGAACCTGGGTAACATATCTACTCCACCCATGTTTTATCGCCTGTGAAATTGACATCTTTTTCTCTGTATCACTCCAGGAACGTCAACCTTACATTGTTGTACTACAGTACAGTAGTTGGATCTGGGGTGTTTCACCCTGTAATATACCACATGAAATTAGTGGAATGTAAGCAACAAACAGTTTCTCCTCAAATGACACTATTATTAAATTCTCTTTATGGAAGAGACAGCATCACACAAATGGTGTTTTCGCCATTTTCTTACTACGTACTTTAAAAGGGGGATGAAGCGTATATGACAGCAGCTTGTGCTTAATTAATAACCAAATTAATAAACTGATTATGCTGGCAGTATTACGTTTTAGAGGCGAGACAGCGTATTATCATAACATACCGTATATACCAGGAGAAAAAAAAAGATACTCTTGAAATCTTGTGCTGTACGAAGTTTGTTCCATAAATATTCCACCTGTGTCCATAAGTCTGCTGTGGTGTTAAATTTTGTCATTTGATTCCTGTGACATCCTTCAAAATTCTCCAAATTTAATAATTTTTTTCGCCCCAAAAATTAGTCCAATTAATTACTGTCAAAAACTGTCAGTTCAAAACAGTAATAATTTATTAGGTATAAAAATGACTTCAGACGAAAAATTTGATTGTACTCCGCCTCAATTAAAAGAAATCGCTAAATTAGCAAGTGCAAATTTGTTGGCCACAAAATCTCGATTAAGATATGAAAAAAATTACAAAATGTTTAACGAATGGAAACATAAAAATAAAGCAAAACATACAACAGAGAATATTGTATTAGCGTATTTAAACGAAAGACGAAACAATCGGCGAAATTCCGTATAAAATTGCAGAGTTTCTAAATCTGCCTAATGTACGCCTATACACCGGTCTCCGTTTCCGACGCACATCAGCCACGCTACTCGCCGAAGGTGCAAACTTTGCTAGCGATAAAAAAACCATGGTGGATGGCAATCATCTACAGTAGCAGAAAGTTATATGGACAACTCACTAGAGAATAAGAAAAATGTGGCAAATAAAATATTCCGAAACGATCCAATGACATCGGTATCTTCTAATGTAGAAAGTTATAATTTACTCACAGTAAATAACACCGAAAACTGTAATTCCACTGGCATTTGATTAAAGACCCTATGACCAATAAAGGTAAATGACCTCTGCCCGATTGTTTTTATAATCTCTTGTTTCTTATCACGAGTTAAATAACCGTGGTCTGGGGTCCCTAAAAATTTCTTCGAGTTATTGAGTTGGAGAACAACTGTCTTATGGTCAACACATCAGCTAGTTTAAACAAATTTTCTGTCGGGAATCTAATATCTAAATCAAAGATTATTTTTAATATTCTTTTTTGTACGATTACCAAAGGTTCTAGATTGGCTCTATATGCTCCACCCCAACCCAGAATTCCATAGGATAATAGAGATTGTACTAAACTATAATACAGAGAGAGATTTTCTTTTGCTGTTAATTTTGTTTTTTTTTTTGTATTTTTAAAGATGTACAAAAACGAACAAATCTTTTTGACCAGAGCTTGAACATAGATATCCCATCTTAGATGCCGATCGAGTATAATACCAAGATACTTAACATGATCAGCCCTGCTCACATCAAAACTCGCCTCTCTTTGCATTAGATTACTGGTGATCTTATTTGTTTCGGTTTGCGTAGCTACACTATTTGTAAAGGGAACATAAACAGTTTTTTGGAAGTTGATCGTTAAGAGATATTTATCAAACCATTGCACTATTATCTGAAGCTCCATCTTTACCTTGTCTTCCACCTCTTGCCATGATGCTCCTTCCACGAAAAATACGGTATCATCTGCGAATGACAGTAAACTTCCCGGCAGATCAAGACTCAGCAAGTCATTTACAAGGCAGATATTTACTTAGTGTATTATTTATCCTCACCATTTGGTTACGGTTATGTAGGTAGCTGGAGAACAAACCTAGACCATGACCTCTGACACCAATTTCCTCTAATTTTTTTAATAATAATTCAAAAGCCTTGCCAAGATCTATAAACACACCCGTAGAAGGTCGACCCTGATCTAAAGCAGTACCTATATTATATTTTTTCGGTTAAAAGAGAATTAATTATTAAAATAAAGTTCTTTTGGTTTAATATTGTATTTCTAATATATGAAGAGGCCTCGATACTTAATATACTATTATTGAGTTTTTAAAATAACCAAAAACTGTCTACCCTACTGTCCCTAAGATAAATGTTTTTTTTTTTAAGAATACACAGTGTCTCATAATATTAAATGATGTGGCGGCGTTTAGAAAATTTATTTGCAAAGAATATCTCATCTCTTACATTATAACAGAGACGTAACGTAACGTAACGTCACATTTATTTAATTTATGCCGTTTGGCACAATATTTTCTGTACGCTCTTATTCTTAAAAGAAAGGTGAAAAATACAAATGGAACTGCAGTGGAAATAATATTAAGGACATTCGAAATTTTTTGTTATTGACGATCATCATCCTTAGTTATTATATTTTTCGCAGGTTATGTTCCCAGGTATGTTTAGAAGTAAAAATTATATTTTGTATAGATATTGTCATCTTGAGCACTACATTTTTTAAAGACCTTATTTCTTAAATAATTAAGGTCATAAGAACAAAAACAAATATAGGCTTTGCCCGTGCCTCACCGCATGCACGGTGATTTGACGCATATCCGCAGCAATATTTTGTGTGAAATTATGAAAATACAGCGGGAGAGAAATTGAAAATCCAAAGGGGGTGGTAAACATTAAAGAAACTGCAGGAAGACAGGATTTAATCTTGCAAACGAGCACGTAGATAGATATAAAATAGTTTGCACGCGTTTAAGTATAAGGAATATATAGCTATACAAGTTGTATGTATATAGCTAGTCTACAGCTATATGTACAGAGGCGGTGCGTGATGAATATTTGATGGCGTCATTAATTACAGCTTTGGGGAAGAGCTGTGGAGTAATTAAGGGATAAAATATGTAAAATGTGCGGTGCTGGTTATATTTTTATATTAGCTTAATTTTTTTACGTCATGAGAAAATTGTTAAAAATTAGTAAAGTGGTTGTTTTTATATCGGTGATGTTGATCAAGTGGCTTTTGTGTGATTTGTTGCAGATTGGTCTGAATCAGGATTATATTAGTCCGTACATCTAAAATAGAAAAAATAATAAGACTATGAAACCCCATTTAGTTTATGTTGTAACCTATATTATGACTTGAAACATATTTAATTGAAAATTGAAAAAAATATGTTTTAATCCCCAAAAATATATTGTATAGGGGGTGGGGAAAATTATCTTTATATTAATAGCTCTTACCGACAGTTGAATTTGATGTGGTCGATCAACACATAACCGTTCGGTCCATTTACACCGTTCCCATTGTTTTAACATGGTTTAAATCAATAGTCAGATTGCTGTCAAATTTATACACCTATCGTTTGAAGGTTAGTACTAAATAAAAATCATATGGAAAAATTCTAGTAACGCCATCTTATGGCCTTTTTGAATGACCTAATATATATTGTTCTTTTTTTGTTTCTGCAAGCGATATAAAAAGAAAAAAAGTTGAAATAAGTATTATTGTATCTGGAGCACTAGCAGAAATCTGTTTTTAATCATTGGACGCGAGTTTTTAAATTTATTTGTACACGTTTCAGAATAAATTAAATTTTAACGAAACTGAATATAACACAGAACGAGAAAAGCCTTTTCCTTTCTGAGGTAATCAATTTAGTAAAGTTTTTGTTTCTGTACGGAAATAAGACCATGGAGAGACACAGAGATATATTTAGTTTGGAAACAGTATTACAAAAATTCTGATTGGGTGCACAAAATGTATTTATATGGAAATGGAGAGAGGCTTTATTATTTACTTAATGTTTTTTTTTTATTAAAAAATGAAAAGATACATGACACTTTAGAAAAAGCTCAATTACCTATTGAACTTTATTCTAAAATATTTGTCCAGCAATAACTACAAAATTAATTACTTTAAACTGCTGCCAGACCATCGAGCATATAGTTTAATTGAAGGAAAGTAACCTTGGAATTCACAAAACTTCTGTTTCGAGAATTCTAACCGATAATTTGGGTATGATTCACATGTGTGCCAAATGTATTCCAAGATTGCTTACTAGTGATCAGAAAACGTTTCACTGTGAAGTCGCCGAGCACGTCTTACAAAAACTGATGACAGTTCAACACTAAAACAATTTTACACACATAGGCATAGCCTAATAAATAATATACTAGTCCCCGCACTTGAACATATGCAGCCGTTTTGCCGTTGATATTTAGACCCTTCACAGACACTCTTTCGTCTAGAATTCTGGTGCACCGGTCGCCCAGAATTTCTCTTCGTTCTCTACAATACACAGTCGACCAAGTAAGCGTAGGGATTTAAACAACGGCAAAGCAAGTTTTCACTCGTTCGTTATTCTCCTTATCACTTTTCTCTCACCCGTATTCGTACAGTTTATTTGTGCTGCCCCAACAAGTCGTAAAATCGGCGGCACGCTTTAGATTTACTTACAGTGCGGGGACTATTATATTATTTATTAGACTATGACATAGGTATACAAAATATTTTTAATAACTTGGTACAAAGTCGATCATCTATGTCGCAAGATCTTTTTTTAAGACATAATCGTCTTGAACATTTAAGGTTATAAAATGCTGTTTATCGCAAAATTACTATGTAGATGCTGCTATATTTGTTTTAATTAAAACCTCATGAAACTTCTAACGTCTCCAAATCTAGTCGTATTCAATATTAAGTTAATGGTTATAAATATAAAATCATGAAAAAATATTATACGTAGGTATATAGGAAAAATACCTCTTAACAAAATATTTCACTTCCCATTTTCTACGAACGATCGACTAAATGATAATTGCATCGTTACCATCCGCATTCTCGTTTTATTACATCCAAAGGATAAAAACCTTTAACTGTTTGAAAGATATCGCAATAACGTAGTGGCAGACGGGGTATAATAAAATCTTTTATAATGAAATATATAATATGGCTTGCGTTATATCTTGTTGAAATGTGCCTGGTTGTATGATCCATTTTTGATAGATATTACATTATCTCGCAAACTTTAATTATGATTTTTATGTTTCACTATTATTGCTCCGATTTGATATTGTCGTGAAAAGAACATTAGATGGCCAGGCGGTTTTGGTATCTCAAGGGAAGCTGTTTTGTTAAATTCTACTGTATTCGAATTTTCATTGAACGAACGCAGTATATCTTTAAGATATCTAATTTCTTATTAGCAGGAAATTTCTTGTTTTGCATAAATAAAAAGCCAAGAAACAGACAGCCATTTCGTCCATCCACGGACGGCCATCGATATATTTTTCCTCAGTAAATAGTGATTATCAAATTCGATGTTTCTGCCTATGGAGCATATTCAAAATGTCAGCCTTAATATATTCCTGCAAGCCTTATGTTTGGCCTTACAGACCTAAGGAAGGAATTCTTTTTTAATGTTAGATACTTGCGCCTGGACAATATTATTTGTTGTTATTAAAAATACCAAATTAAAAGGAACATAATTTAAAACATAACGTCGCCTTAGCCTTTAATAAATTCATTTATTTAAACGTGCATTAGCGTTTATTTTCGGATTATTCTCGGAAATTTATTTCAATAATACAAACTACGTAATCCGAAAAGCAGAGCAGAGCAGAGAGAAGATTTACACTCATAGAAAACGCATTAACATTTCAGTTTAAGCTTCGCCTTTCCATAATCGATGTGCTTTCCACTAAACTGAAAATGCTGCTGTTGCCCGTTGCTTTCCAGCCACACTACTGTTCTCTATTATTTCCTATACAGGGTGGTCCAACGAAAAGTTTGCACCTAGCTTTTCTCTTTTTTTTGTAGTCGAATGCGAAAATGCTCGGACACGTCGATTTTGCTTTTGAGGGGGACACATTTTAAACATATTTTTCGATCTGCGCCTTTAACCCCCTAGCGGGGGTGAGTAACAACCCTAAAATTTTAAATGGAAAGAGGGGTCTAATGACATATCATTTGAAAGGACACAAAATTGTCTTTCTAATGATACCCTATTTGTCGAATTTTACTAAAACAGTTAATACGAAAACGACTTTAAAGACATTAAGCCGATAATTTTGGTATTAATGAGAAATACAAATAAGTTTTAATTATTACGACTGAAAACAACTACAATCATTTCTAAATTATTTACTTTGAAGAAAAACGGGATTTCAAAAACACTATCTTATTTATCAGAACTAAATTCCTCACTAATCGTTTGCGTTTTTTGTTGAAATAAAAACTGCAGATACGTGTAGGAAAAGAATTTACACCGTTTATTTTAGTCTTTTCATTGATTCAGTTTGGTTGCTTCTCAAGTTATTTTACTTTTACCGTACAAAATGATTTATTCCATTCTAGAACGAGTTGAAATTGTTAAACTTTATTTTCAAAATAATAGTAGTGCTAGACTTACGGCTCGCTTATTTAATGAGAGACATCCCGATAAAAATGTGAATGATGTGTACGTTGGCAAGTTAGTTAAAAAGTTTGTAGATACCGGATCTGTCTGTAATGTAAAACACCAGCCGCAGAAACCGATCAGAAATGAAGCTGTGGAAGTCGCTGTTTTAGGGCATGTTGAAATGGATCATAGTCAAAGTACCCGTCAACTAGCTGAAGCCTCAGGTGTCTCCCGTTCGTCCATAATACGAATTTTAAAAGCGTACAAATTTCATCCGTACAAAATCAAATTAGTACAGGAACTAAATGAGGATGATCCTGATAGAAGGCTGCAATTTTGTGAAGCAATGAGCCAGCGTTTAATTGAAGATCCGCAATTATTATTTAACATTTGTTTTTCCGACGAATGCACATTTTATTTGAATGGAGCTGTAAATAGGCACAATTGCCGTTACTGGGATGACAGTAACCCACATTTATTCCGTGAGGTTCATACCCAGTATCCTCAAAAAATAAACGTCTGGTGTGGCATATTAGGAAATCATATTATAGGACCACTTTTTATTCCTGGAAATTTAACTGGTGAAGTGTACCTAAACATGCTTGAAGACACAATTGATCCTTTAATAACACAAATAATAGAAGATGACCAAAATCATACTGCTGATCGGCTTTATTTCCAGCAAGATGGAGCACCTCCGCACTATGTGGCTCCTGTAAGACAGTTCTTAGATGACCGGTTCCCTGGACGGTGGATTGGAAGGAGGGGCCCAATTGAATGGCCTGCCAGGTCACCGGATTTATCGCCTTTAGACTTTTTTCTTTGGGGGCACTTAAAAAATAAATGTTTTGCCACGAAGCCCGAGTCCATAGAAGATCTTCGCCAACGCATTACAGAAGAGTGCAGAAACATAACACCTGATATGCTACAAAATGTTAGAAATAGATTTGAACAAAATCTGTATTATTGTATGGAATCAAATGGGTCACATTTTCAACATTTGTTAATGTAACGTTTTAATAAATCAATTTAACAGCTTGTTTACTTTTTTTACAAAGCAATGTTAAAACTAACAAACATTGGAATGTACTAACGATTGCAGGTGTTTTCACTCGCAATAATTAAAACTTATTTGTATTTCTCATTAATACCAAAATTATCGGCTTAATGTCTTTAAAGTCGTTTTCGTATTAACTGTTTTAGTAAAATTCGACAAATAGGGTATCATTAGAAAGACAATTTTGTGTCCTTTCAAATGATATGTCATTAGACCCCTCTTTCCATTTAAAATTTTAGGGTTGTTACTCACCCCCGCTAGGGGGTTAAAGGCGCAGATCGAAAAATATGTTTAAAATGTGTCCCCCTCAAAAGCAAAATCGACGTGTCCGAGCATTTTCGCATTCGACTACAAAAAAAAGAGAAAAGCTAGGTGCAAACTTTTCGTTGGACCACCCTGTATGTACGCTGTAGTACTGAAGCCATATTAAGGGGAGAAAAGAAGACATTAAGGAAAGAAAAATGCAACAACAAAATAATCTAAATGGATATTACTTTGTTTTGCATTTGTTTTCAGCAGGAAATTGGGATGACGCTTCTGCAAAATCAGTTCGGATTTGGTACATAAGAACTCATGGCGAACATCTTTTGCGACTCTTGATTGATGATTGTTCTAAAGTAGTAAGATGTTTCTATAACTTGGCGAATACTACGCTTCAATCTTAGAACAGTTAAAAATAGCAACTAGAGCCATCCGTCATCCGAGCAGAAACAAGTTTAAGGCGGAAGAGAAATTTAAACGAATATCAAATACATAAGGAAGATTATAATATCGATGAAAAAGATTGGGGCGGCAATTTAGATAGATAAGTCATCATTTTTATCAGAAAAACGTCCAAACGAAAGTATATTTGAGTATTTGTTATTTTTTTTTGAACTAAATATAAAGAAAACACACATCCTCTACCAGCCTGCACCAAACACTGTGGCTGTCCCACAACATATTCGAGTTAAAGGACACAGACTTCAGAACATTGAGAGTTTGTCTAAGCATCAAGATTTACATGTGCAAAGCCAGCGTCTTCTTTTAAATATTTACCATCCAGTAAGGTCTGAAAATAATGAAGTCACGAATATTCATATTATACAATTTTTACGTTCTATAGAAAATGCTACTGATTAAGAGAGTAAAATTTGTTGTTAGTTTATAATATCAGAAGCATATTATTATAAATGTACCTACAACAATAGTAGCAAGCCAAAATTGCTAGAGTTATTCCTCTGCCAAAGTGAAATAGCGCGCAGAAGATAATCGAACTAAGACCTATAACTATAGTGCCAGTTTTATCCAAGATTTTTGAAAGTACATTAAAACAACAAATAGTTCAACATTTTGAGGATAACTTGTTGAATTTGCCTGACCAATATGGTTTTAGAGCAGGAAGGTGCTGTAACAAAACTGGTCAACAAAATAATTCAGGGGTTTGAGGGGAGAGCATATGTTGGAACGGTTTTCTGTGACCTAACGAAAGCTTTTGATTGTGTGTCACACGAGGTTCTACTTTAGAAATTGTTTTATTATAACTTTAGTAACGACTCACGATTTTTAATACAATCATATCTTAAGAACAGACAGAATTTCGTTGAACTGGACAGGAAATCAGATTTTAGGGTTACGGAAGATGGAGTGCCACAGTTGTCTGTTCTGGGTCCAACTCTCTGTCTATTGTACATAAACGATGTTAAAGTAGGACCTGGTGTTGCTGAGGGCAGTTCTGTTAATTTTCTGGGTTTCCACCTGAACCGGAGGCGTACGTGGCAACACCATATTGAAAAGCTATCAAAAAAACTCACAACAAACATATACTTAATTAGAAGAATAGCTAAACTGGTTCCATGATGGCCTACCACTCATTATTTTTATCGCATTGTCATTATGGGCTTTTGCTGTGGGGTCACTCTGCTCACAGCGACAGAATTTTTGCATTGCAAAGAAGGATCCTTAGAATAATGTTTGGTTTGGGATATCGCGAGAATGTAAAGAAAATTTTTATTAATAAAAAAATATTGCCTGCACTCTACGTGTACAAGTGTTTAATATATACAAAGGGACATCTACAAGACTATTTAACTAAAGAAGTTCTGCACAATCATTTCAAGTTTTTAAGAATTAGACATAGTAGGTATAGCAAGAATTATTATTGCCCTATTTTCTATAACAAGTTGCCCCAAGCTATAAGAAATCTGTCACAAAAGCAATTTGAAAACAGGGTGTTTAACTTTCTTGTTGGCATCTTGACTAGCAAGATGGGGACTTTTCTGGGTAATTGTAAGTTTAATCTGTAATTGTAATTTTAATCTTGGTTCTAACTTTGACTTGTATTGATATACAACAAACTAAGAAAACTCAAATAATAATTTTATACTAAATAACTACTATAAATATATTAGATAGGTATTTTTAATTAGCTAGCCTCAAAATGGCTGCCTATAATATGGTTGTCATCATTTGCTGCTAAAATTATAGTATAGCCAGATGTTGAAATAACTTTAACCTTAATAGTGGCGGACGTTATTTTTTACCATATCTCTCTATTTTGAAATGGGTTGTTTTCTCATAATTTGGTAATATTTTTTCTTTTTTAGGACTACCATATCTCTCTATTTTGAAATTCGTTGGTTTATCATAATTTGGTAATATTTTTTCTGACGTTGCTGTCACTTATTTTACTAATAATTTGCTTGACAGTTCCTTGTGTCAAATAGTTTATTATTTGGTTTGTTTAAATTAATAGTCGCGTAGTTTATGGCATTATTTTCATGTTTAGGATCAATTTCTATCAACGTGTTGTATATTGTAGTGTTATAAAATGGTTATTCCATATAGTTGTAGTAAATTTAGAAGGTGTCATTGTGTATTTGAAGTAATTTTAGTGAAAAATTGTTAATAACTTAAAGTGACAGTGTCACGAAAGCCGTCAGGTGGATATTTGTATGACCACATCATAACGTCCAAATGTTTCTATACATGGGCATGTTCAGGATGAATTAATAAATAATTATTATACAGGTATGTTCCTTGCTGTTCGAGCACGGACTTTCTTTTTCAGCGTAGGTTTCTATGTTGAGGCGGCAAGGAAAAATACAGTATACTTTTATACAAATGTTAATACATAAAGTATTTTTAAAATATCGTAGGGCATGTATTGTTTTGAAAATTTACTGACTGCGGTCGGTATTGACGTTACATTAGGGATATCGAGTTGTGGTTTTTTATATAATTTGAAACTAAGATTAAAAAGACTATACAAGATATACATCGCGGAGAATTATAGTTTAGACGGTGAGAATAAGGATGAAAACATGGATAAAAGATTTTGCCTATAAAAACTCTAGTTTTAGGTGCAATAATTCCAATTATCATCATCTCTCTTTGTAAGTTGGAATACGCCACTGGCTTTAACCATTTAAAACGCTACCTTTATTCCAACTAGTCGAAAAGACGCGTTGGGAAACGCAAAAGCAAATTAAAAGGGGAGAAAAAAAATCTAAGCCAGTGTTATTAGAGAAGTCTAGAACACGAAAGGGACCAGCAGCGTAAAACAACAAAGCACTGCAAACGAAGTTTAGAAAAAGAAAAGCGGAAATAGAAACGAGGGAAAACGAAGTAAAAAATAACTTCTTCAACTATAAGAAACTCAGAAACACAACATGTATACAACTTTGGTTGTACTATTTTCCGATTCACGAAGAGTTCTCATGTATTTAAATTCGCCTCTCGGTTTGCCTTTTGTGTTGTGTATGAATTTCAATAAACACCTTTGAAGCTGCTCTAAGGTATATAAGGAATATTTTTAGTTTTTCAATCAACAAAAGGAATAATATTTTCAGAATGTAGGCCATGTATTGACGTAAAATAAATAAAGTAGAAATACTGCAACGATCCGTAAAATTACCATATATGAAATAAGCGTATAGTTAATCCAAAGTTAATTTAAAATATATAACGATTCTACCGGGGCTATCCGTTCCCATGCCTCCTTACAATATGTGATACATTTCTCCCTCGTATACTAAATCATGCCCGCCATGGGGATATAAAAGGATACCGACAGTATTAAAAATAACTACAGTGACTGCAAAAATTATTGGGTTAACACGTTAACTGCCACATGAATCACGTGTGTCTCATAAGTGACATGTTCATTCAAGCAACGTGAATCATCGGTGATTCACCTGAAATAGCATTTTGATATGTAGCTCGCCGACGGTTCACAGTGGCCATATACATACATGCTGGTTGAAAAAGCGTGGCCTAGGAGATACAGTGAGGTAGTTAGCCTACGTAAAAATTTGATTGCTTTTTTTATACAGTATACTTTTATACACATGAACATTCAATTTTTAATACATAAAGGATTTTTAAAATATCGTAGGATATGTGTTGGAAGTTGTTATATTGCATCATATTGTATATAGTAAATAAATAGTGATAGTTGTCAGAATATAAATAAAACGTATAAGAGTTGTTAAAAGTTAATATATTATTTTACTTCATAAGGTTGTTCAACCACGCTCTGCTAACAGGTTATGGGTCCGCAACTGTATTAGAAGTGTGAGTAGAAGAATTGGAAGTTAATTAATCCACAAAAACTGTAAATTTTTCCGAAATTCTGAATTTAAGAAAAAATCTGACAGTATTTGACATATATCAAAAAAGTTAAAAAAAAAAAAAATATTAAATAATGTCTACTAACGAAGAATTGGAGGCTCAGATTGATATTTTAAGAAAGGAACTCGATAAACGAAAATCCACAACAATTATCTCAACCGCTGTAGGAGGTTTATCTGAAAATAAACACCTGGATGGTACAAATTACAATGATTGGAAGTTTTGGATGAAGAACTACTTAATAGACGCAGGTTTATGGCACTGTATTGAACCTAAAGTCGGACAAAACATTGATGAAGATGTAGATCAACGAACTTTAGCAAAAATTAACTTATCGTTAAAGCCGTGTGCAGCTGCAGAAACAAAAAAAGCCAAAACAGCCAAAGAAGCATGGGATAATCTGAAAAAAGCTTACGAAAATAGTGGTATAGTACGTTTAGTTAGTTTATATTCAAGTCTTTTCAAAACTAATTTTGATTCCTGTTCCTCAATGCAAGAATATATTGATAAAATTATTCATATTGCTGAACAACTGGAAAATATTGGTGAACCGTTTAAAGACAATGTTGTTGGTGGTATTATTCTTGGTGGTCTTCCAGATGAATACAAACCTTTGATATTAGGAATTCAAGGCTCAAAGCAGACGACTAGTACCGATTTTGTTAAAAATCTTTTACTGCAAGAAAATGTAAAAGGTTTAAGTAGCAAAAATACTACTGAAATTGCTTTCGCAAGTAAGAAATATCAAAAATTTAATAAATCTGGACCTAGATGTTACAATTGTAATGGATATAATCACAAGGCCAACGAATGTCAGAAACCTAAGAAACCAATACGAGGTAACGACAAAACCAAACGATCAAATCAAGCGTTAACATGCAATGAATTCACTGAGAATCAAGGCTGGTACATAGATTCAGGAGCAACTTCACATTTTACAGGATCAAAAGACATATTAGATCATTTTGAAGAATGTAAAAATCAGGAAATCGGAATTGCTAATGGAACGAAAATGCATTGTACTGGATATGGTAATATTGAAATTCAGCTGAAAAATGAAAATTTCATAACCATCAAAAATGTTACACATGCACCAGGCTTGGCAATGAATCTTTTGTCTGTAAGTAAAATAACCAAAAATGGTCGAACTGTTATTTTCGATTCAGAATTTGGATGTCGCATTACAAATAAGAAAATTAAGTTAGATACAGAGAATATCATTTGCACTGCCACTGAAACAAATGGTATGTACAAACTGGATGTAGCAGAATTATTAGTAAATACAGTAAGGACTTTAAAATCTCAAGAAATTTGGCATCGTCGCTTAGGTCATTTGAACAATGTATCCATGAAGCTACTGAAGAATAAATTAGCAACTGGAATTAGTTTCAATAACGACGATTTTTCCAAATGTGAAGCATGCATTAAGGGTAAAATACATCGAAAACCATTTAATAAAGCTAGTTGCCAACGCGCAAAAGAACCACTAGAATTGGTACATTCTGATGTCTGCGGTCCCTTGCAAGCTCAGTCAATCGGTGGAGCCAAGTACTTCTTGACGTTTACTGACGATTTTACCAGAAAAACTGAAGTTTATTTTCTTCAAACAAAAAACGAAGTAACTGAAAAGTTTATGGAGTATAAAGCATACGTTGAAAATGAAACCAAAAAGAAAATAAGATGCCTACATACCGATAATGGTACTGAATATGTCAACAGTCAGTTATTGGGTATACTTAAAACAGCTGGAATAAAACATCAAAAAACTATGGCATATACTCCACAACAGAATGGTGTAGCAGAAAGGCTAAATCGTACCCTAATGGAAACTGCAAGAAGCATGTTAATAGATGCAGAGCTTGGAAACTGTTTTTGGGCTGAAGCTATATCCACAGCAGTTTACCTAAAAAATCGATCCCCAACAAAAGCTCTTGCAAATTGCACTCCAGAGGAAGCGTGGACAGGTGAGAAACCAAATTTATCACATCTACACATTTTTGGATGCAAAGCCTTGGTACACATTCCCAAAGAAAAAAGAAGAAAATTAGATAGAAAAGCTGAGGAATATATATTTGTCGGTTATACAGAACATACAAAAGGATTTCGTTTTATACATCCAATTACACGCAAAATTCTGATATCACGTGATGCTGAATTCTTCGAAAACCAATCATTAAATAAAAATACTAATGAAGAATATTACAATAATATATTTCCGGTTCCAATGTCTGAAAATCAGTGCAATGACCATCAACAGCAGTTAGAAATCACAGAAACTGTTGTTGAAGTGGGGGAGGAATTGCCTACAGAATTTGAAACAAAAAAAATAATTATTGAACCTGTGGAAGAAGTTTTTGAAGAAACATCGAACGAATTAGGCGAAGTTGAGGATATTTTAAAAGAAAACGAAAGAGATGAAAATCAAGAAAACCAGATCAGAAAATCAAATCGTGTTCATGTGCCAAACAAAAATATTTTTAACTCAGATTTTATATGTCAAGCTGCGTTCGAATCATTCTCGCTCGATCCAAATACGATGGATGAAGCTTTATTGGGGACAAATGCAAGTGAATGGCATAAAGCAATGAACGAGGAAATGGAAGCACATAAAAGGAATAACACTTGGGAAATCTGTGAACTTCCTTCCGGCAAGAAACCTGTAAAAAGTAAATGGACTTTTAAAACCAAATTTACAAAAACTGGTGAAATAGATCGCTATAAAGCACGATTGGTAGCAAAAGGTTATTCACAAGTTTCAGGCATTGATTACGAAGAAACATATTCTCCGGTAATTAGGTACAGTTCCATCAGACTTCTTCTCGCACTAGCCGCCAAATACGATTGGGAAATCGATCAGATGGACGTTGTCACCGCTTTTCTACACCCAAAGCTTGATGAAGAAATATATATGGAACTACCTGATGGAAGAATTTGTAGATTATTAAAAACTCTTTATGGCCTAAAGCAGTCAAGTCGGATGTGGAACAAAGAACTGGACTCAGCCATAAAAGAACTAGGTTTTAAGCAATCAATGTACGACCCATGTGTTTATTCTAGAAGAAAAAATGGTAAAGATATAGTTTTAGCAATATACGTAGATGACATTTTAATATTTTCAAATGATATATATGAAAAAAATAATCTTAAAATGATGTTAATGAAACGTTTTAAGATGAAAGATTTTGGAGAAGCACATTATTGCCTTGGTATGAGAATCACTCGAGATAGAAGAAAAAAGACCATTACTCTTGACCAAGAAAAATATATTACGGATATTCTTACCCGTTTCAACATGTCAAATTGTAATGGAATATCCACTCCTTTGGATATAAACCAAGCATTTACCAAAGATGGACAACCTAAGACAAATGCTGAAAAGAAAGAAATGTCAAAGTTTCCCTATCAAGAGGCAATCGGATGCATTATGTACGCAGCACAATGTACTCGCCCAGACATAGCTTATTCAGTGGGGGTGCTTTCACGATTCAATCAAAATCCTGGCAAAGTTCATTGGGCAGCAGTCAAACGAATCTTCCGTTATTTAAAAAACACCGTAAATTTCAAGTTACAATTTAATCAATGTTTAGAAGATATTTGTGGTTATTGTGACTCTGATTGGGCCGGTGATCAAGATGATAGGAAGTCTACAGCGGCATATGTTTTCCTGCTTGGTGGAGGTGCCGTCAGTTGGGCGTCAAAGAAACAAACTACAGTCGCACTATCAACGACAGAAGCCGAATATATGGCTTTAAGTTTCGCTACACAGGAAGCTATATTTTTAAAGAATCTTATTAATGAAATCATACCAGATAGTTTGAATTTCATAAAAATATACTGCGATAATAAAGGAGCGATTGATTTAAGTAAAAATGCAGGATACAGACCAAGAAGCAAGCACATCGATATAAAACACCATTTTGTACGGGAGATGCAAAACCGTGGTGAAATTCAAGTTCAGAGTATTTCTACAAAAGATATGGTAGCAGATGCACTCACAAAAGGGATATCTAACGAAAAACTAAAAGAAATCTGTAGAAAGATGGGTCTTGCAGCAACATAACAAGTGGGGGTGTTGGAAGTTGTTATATTGCATCATATTGTATATAGTAAATAAATAGTGATAGTTGTCAGAATATAAATAAAACGTATAAGAGTTGTTAAAAGTTAATATATTATTTTACTTCATAAGGTTGTTCAACCACGCTCTGCTAACAATATGTATTGTTATGAAAAGTTAAAAGGGTTCGCCTATGGACGGCTACGGTCGGTATTGACAGTTCAAAGGGATATCGAGTTGTGGTTTTTTATATAATTTTAAACTAGAATTAGAAATACTATACCTGGTATTTTAGCTTGAACTTCATCAGGCTCACAGCTTTGATTTCAGTTATTATTCGAGCATAACACGTTGAACTATCTCCTCGTTCAACATAGCAAATCTTTGATTGAAGTCTAATGAAGTCCAACGCAAAGAGACTTTATATCTTAGCTAATGCCTAATGAATAGTTGGTATATAGAATAGGTTCTTCTCTCTCTTTTAGAGACAGATTAATCCAGTTTTTGAACAAACTATACGATGGTTTTGAGCTGCTTGAGTGCGTTGAACCTCGAACTAGAATAGTCCAGAGCTCAAGCAATAAGAAAATTGAACAGACTTCTTTTCTTGATTTATCTAGCCCAGTTTTCATAAAAATTGGGTTTTGATTTTAAAAGCCCATTGAGTAAAAATAGGCAGCCTAAAATTCCATTTCATGAAGTATTTTCTCTCTAAATCTCTTTACTTTGCTCAGCAATAAAAATCAAATACTCATTCAAGTCATGCATTCAGTTATAGTATATTTATAATATTTATAGGAATATCCTAAATCGTCTTTCCATTCAAAACAACCCTACTGCCTTTATAGCAACGAAACAAAAATAATGATAATAAAGGACTCCCTTTAGCCATTTGAGCAAATAGGCCGTTTCGAAGAGGCAGGAAGGACGGCAATTTATTTAGCGTAAAACGTACATATAGAAGCAGATAGTGTTTTGTTTTAAATGCGAAACAAAAGATGAACAACGAGGGCTATTTTCCTTCTGTTCACACTTCTCCCTTTTTTTGTTTTCACTGTTTGTTTATTTAGTGATTGTTCTAAGATTTCTTTCGCGTTCTTGGGATGCAACTATGAAAGGATTTCATTGATGGTCAGTCTAGTGTTAAAATAGTGGAGTAGAGATGAATTTACGTAATTTATAAGACTGTTCTGCCAAGGAATCAATTATACTTGTGCTGTGAATTAAGACAGCAATTAAACTCTCCCTTAATATGCTTAGGCTTTTAGTAAACTAACATTGTGTGCTTTATTTATTGATGAGAAGAAAGCTCCTATTAACTCAACTAATAAAACAATTTATTTATTTATTTTATCTCAACTATTGAAGAAAAAGTGAGTCTAAATCATTTAAAAAACATGTAGGAGATCCTGAAAAACTGACCAGCAACTAAAGAACCATTTCTCCTTTATTTTGCGTTCCAAAATTTCAGGAGGTAAAAATGTAGGTTAGAAAATATGCTTAAAGTGTGAGCTTGATCATTTTTCTGCTTTAAATTCCAGTACTAAAAGCGGAGCTGAACCACCAAGGTAAATTTATTTAAAACATATAACAGAGATAAATTTGATTTTAATTCGTTGAAACAAAACAGTTAGCATTTTAAAAACATCAATCAAGCTCTAAAATAAAAATAACATTAACACAAACGTTCATGTTTTTATATTTCACAAAAAAAAAACGAAATCCCTTAATTCCCTATGGTCATTTATCTTAATTTATTACCGCAACACCGTCATGATTAGATTTTAAGCTCGGTGCGTTTTTCTGAAATAGCTTTAATTTGATTTCGTTATAAAGGATTTTAGTCAGATTATAATGTAGTTAACAATTTTCGAAAACACTAACGTTACACATTTTTTTAATAACATTACGACGGTAAACGACGAGTGAGAGAGCCAAATTGCAAGCATACGCTGATGGTTTAATGCAGATCAAGTTCTGAAAGGATGCTTGCTCTATTGTATCAAGCTCAATTGGCAACATTCCATAATAGTGTAGTGCTAGGTGCTATTCGAGCCTCAAAGCTACAGGAATGAATTTTATTAATTAGCCATTAGCTTACATATTTTAAGTTTAAAACATCGATATCTTTTGCACCTAAAAGTCTTCCTAAAGTACGCTACTGTGTTACAAACTTTTAGTTTTTCTTGCCTGAAAGGAATTTTCTCAATTGCAATCCGCCTATCCAATGTCCTTAAAAACTCCATCTGACAAAAAAACATTCTCCGTTTTTCTTACACACGAAGCATTTTCATCTTATTTCTCTCCTTCTCATTCCCCCAATCTATCGTATTTTTCTAACTTTTCGCACTAAAAATGTTACAGACTCTTAAATCTCTCGACCAGAATTTGTGTTCCATTTTGAAAGGATCTTTTTCAGGAGCGCTCTCATGGAAATAATGGATGGAATGGACATACCTTGGACTATGTATACGTATATGCCTCGATTTGCCAGTCTTGGTCAGTCTGTTTTTGTTTTATTGGATTGCGGAACTTAAATATATTTTTCCTACTTTGGTTTGGGTTAAATAGAAAAAATTGAAGGCAGAAAAATTTAGCTTTGGCTTATGAAGGCTTTTTAATTAATTGTATTAATGTAAAAAAAATGACTTTAACATTTTTGTTATTTGTATTGAAGTTTTAAGTCGCAAAACATGTGACAAGGCATCTTCAACGGCGCAATGACATGCAATTTGGAATGCCTTTAGATCATGGAGGAAGGTCTATATAGCAAATTGGTGCAATGCTTCACTCTGCTGTGAATGTATCGGACAGACGTCAATCAAGGCATGTAAGGCATCGCACTGCAAACTTTTAATGCTGCACCTAGTAGAGTTCTTTCCAATTGTTTACTATAGCCGCCATAGCGAACTGTCAACTGTACATTGCCGTTTGATACTTTGTTTTTTGTAGCTTTGCCTCAACTCCTCCTTCTCGAGTTGTCATAATATTTCTATGATACTTTTGTTGATATGTTATTGCTCATTCGCTTAGAGTTTCAACTTGATTGTTGGTTGTCACTTTGTGCAGTTTTTCGTCTACTTTGTTGGTGCTTTGCGTCATTTTATTTCATCGTTTTTTTGTGTGTGTCAAATTCTTTATGTCTTCTTCTTCCAAGAATTTTCTTGGTGTTTTTTTTCTTCATTTTTCTCTATTTTTCATTTAATTTCCATCTTCATGGCAGCTGTTTATTGCCCAACTTATCGAGGAGAATGACCTGCAGTTGAAGATAAAAGTTTTCTATCTTTGTTTTCAGTTCTAAATGAAATAGTTTGGCTCAATTTTGTTTAGAAATAATTTCTGCTCTGTGGAGAATATTAAAATACACATTCTGCACTTTCTATAAGCAAAAATTTCAACTTTGCATTACTGAAATTTATGTTTTCCTAAAACTTTTTACTAAAAATATATGTGGGAATTTCTTCTGCTTTTAAAATGTTTTTCTCTACACATTCACAAGAGTCCCAGACTACTAAATTCTCCTCTTCACGGTCGAAAACTCACATTCTCCGCCCCTGTTGACCTAAAACTTCGCCAACTACAAGTTCAACTCTCCATTGTAATCATGGGCGACCGCAAAACCAATACAATATCGTCTGTGAGCGACCCCCTGACCACCCACATCACACCCTCAACGCGTTCTTCGTTGCTGAACAACTTTAGCAATATAAAGTACTGACAAATTACATATTGAAGCACTCTGAGACTTTTTATTGGAATTATTGTTTTAGCAGTTAATATGCTAGGGGAGAAAAAAGGGAGTAGCTATCCTAAAAAATATTAAATATATAGGGGTAACTTCTATTCTCGTATGACAGGAATAGAAACATTGTTGTGCATAGCCTCCAGTACACTTTTCCCATTCACGGAATTCCAACACATGACTCTTTGCAATGGAACAGAAGGGTTCTTTTTCAAGTAAGTCAACCGTTTCGTTTGTCCTACGCCTTTGTATCCCAGCATAAGTCAGAGTAATCTAGTTCTAATGAGCTGTCAGTTGCTTCAGAGACTTTGATGTCAAGGTGTATGACTTCAGTGCTTTTAATGAGGCAAATTTCTCTTAGGAATCACCAAAATATGTATTGAAATCGTTTTGAGGTCTTAATTTTTCCTGTTTCAGATTTAAATTTTTTGTCTAGGGGGGTTTTCGTACTTCAGAATCGAGCAGGTGTATTTTCAAAATACCTTACAGAGCCTCCTGCAGAGATGCTTTCAAAAATGATGGTCTTGTTACAGTTCCATCTATTTACCAGTACAAGTTACTGTCTAATATATAGTTCAGTCAAAAACGACATATAGGATGACACGTAGATGGCGTTACTACCATTTTTTCCATATAATAACTTGTCACATTACGTAAACTTTCTCGATCGAAAACTCCGAGAAGTTTCCAAGCGGTCTCAACGTGACTTTTCCCATGTTTGTAATGGATTTTGACAATGATAACACGTTGTTCTTTGATGTGGCGCTCCATTTTTAATAATCATGACATATAAGATCGCATAACTTAATTTTTTTATCCTTGGGATAGAATTCTCTTTATTTCTGTTCCTTAAAGGTTTTCTCAATAAATTTTATTGGTAAAAGTTTACTAAGTCTGTCTGCCAGTCCAATCCCAACTAGCAATTCGACATTCTTAAAGAACTAATATATTTTATAATTATTTTATTGCCGCTTAGTAAAAACTTTTTTGTTTTTTAAAGGTTCGTTTGGTGATAAAACTGCTGTGTTAAACTTTTCTGTGAGAAAAACTGTTTTAAGAACGTTTTTACAGCAAAATAATAAAATAGTTATAAAATATGATATCGTAACAGTTTTATAAACGTTTATAAAATATTTTTTATAGGACGAATTTGTTCCGAATGATAATTGGTTTTAAAAGCATTTTGTAAAAGTACTAGTCTGGATTAACTTGTTCCTTTAAAAACAATTATAAAATTATTCTGTTAAAGTACGTTTCGTAATAATAAAATAGTTTTTTTATTGTCGTTATTAAGAGCGATTTGTTTGCTGCAGCAAATTTGTGCGCAAATTAATAATTACAAAATTGTTTTTTAGTTATTTTATTAAAAACAATAAAAAAATAAATATGTTGCCAATGCATATTTTATAAAATTAAAATGCTGTCATAAACATTACCTAGAACTAATATATAACATAGTCTTATTTATTTTCAACTGATATTTATTGTTATATCATACACAGGTTTAAAATGTCCAAACGAAAAGCAGTTGTGCATTTAATAGAAAATTAATTACAATATTATAAATTATCAAAGGGAAAACATTAGTGACCATAATAAAGAGTAGCAAACTGTAATGGGATCTAATCAAATTAATGACAATTTATAAGACATCAAATATTTTGAAGACTGATAAATTCTCAGGAGGAATTATTACTAGATGGTGAGCGGGTAGCCGAAATAGAGAATTGGTGATCAATATCATGCTTCAAGCACAAGTGAGCTAGAAAAAAATGCAAAACTAAGAGAAAACATGCGAACATGGGCAGAATCAAATAATGTTCCGCATTTTTCCCAAAAGAAGCTTTTTGCTATACTCAATAAACACATGCCAAATTTTCTACCTCAAGATCCTCGAACTCCCTTAAAGACACTCAACAAACCGTTTTAATAACGGCAGTTATAAGTTATAACATACATAACATAAACAAAGGGCTCAATTTAGGTTATGTTTAAATTACTCCCGTAAAAGCTAATAAGAGAGTAACTATAAAAGCATTTTGTTTTATAAGAACCCATTAAAAGCTTTTATAAAACATATGTTAAAGTTTGTTTGGTAAAACTCTGTTTACTATTTTATTATTATTCCAATATTGAGACGATGCGACACACGGCGGCAACTCACACAAGCATCAAAGTATCAAGCACGAATACTTCAAGTAGACAGGACTAGACTTGATTAATTTCTATACATTTTATCTTATATATTTTTTGCAGCACCTTTTAATTAAATTTTGATTTTTTAGAGCATTTATCTCCAAGCTTGTTTTAGTTTGTTTTACTATTAATTTATTTTAAATTAACGGCAAACGATTACTAAATACATAAAACTTCAAGAAAAATACTTGTAATTAGCTTCATTATTCATTATCAAGCTTAGTGAAATATATTTTTTTTACTCCATAACTGGTTTATAAAAAATTCTTCACGTTTACATAAAACATAGGTACCTATAGTACGACACAGTTAATATACGCTTTTAAATGGGCTATCCATATAAAAGTGTATCATTCTTAACTGTGTCGTACTATACCAACTTATATTTTGGCTAGTATCCATATTATGATAGATATAAAAGAATCATATCATTCTTATGCTATCAAAGGGGTTTCAGGTAATATTAATTTTATATTACATTTTATTTGCACTTAAAATATTATGAGATTTATGTTTTTTTAACGAATACGCCCCTGTATAAAACATATTCTGCAGTTATTTTGTAATAGCTGTCTAAAGAGCATACTCGTCTGGGTTGAGATAATTTTGTTTTATAAGCATTGTATAAGGAAGAAGCCATTTTTGGTTTCTTTAAATTGTTAGCCATGTTGGCCAAACTTTTAAAATTAATATTTTTTATAATTTGTAAAATTATTTTAGCTAATAAGGTATACAGAATCAGTCATTACATAATGAAGGATCTCCCAAAAGATTGTTTTCAACAATAAGTGACAATAAAAAAAAAATTTATATAATTTATAAAATCTAAATTCATTAATTTACATAATTCGCGAGGCGCATTAAAATTTTAGTAATAATATACAATATATTTAACAGTAAATTTTGTTTCGCAGCCAAATCTGCTCATGGATGAATTTTATCTGACTTATTTTATTATTCATTATTGGGTAGGTATTATAGCGTTTTATATTATTTTTACCTCCATGATTGTTCAGATTTTATTAATGTGTACCAACAACAATGCATAATAATTATAAAATAATTTTGTGTAAAAAGGTATTTTAAAAAACGTTTATATCCTTTAACAGTTTTATAGTAGTTCTACAAATATGTCGTTTTGTTCTAGTAATAGAGCTATAATAAAACTGTTTTATAACAGTTTTATTTGATTTTTATTAGATATTTATAAACGTTCTAAAAACTATTGTATAATAGCAACAAGCAACATTTATAAAACCGTTAACGAGTCGATTTGTTTTATAAATCTGCGCCTTTTTCGTGTTTATAAGGCGCGTAAGAACGTTGTGAAAATGTTTATAAAACAATGGGTGTTTTATAAAATATATTTTATAAACGTTCTTACAGCAATTAAAAAAGTTAAATTGTTAGTTGGGATCACTACGCTTTTTTTCTGTGCTTTCAGGTGTCTTGAGTTAAAATTTGGATTTAGGGTGTTATTGTTGTTATTTAGCTTAAAGTTCAGAAATTGTATTTCTTTATTTTTCATGCATTGAATTTACTGATGTACCTTGAGGAAAATTACGATGCAATCATCGTCGTATCTGCAGAATAGAGGCTTCGCTTTTTTCTAACGATACATTTTTATTTTTGTCTTGTCTTAAAAATCATATTGTTCTTATGTAAAGTAATTGTCTCACTGATCTTTTACAACTAAGTTTCATGATCATCTCATGTCACATCAGCTCATTTGAGTTGAGTGAAATTCCCTATTGTTTGATAAAAGCCTTTTGACAGAGCGTTGGTACATTTTTAATATAAAAGAGCAAAAAAATAAAGTACCAGGAATTATCGAAACCCAACAGAAATTAAATTTTGCATTTACACGCATTTACAGAGTGATGAAGTGCATGTCGGTCATCTCCGGTACTTTTATAGTGATTCATGTTAAGGACAATGATTGACGCAGTCACATAACATCAACGTAACTGATTTTTAGTTCAATTATTCCCAAATATTCTTGGTGTTTTAAATTGTTATCTCGTAATGGAAGCAACATATAAAAAACTACAAGGGAGTAAAAAAGTTGAAGGTTTAGTTGCTTTATCTGAAGACAATATCGAAATTAAATTAAAGTCAGTGGCGTACATAGTTTTTGTCAATAGTTTTTATTAAGTTGCTCCCTTAACGCCACTGGACTTAATAATTTTGATCTAGTTAGAGCTATATAAGCTCCCTATCTCTAGCAAAAATGCTGCCAAGTTTCAAAGAAATCGGTAAGGAGATATTTGACTTAATTAAAAAAAACCGTTATTTACAAAAAAACGTTAACACCTTGTATCTTATTGCTGCATCTTTTTGTAACACCCTGTATATATATTTTTAATGTTTTAGTGTGTTCGATAACTGTAAAAATAATAATTGTATAAACCGCAATTTCGCATATAACGTACACGTAGAGAGGGAGACAATTCGATTTTTTGTTTTTGTTCCCAATTTAAATTTATGCAACGTTATTTCCAATTTGTATTCAATTACGGTTGAATTGATTATACGACGACAAGCCCACATAGCGAGTCATAGAAGCATTGAAACATACAGAGTTGGACAGAAATGTCACAAAACACAAAGACACACGGGCAATAGAATTTACTTTTGTCCTACCCTGTATATATATTTGGATAATTTTAGATATTTTCTCTTATTTTCATAGTTTAATACCTCACATGTCTAGAAGTATAATATTTTCGTAAACATTATAAAACATCTGTAAGTAATAAAAATATTATCTTGGGCTTTTAACAAATACTCCAAAAAGAATTGTTACCTAAAAGAACGACCCTTTTCGAATCGAGAATATTAAGTTTGTTTATAAGTTAGTCCAAAGAGAAGATAACCAGATGTTTCAGTTATCGAATGGTCAAAACATTTAACATTTTCGAAACACCTTCATGTAAATTAAATGTCGGACTTTTATTACTATATACAGAAACTAGTAGTTGGAGGGTGGCACGGTTTCCCATATCAAATAATATATATAAAAGGCGAATAAAAAAACAATGGGTTTTTGTCCAGTCGCTGATTCGGGAGATTGAGAAGTCATTATAAAATCGTATTGTTTCTTGTTTTACAAATGATAGTGACTGGTTAATCTTTTGAACGAACTCCAACATAAGATACGTAACTGTATCCAGCTTCGCGCTTCAAAGTTAGAGGGACAAGAGCTTTTGCAAAATGCAAATTACATGATTGCCTAGATGAAAGCTTAAGCCAGCGATTTACTAAGACGATCAAATTAATAATTCCCATTATTGCCAACCAATAAATAAACGTTCTCTCCTTCATACCCCGAAAAACAATAAATTACCAACCAAACCATATAATTTTATTGTCAGTTCGGTTTGAAAAATCCTTTCCAGAACTAAGTCCATATCCAAACAACGAAGAATGATTTATGCCACCGGAACACATTTTCTAATTATTTAGCCGTAGACATTTTCCAATAATCAGCTTAAGCGACCGGCCCCCCATTTCAAATATTATCTTGTCAATAAAATATAATGGGTAATAACTCTTCCAGAGTTGTGCTTTGCCTGTCCCGACAGTTTTCAATGTGTATGTACTTTAGTATAGACAGGGAGAGTGCGGCTTTAATAGCAGATACTAATCTTTTGCTCTGTACGTGAAAAATGGGTCCATCAGACCATACAAATTACCTCGAGTCTATCTCAAGCTTCCTCTCCGTTTTATATACATTTTTATTTATCTAGTTCGGTGCTTTCGTGTTATTTTTAAAAATTAATTTTTATTTCTTTTACGAATCCTTTAGTTTGTCCTATATATTTAATTTATCATTAAAAAGAAGATCTTACCCAGAAGTGTGGAAGAGTGCGAGGGTTTCGCCGATATTCAAAAAAGGTGACAAATCACAGGTACACAATTATAGACCAGTGTCTATCACATCGGCATTTTCGAGGGTTTTTGAGATGTCGTTGTGTGAAGCTCTTTTCTTTCAGTTAAAACACGTATTGATTCCTGAACAACATGGTTTCTATCCTAAAAGGAGCACTATTTCAAAACCTGTCATGTTTTTCACAGTTTGTTGGTCGTGCACTGGATAAAAAATATCAAGTTGATGCTATTTATACTGACTTTTCTAAGGCCTTCGATAGAGTAGATCATAACTTGCTTATATCTAAATTGTTGGGAATCGGGTTCAGTCAAGCTCTGGCTGAATTTGTTTTGTCCTATCTGAACGATCGTCATCAGTACGTCGAAGTGAGAGGGTTTAAATCGAGTAATTTCCGAGGTACAAGCGGAGTGCCACAGGGCACATCTCTTGCCCCTCTTTTATTCTCTCTATTTGTAAACGATATAGGTTCAAACATTACTAGTAACAAATTATTATTTGCAGACGATTGTAAAATATTTCGTATTATAAGAACAGTTGACGATTGTCAGGAATTGCAGAGAGATGTGGAACAGCTGTCGAGCTGGTGTACGATAAATAAATTAGATTTAAACATCGGCAAGTGCAACATAATATCCATAACTAATAAATTTAATAAAATTATATACGATTAGAAAATTAATGAGTTGACATTGGGCAGGGTGGAGTCAGTGAAGGATTTAGGTATTATCATAGATGCAAAATATTCATTTGCTGAACATATCAATGAAACGGTTAACGCTGCATTTAAGAGATTGGGCTTTGTTATCCGGAACTCGAGAAATATGAATGATCTGAACACTCTAACTGCACTTTTTTCAAGTCTTGTCAGGTCTAAACTTGAGTATGGTTGTATTATATGGAATCCGGTTTACAGGAAATATGAGACTCTGCTGGAGGGTGTTCAGAGAAAATTTTTGAAATGTATGGCATTTCGAATTGATGGTCGTTATCCATGTAGAGGTATTGACCAGCAACTATTGCTGGACAGATTTCAATTTGATTCGCTATTGAATCGAAGGAAAATATTTTTTCTTCAGTTCTTGTATAAAATCTGCAATTCATTGATTGATTGCCCTGAGCTTCTTTCTCAGGTTCCGTTTACAGCACCAATCCGTACAACCAGAAATGCGCATCCTTTTTTTGAATCCCATTCCTAATTCCAATTACCTTAGGCGAACCCCAATATATGCTGCCTCTGAGCTTTTCAATATACACTGTTCTGATGCTGATTTGAATTGTATTAAGTATCAAAGATTTTGTATTTTCATCGCTAATGCAATTCAGGCTCATTAAAATTGAAATGTCGAAGTTGTTCAATTTGTTTTTTTTTTGTATTGACTCTTTTTTTTTCTTTTTTTTTCATTTCTTTCTTTGGGTTACTGAATGTATTATGTTTTTTATATTATTTCTGTTTATTATACATTAGAATTGTATTATATTGTCTTATTATTGGAGATTTCTCCGTTAGACAATAAAGCTTATTATTATTATTATTATTATTTGATCCCAGGAATTAATTAAGCTTTCCAGCGGTAGCGGTTCACTGATATCTGGTATGACAATGAAATGATTGCACGAGAAAAAAGAAATTTAGAGAAACAAATGAATACTCGCCGACGTTTTGTGACCGACTTGTCCCTTTTTCGTACGCGCATGCTCTCTTCCCGATAGGATACAAAAAACAGCATTTTCCAGCATTTATTATAATTTTAAGAAATGATACCCAATAAACACACGTACGTAAAAAAAAAACGTTTAAATTTACTAATAACGTTTAATTAAAATCGTGTTTTTATTACGTAGAATTTACTCAAAAATCAAAATTAGAAACTATTTTTTGATCTTCTCTTTATCAGGACGTTAAAATTGTAACGATGCAAATTTTATATTGCTAATTCGAAATATTTTGTAATGATTTCAGACGTTTTAGTTCTACTAGGGCATAGTGAACATTTCTCAGTTTAGTAAAGAAGAAGATTAAACGCCTTCAATGTATTCCCTAGCCCGCGGCTAGAAGATGCTTGCATTTCGTTCAACGTTCCCATGTGAGGTCAATCCTAGGGTTCTTTTAGCTTGCAAAAGATATCGAGGTCAGTCAGGCTTATATCTAGACTATATTTTTCGATTACATAGATGTCTTAGGTGATCCTTGTTCGACCTTCGCAAAACTACATGTGCTACCGGCGACGGCAACTGTTCTCGTTGTCTTTGCGAATTTTCGGCATTTTCAAAAGGAACGTGTTCTCATTACTTGAACCTACACAATGACACTGGATCAGCCCACGTAGGATGCACGCGAAGACCAGAAAAGCTTGGAAGCTATGACTAAGGCATTCTCCACAAAATTATTGTACTTACTGTATAGTCCCATTTACAATATCACTAAAATCGTTTACGATTTTTATCCTCGAGACTAATACAAATGCTTTTCCTAATTACAGCTGTTATAACACACCCAAAAATAATTAGCTGTTCACAAATACCCTCTTATGGTATCATGTCTGAAAAACTTACATCAGTATCTAATAAACCAAAAACTAAATGACGAAGATATGAAGCAGAGAGAGAATCCTTATCACAAGTTGTATTTTCTCCCCCTTTTCGTTAATAACGCACGAACATTAAGCCATCCCTGATTAATGTCTTGTAATATACGAAGGCCCTTTGGCAAATTAACAATTTTTTCCTGCTTGACCTTCTTCCTTGTGTTTTTAATGATCCAGTGGCATACCATATGTCCCACAACAACTCCTTCAAGCTTCTGCTTAGGACTATATTTAGCCATATGAAAATGAGTCTGTTTTAGACGTTCATTAATATGAAAAGTTGAAATATGGAGTATATTAGAGAATAAAAATATTGCCAGAGGTGGGATTCGAACTCAGAGCCTTCTGCATGCGAAACGCACGCTCTGTCAATGACGCCAAATACCCTTTATCAAAAAATTACTGTATTATAGTCTAATAAGAGTTGGAGATTCCAACTACCTAAAAGTAACATATCGCTGTAAATCAGATAAAAATATTTACTATGCTTCTCGTGGTTTGGTTAAATTCTAGACCAAAAATCAAAAATATATTATAGGAGCACATTATTATTAACCCTTTTTCTTTCAAAAAATATAAAATTTCTAGCAAGACAAACTTTACTAAGTTGAAAAACATGGAGCAAGGGTAAACAGGCAACAGAATCGACAGCATTGCCAGATTGGGTTTTTTTTCGCAATTTTGGGGAAAAATAAAGTTGTGCGGAAATTTTGGGGGAAACGATTGCATGAGGAAATCTTTGGGAAAATTATTCTACATCATTCAGCACTCACAAGTTTCAGACAAACTTCTAATCCCTATACGTTGTCATACCGCGCGTTGCCATGATCCAGTCATACGTCAGTTGTCAGCTGTGTGTTGTGTTTGTTGTTGTTTTGACTATTTTGTGATTTTGTGTTTGACTGTTTCTGTTTTTAATAATTGTAATAATAATATTGCGAAAGATTCAGTTCAAGATATCCTAGAGGGTTTCATTTCCATGTAAAAATATCAGGTTTCTAATTTTTTTTATTAGATTAGTAAGAGAAATTTCAAAATCGCCATCTGGCAACAGTGTAGGGTAAATACACCCTTAAATGAGAAACAATAAACTTAAATTAAAAAAGCTATTCACTGCTATGTTAGCTATTTTGTCTACGTGTACATAAGCATTCTACAATTTATTACGCTCTGTATGGCACATGAATAGTTTGAGAAAATTGAGTTTCCATCTTTGCAAAAGGTCCACTGCACTTAATCCGATTTGGCCACCGACAAATTTCTGTGCTGCTACTGCTAGGTGCTAGTTATAGTCCACTTCAAAACTAAATTCTCTCCTCTCCTATGTATCTCTCTCTGTATAAAGTTTTGTATTTGTTGTAAATCTGTGTACGAACAACCATCAAAAGAGTTTAAGAACTAATTTCCGGTAGTTGTATTGCTATCCTTTAAGGATTTATTAAAATTGGTACATCCTAAACAAAGTTAGTTAATAGGTTTCGCCTAAGACCTAGACATTTTCGTTATACGATAAAATAAATTCTGAAGAAAGAGGTTAAGATTAAGTCAGGGGTGACTGATGCACTGCCCTCTGTCTTGAAACCTTCGATACAGTTAGCCAAGGTCAACTAATCATTTGAAACTTTGAAACAGACAACAATATGGTAAACAATTACAAATATCAACAAGATGTATGTGACGACATGTAGTGTAAGCAGGCAATATGCCCGGTGAAATAAAGTTCATAATCGACGGACAAGAAGTACAACTCCATTTGCTATCGCCAACACCAGATACGCTCGAATTCCCTAGCGGGAGGCTTTAACTTAAGGTCTTGTAACATTATGTAACAAGCAATTCGTAAATATTACTATTATGCAAGAAATAACTAAGCTTGGTGTACCGCAGAGCACTTTTCTGGGCTCCATTTACTTCATAATATATCAGATAGATTTAAAGCAACGCACTGAAAAAAAATATTGTACGTAAAACCAATGAATGGTTGTCATCAATATTTTGAACATTAATATTATGAATTGGTCACTTTTACGATGAATTTTGATCATAAATTAATAATTTTATACATAGAAACAATGTACGATGAAACATTAATCAATAAATGCAAGACATCGAAAATTTATGTTTTTTTTCATCAATATAATGTCACTATTTATTGCTTCAATGTTTTAAATTTATTAATTTATGCTCTTCGCCTTTAACACAATAATTTGTAAATCATACACCTATGAACAGCGAACATAAAAACTAATAAACGATCATCGTTGATTCAATGGATGCTAAGCATTAATTTTACGAACCTAACCATTAAATTCTGAATAACGCGCGCAAATCAATGCACCCGGACCATAGACTGAATACTCAAAACATTGACATTATGACATTCTCATAGACTTTTTGTTTACGCGTCCTTTTTGTTTTGTTTAGTTAAATGTATACAGTTGAAAAGTGAAGCGTGTTCCTAAATCTATTTTTAAAATTTGTTCCCAAATAATACAACAAATGTAGAAATATAAGGTAAGTAGTAATCCTTTTATATAAGTACCATTTAGTAAAGTACAAAACTAAAGTCAGTTTAAAACGAAAAAAAAAACACAGTGCGGTATTCCTTTGTAATGTTGAAAACTCGCCGATACGAGGGGAGAAACTTTATGGGCTCTTCATGGATATTTAGTGCTATCCGCTAAGCTATGTTCCAAAGGTGCCAGTGGAAAGATAAGCCATTTAAAGTACACAATAAAAGACTGATCATGTCACTGCCTACAGCATTTGACTTAATCCCAAGCAATGCATCAAGTATCTCCCCATGATCCACCATTGTAAATTCAAAGTTAATATCAGGCCTAATTTTACTACCTAAGTAAAAATTGATCGTTCCTGGGTCCGGATTGTTGGTAGAAGTGGCCACAAAAAAATCATTAATATTATCAACATCATGAATAAAAGACGGTATTGTGATATTTTCTCTTGCATAAATGTTTAGATCTCGTAATAATTTCCAATTTTGTTTAGAAGAATTTTCGCGGACTTTAGTTTCCCAATATAGTTTTTTCTCCCTTTTCACCTCAGACGAAAGACGAATCTGACATGTTTAGCATTTAATATTAACTAAATTAAAAATAAAGCCTTTAGATTTCGAGTGTCGTACAAATATGATTTAATTTATTTACAAAGCAGGTGCATCAAATCTTATTTGGGCTTTTAAATTCTCTAAGCATTGGTACTAGTATATTTGAACCATACTGCACTTTGCAGTACACATAATACATATGTACCTATTTGCTCGCGATTATTGATTGAATACAGAACAATAATCTCAATCTTTCGTAATAATAATTTCCGGCGAACACAATTACGTAAAACAATTATTATAACCCAATGTAATAATCAGCTAACATTGGTTTAACGTACAAAAGTCATAGATTCATGTTTCTCGTTCGTAACATTAATAACCTTCAGACCTCGGTTTAATGTACAAAAGTCATAGATTAATGGTCATCGTTCGTAACATTAATAACCAGCTAACATCGGTTTTACGTATTGGAGACATAAACTAATCTTCATCGTTCGTAACATTACCAACCTGGTAACATCGTTTTAACGTACGTAACGTACGTCGTCTTTATTTATTAATTCAACGTACAGAATTCGCTACCGAATTTATGTACGAACGTTCATTGTATTAATGTCACCCATCATCGGCTCAAATTTAATGTTGACGTTCATTGATTTGAAGCACTTTTTTATTAATATCACGTACCTTTTCGGTTCAGTGCAGTTAAATATTGGTTACACATGCGTGTTGCACTCTAAGCAGGGCTAAGGACTAAGGAATCTGTATCTTTTAAAAAATATCCTCTAAATTGGGCTCTAGCTATTAAGTTAATATCATTAGCATAGCCTATAGGATATATTCCTCTATGTAATAGAGCCGTTATTGGGGCCTGCCACGGGTTTCTGAAGGTACTGATCATGCACTTATAGGAAACGACTTTACTGCATGTTGTAACATAAAAGATTACTTTATATATCCACGTTTGATTAGACCAGTAGAAGCAATCCTGTTAAATTTGTGGAAAGGAGAGCATAATTTCTTTGAAACTTGGTAGTATATTGACAGGCTTTAGGATGTTTCCCCGACATCGGCTTTCTTTTTACATTATATTCCAGAGAAGAGAAGATCCATTTTTATGGATGATATTTTATGATTTGTGCGTTCGCCGATGCAGAACTGAGGGATTATATTAAGAAGAGAGATGACAAAAGGAAATTTCGACAACTTAATCAGCAAAATGGAGTTTTTGCGCGAATGGATTTTTCAGTTTTATTATTACACTTAATATTAAATATATATGACAGCCGGATTTTTAAAAGATTTCATATCGTATTTGAGTAATAGAGCGGAATGTCTCCATGTGGGTTACTTTATAGAGAAATGGATTTGGTGACGATACTTTATGACTATTCTTTCGGGTCTGGCATTTGTATCACAATTGTTTTTACAGTTTAAACAAACGAAATGTAAAGTAGATGAAGGATTATATCACTTAACATAACTTAACAAGTTCGAATACAAGCAAACAGCAGTTAATCTTCTGTGTAACTTTTGATACCTGTCTCCACGGAATTCACTAGAGAGAGATTGGCGTTTCACGGACGCCTATATATTTTGTCGTGTTTTTTTAACATCCACTAATTAAAAGGCTAAATATATCATTTTTACAGTCTATTTTTCTTATATCAAAACTATGTTTTATAATTAGCCAATTTTTCTGGTATGTTTGGGGAATATATATATATTTTTCTCATTTTTGACCCCTTTTTCCACTATTTACGAACGTCTCTGTAAACAAGTTTTTTATGATACATTTGATAGGTTATATTCTATAAAAGCTATAAATAACTGGTCCATATTTCTGATATTGTTTAGGATATACGTCTTTTTTAAAGTTTTAACCCCCTTTTCCCCCCAATGTGATCTATTTTTTAATGCTTATGATATACTCTATTAAACCTATGAAAAATTATTCAATATTTCGGATAAGTAAATTTTTTAACCCTTTTCTAATCCCATTGCCTACGCAACGCTACCAAATTTGGTTAAAATATGTTAACTGGTTTTTGAGTTATCGTGGATAAGGACAGACAGGCAGACAGACCGACAGACTAACAATTACGGATAAAATGATCCAAAACACCCATTCCCAGTAAAACTAAGAAAGTGTCTAAATAAATGATAAATTTTTAATAAGTTCTTTCCTGTGAATTTTTTCAAATTGAATATTCCAATTTTAGTAGTGTTCTGAACCGACCTGATGAGCAAGTATAAATGAGTACGAAATATGCGCCTATATTAGTCTCTACTTGATATTTTGAAATAGCAAACTTCAAGAGAAGAGCAAATAAAGTAGGTATATAGAAATTTCAATGATTGATTTGGTTTGTTTTGGTACTTTCATGTTCAGTTACGTAATTTGATGCGAAAATGCTAAATAAAATTTAGTTGTGGCATTAGCCAGTGGAGTAGTTGTTTTGCCTTGTTCTCTAAACGTATACCTACATAACAATTTAAATAATTAATTTTCTGAAGGTTCTTGTAAAGAAAAGTTTGTTTTAACTAATTTGCTAACTTCTTTTGATTAGTTTTTGATACAGAGTGGTCTAAACATATTAGGTTGAAAACTAAATTGAAAAAATAGTTAAAAGTCAATTTTTCCAACGGGAACCGAGATGTTTTTGTAAGGGCATCATAAAAAAAGTAACCCTTTCAAAATTTGTATTCGTTATTCAACACACCATATCTATACCTACCTACAGATTCGTTTATAGGTTGGATATTTGGATCTTCTTCGCCATATCTCCTATTGCCTTCATCCCCTTACATATAATAATATCAACCCCCATTCCTGAGATTGACATTCCATACATCAATATATTTGTTAGGCGACACGAATATCTAGGCAGTGCGATATATATATCTATGTATATGTAAAGTTGGCAGTTTACATGCCGGGCTTGGATAAATATAGGCCCTTTTAGAGATACTTCTCCGACACATTTTCCATAAAATCTTTGTTGGCATAAAAAGGATACTCTATAATGTGTTATAAAAGTTCGTAGTCCAACATGGCTGCATAATTGCTATCGAATATGTACAGGATAAGTATTAGCTAGCACTGAGAAAAGTTGAGCATTATAAGATTACGAAACTGGTAAAATTGATGATTCTGAACCTGTAATGTTATATTATGTATAATTCTTGTGTTCAACTGATGACGAGTTATTTTGGGTAGCAAGTTTTAAAATGAAACCACTGTATGTAAAGTTTTCATCTAGTTATTACGAGTATAGCAATTTAAGTAGGTATGCATAGTACCAAAAATTTGCATTGTTACTACACAATGATTGTCATTTACATATTCTCAAATTCCATATATGTATGTGTATTTTGCCAAAAGGGAATATTTCAAAATGGTATAGAATTGCAAATAGTGAAGTTGGCAATTTCTGTCAATAAAGAAGCTTTGGAGAAAGTTAATATTTGCTTTGCATATTATATCTTGGAGACTACATCACATAAGGATTTAGATATTATTAAGATTTATAATTTAAATTTCTAATCTACCTTTCGTGTATCTTAACTTGCTATGATTGTGTGTATGAAAATTTGTCTACTAAGAGCTGTTTCACACGACGATACTGTCTGTGTATCTAACATACAGGCAGTATATTTGCAATACCGCTGCGAATGTTGTCTTCCAAGTGGTCAATCTTTTCGGGCTTATCGGCGTAGACTAGCGACTTCACATATCCCCACAGAAAATAATCTAGCAGCGTTAAATCGAATGATCTTGGAGACCAATTCACGGGTCCGAAACGTAAAACTATGCGGTGACCAAACGTTTCCTTCAATACATACATGTTGCACCGTCTTGTTGAAGCCACAGTTCCTGCACATCATGGCTGTTGATGAACGAAAAATTCAGTAATCATGGCTCTAAAGCGGTCACCATTGACTGTAACGTTCTGACCAGCATCGTTTTTAAAGAAGTACGGACCAATGATTCCACCAGTCTGTTTTTCTGGATTTAACTTGAGGATTGCCCTCACTCCAAATACGACAGTTTTGTTTATTGACGTATCCATTCAAACAAACGTGGGCTTCATCGCTAAACAAAATTCGCTTGCTAGGTGACGGTGTGGCTTCAATTGTTGCACGAGTTAGATTTTGTAAGCTCGCAAACCAACATCTTTCGCAAAATCGCGGAAGCGGATAGACTGATTCGGGGAGGAAACAAATCTATTCGGAAAGCAAAAGTAGAATCCTGTATTTCAACTCGTAAGCTGTAACCTTTAACTTTGTGAGGTCCTTGGGTATGTTATTAACGTACTATTGGTATTAATACTTTCCTTAACTTGTCGAAAATTAAGAAAAGGTAAAGTAAAGTTTTTGAATAAGCAAAGCATGTCAGGTGGCTGAGAGAATTTTATTACCACAAGTTTAAAAATGTTCAAAGTTCAAGATAATTTTTCTCTCATGCTCTTTACTTTTTCAAACAGTAATACCGATCTAACGACAGGCCACTCTCACACATATCTGGACAATAAATCAAATAACATATCGATGTCTGTTAGAAACCTTTAGTCCAGCTATCCATTTGACCGGATGACACAAATAAATCTCAATTGCGTCGCAATGCAGGCCAGATGATGATGATTATCATGAAGAGAAAAAATCGTATATATGTGAATGAGGGTTTCTGTTCGTCTACTTAAGCGTCTTAAGGGTCGAGTTAACGCCAATCCCTGGAGGTATTAGTGCCGGTCGCGTCAATATATATGGGGATATTAAGTTTTATGATTCACTTATAAATTGCTACAATAAAAATGCTTGCGTGGTATTTTGTAGGAGCTTTTAACAAAAAATCTAATTTGAAAGTTCACAAACGGGCAGCAGACCAAACTTGCATTTTCTTAATGCGATACCTTGTATATTTTAACAAAAATGAATGGCGCTCTAAAAGACAAGAACAATGATATAAGGCTTGATAAGTCTATACTTTTTATTAATATAATATCTCATGAGCTTAAAACTAACCGTTTTTACAAACTTGAAGTGTTAAGTGTTTAATAGGAGATTAAAGATCTTAATTTATACGCTTAATCTCTATGTATGGCTTTGCTAACAATATTTACCAGTGGCAGCTTGTGGCCCTTTACTGTGATGAAGCATTACAATAAATAAAATCTTATACAGCTTAAATTAATCCCTATTAATTAATATATCTGTACCTCATGTACGTTGGCAACTATGTTTATATGAATGGCGACTGTCGGCCTTCAGATGGTTGTATATTGGGTATATGCCGGAGTTATGAATGATAGTTAAATATATATACCATAAAGCTTGCTTCAGACAAAATTATAGTTTTATGGTAAACCTCAGGTTGAAAATTGTATAAATTTATGTTTTTTAATTTTATAAAAATATACACAATAATATACACATACTTTTATGTACTGATTATTTAGATGAAGCTTTGCTAGTAGATTCCCAATCTGTACAAGTGATATAAATATAATTTAGGAAAAATAATAAATCTTCTAAAAACCATGTATTCTAATATGTTTATATTTTTCTAAATACTCCTTCCACTCATTCTTATTGGCACATTTACTGTCAACATAATTCGCAATAGTTTTACAGTCGGTAAATCCACGTTCCAATTTAATTTCTTTGCCATCCGCAAGTTGGCAGTTGCAATGTGGTATCGGTGCCAGGTTGCACCCAAACGGTCTCATATCCGGATAATTCACCGATTGACAGTAGTGGAAGCCATAGAAGCTTTTTTCCGGCTCGAAACCATCCCAACATTGGCAGTTGCGTCGTGAACCATCTGTATTAAGTAGGGTAAGAGATAGCAGGATAATGACAAACCTGTGAAATAAAAGTTGAGGGTGTATTTACCCCACATTACGTAGCAGGTGATACCGTCGATTATCCTTTCTTAATTTTTTGTTATCAGGACCGAACTTTAATAAAATTGTATAGTTAGGTATATCCCATATACAGGGATGTATTCTTGCAAATTAATACAGGTGATAGAAGAGTGAATTTTAAGATAAAAAGTACCTATAAACATAGTTCCGCAAACGCATTCTAACCGAGATACAGGGCGTTCAAAATTAGGCCCCGATGAGGGTTTTTTGAGAATATTTACGAAACGTTTTTAGATACATTATATTGATAAAAAAATTGTAAATTTGCTTAAAAAATGTAGTCTTCTTTTGTTTTGATAAAATGCTTAGTTTTTGAGTAAATTGAGTTTAAAAATATTAGTTATCGACATAGTAACGTCAAATGTCAAATGTGCCTCAACTTCGCCTTTTGTGTATCTACTATATCACAATAAAGTCATTATTATTATTATTAAATATTTAAATATTTATCATTAGAAACAAAATTGAATTTTTTGAATAGTAAAAACTCCATTGAGTCAATCTATCAGAATAATTGATATTTATAAGATATTCATCAAAATTTGAAGAGTCTGACAGTTCAGATGAAGAAATAACCAATATTTTCCGGAGATACATAATAATAAAAATAATAAATTAATTTTGAAAAACCATTATTGAAGATAGATAATAATATGTAATAATGAATTCAAAAATATAATTATATTTGAAATAGACAGGTTGATACCAACTTCCGGTATAACTAAAATTGGTAAAAACCTCAAAATATAATAGACTCGAGTACACTCACTCAACTGTTCGAAACAACATTTCTTATGGATTACAGAACTTTGGTTTATTCGAAAAATATTCTTAGAAGAATGAAAAATAGGAAAGCAGACATATAGGTGCTATATGTATCTCAAATCCAGAGGAAGCTTCAAAAAGAGTTGATAAATCACAACAAAATGCTAACCTTCAATTTCAACTTCAGTTTGACTGCAATTCGTCCTACTACTCACTGTTTTCATAAAAGTGTTACTATTAATAATCATATCAATCTGAGTAATGTATTTTTTAAGATATTCTGCTATAATTATATCCACTTACATGCTGTTTATATTTCCGTAGAATTCACTCATAATTATTTTCATCATTTCATTAATTACGAATAACATTTGTCTGTAATTCCGCAGTTTGTCATAAAGATGTTGTTTATATTTGAAAACAACAGACTGTTTATGATTTTAAATCCAAATAAAAAAAAACAACTAGTCTCGTTAAATGATACTCAATATTCGCGACGGTACATGTGCTTATCTTAAATTAACCAAAAATTTCAGATTTGTCAAAACAAATTCATAAATAAAAATTATAAAAACTTCAAAATATTATCCTCTTTAATTTTTCCTTTTGCAACACTTTCATTCGACTGAAAATTACCGGGTTTACTTTACTTTTTGGGGGTTGCTTATATTCCCAATGCCTAAACAAACATCACCATCGCTATACCGACCATTGACGAACCATTGCTAAGAAATTCTCCAAGATTACTCCCAAATACCCTGACAAAATGATGATGAACATGATCAAATTAAAAAAAGAAATATTTTCAGAGGCAGTAAAATTGCTAATACATTCTCAAGGATTTACATTCATGTTGAATGTATATCTTTGCCAACACAAAATTCCATTGTGCATCGAAAATGATTCTATTTTATACGATTTAACTAGAGTAGTATCTGTGGAATCGTTTTAATGTATTGTTATTGTTTATAAACAGAAATATACTTACTTATAGTATCTCTAAATGATATGACTTTTATAGGATAGAAAATAAAATTATTATGATAAATAATAACTAGTAATTGTTTATTATTTGGATCAATAGCACCAAAACGGATGTTATTTTATACAATTCACTTAATTTACTTCATATTATCATAAAAATAAAAACAATAAACTGAAAATTTGTATCGCCAAATTCAAAGTTAAGTTTAAAGCTCTGACCACTACACCGGGCCATATTAAGACAGTAACCGTTTCGGCACACGCAAAAAAGTTAACTATAAAAAAAACGCACTTCTCTTATTCACTCTAATTTTGAACGAAAGCAGGATAAATTTGTGCAAGGATTTTTGACAACAAAACAATGTAAAATATGCCATGTGTTTTAACATACGTTTAAATAGCCAGAATAGGGAAACGTTTACTTTGGTTGAGGCTTCATTGAAGGAAAACATTTTTAAAATAGTCATGATTAGGTCATGTATGATAGTGTCCTATACCAAACCAAGGCCCCAAAAAATTTAAATTTGTTTTCCTAATAATGGGGTCGTGAAATTTACGCAGGTCAATGATATTATGAAGGGCTATTTGCATGCCAAACGACATTCTTCGGAACGGTCATTAAGGATAGTTTCTTAGGTCTTGATTAGGTCCTGTATGATAGCATCCTATATCAAACCAAGGCCCCAAAAAATTTAAATCTGTTTTCCTAATAATGGGGTCGTGAAATTTACGCAGGACAATGATATTATGAAGGGCTATTTGCATGCCAAACGACATTCTTCGGAACGGTCACTAAGGATAGTTTCTTAGGTCTTGATTAGGTCCTGTATGATAGCATCCTATACCAAACCAAGGCCCCAAAAAATTTAAATTTGTTTTCCTAATAATGGGTTCGTGAAATTTACGCAGGACAATGATATTATGAAGGGCTATTTGCATGCCAAACGACATTCTTCGGAACGGTCATTAAGGATAGTTTCTTAGGTCTTGATTAGGTCCTGTATGATAACGTTCTATACCAAACCAAGACACCAAAAAATTGAAATCTGTTTTCCTAATAATGGGGTCGTGAAATTTACGCAGGACAATGATATTATGAAGGGCTATTTGCATGCCAAACGACATTCTTCGGAACGGTCATTAAGGATAGTTTCTTAGGTCTTGATTAGGTCCTGTATGATAGCGTCCTATACCAAACCAAGGCCCCAAAAAATTGAAATCTGTTTTCCTAATAATGGGGTCGTGAAATTTACGCAGGACAATGATATTATGAAGGGCTATTTGCATGCCAAACGACATTCTTCGGAACGGTCATTAAGGATAGTTTCTTAGGTCTTGATTAGGTCCTGTATGATAGCGTCCTATACCAAACCAAGGCCCCAAAAAATTTAAATCTGTTTTCCTAATAATGGGGTCGTGAAATTTACGCAGGACAATGATATTATGAAGGGCTATTGGCATGCCAAACGAAATTCTTCGGAACGGTCATTAAGGATAGTTTCTTAGGTCTTGATTAGGTCCTGTATGATAGCGTCCTATACCAAACCAAGACAACAAAAAATTGAAATCTGTTTTCCTAATAATGGGGTCGTGAAAATTACGCAGGACAATGATATTATGAAGGGCTATTTGCATGCCAAACGACATTCTTCGGAACGGTCATTAAGGATAGTTTCTTAGGTCTTGATTAGGTCCTGTATGATAGCATCCTATACCAAACCAAGGCCCCAAAAAATTGAAATCTGTTTTCCTAATAATGGGGTCGTGAAATTTACGCAGGACAATGATATTATGAAGGGCTATTTGCATGCTAAACGACATTCTTCGGAACGGTCATTAAGGATAGTTTCTTAGGTCTTGATTAGGTCCTGTATGATAACGTCCTATACCAAACCAAGGCCCCAAAAAATTGAAATCTGTTTTCCTAATAATGAAGTCGTGAAATTTACGCAGGACAATGATATTATGAAGGGCTATTTGCATGCTAAACGACATTCTTCGGAACGGTCATTAAGGATAGTTTCTTAGGTCTTGATTAGGTCCTGTATGATAGCATCCTATACCAAACCAAGGCCCCAAAAAATTGAAATCTGTTTTCCTAATAATGGGGTCGTGAAATTTACGCAGGACAATGATATTATGAAGGGCTATTTGCATGCTAAACGACATTCTTCGGAACGGTCATTAAGGATAGTTTCTTAGGTCTTGATTAGGTCCTGTATGATAACGTCCTATACCAAACCAAGGCCCCAAAAAATTGAAATCTGTTTTCCTAATAATGAAGTCGTGAAATTTACGCAGGACAATGATATTATGAAGGGCTATTTGCATGCTAAACGACATTCTTCGGAACGGTCATTAAGGATAGTTTCTTAGGTCTTGATTAGGTCCTGTATGATAGCATCCTATACCAAACCAAGGCCCCAAAAAATTTAAATCTGTTTTCCTAATAATGGGGTCGTGAAATTTACGCAGGACAATGATATTATGAAGGGCTATTTGCATGCCAAACGACATTCTTCGGAACGGTCATTAAGGATAGTTTCTTAGGTCTTGATTAGGTCCTGTATGATAACGTCCTATACCAAACCAAGACACCAAAAATTTAAATCTGTTTTCCTAATAATGGGGTCGTGAAATTTACGCAGGATAATGATATTATGAAGCGCTATTTGCATGCCAAACGACATTCTTCGGAACGGTCATTAAGGATAGTTTCTTAGGTCTTAATTAGGTCCTGTATGATAGCGTCCTATACCAAACGAAGGCCCCAAAAAATTGAAATCTGTTTTCCTAATAATGGGGTCGTGAAATTTACGCAGGACAATAATATTATGAAGGGCTATTTACATGCCAAACGACATTCTTCGGAACGGTCACTAAGGATAGTTTCTTAGGTCTTGATTAGGTCCTGTATGATAGCATCCTATACCAAACCAAGGCCCCAAAAAATTGAAATCTGTTTTCCTAATAATAGGGTCGTGAAATTTACGCAGGACAATGATATTATGAAGGGCTATTTGCATGCCAAACGACATTCTTCGGAACGGTCATTAAGGATAGTTTCTTAGGTCTTGATTAGGTCCTGTATGATAGCATCCTATACCAAACCAAGGCCCCAAAAAATTGAAATCTGTTTTCCTAATAATGGGGTCGTGAAATTTACGCAGGACAATGATATTATGAAGGGCTATTTGCATGCCAAACGACATTCTTCGGAACGGTCATTAAGGATAGTTTCTTAGGTCTTGATTAGGTCCTGTATGATAGCGTCCTATACCAAACCAAGGCCCCAACAAATTTAAATCTGTTTTCCTAATAATGGGGTCGTGAAATTTACGCAGGACAATGATATTATGAAGGGCTATTTGCATGCCAAACGACATTCTTCGGAACGGTCATTAAGGATAGTTTCTTAGGTCTTGATTAGGTCCTGTATGATAGCGTCCTATACCAAACCAAGGCCCCAAAAAATTGAAATATGTTTTCCTAATAATGGGGTCGTGAAATTTACGCAGGACAATGATATTATGAAGGGCTATTTGCATGCCAAACGACATTCTTCGGAACGGTCATTAAGGATAGTTTCTTAGATCTTGATTTGCCCTTTAACATACTTCATTTTCGCTCAGCAAAAACTAATGCAGGTCTGTATCACCGAAATTCTTGGAACACAGGCCCGTAACGGCATCACTACGCCCCTGAGCTATAGTATTATTTCATCTTACCCTCAATTTCGGTCAGTCCTTAAAAATTACGTTTGATGATGTTGTTAGCAAACTCAGTTGCTGCAATAGAATATATTTGTCATTTAGTCTCTATATCGTGTGAAAACGCGTAGATTTCTTCACAACTCGATTCGATCAAACAAAGATCTGAAAATCCCCATCCTGTATAAGTGCTAATAAATTCTAAAACACTATTAATAATATTTTAATGAAATGAGATAAGCAACAATATAGTAATTACTAGTATTGTTGTTATTGTTATTATTTTTATAAATTTTTTGCAAATAAATTAGCGATTCTCAAAGTTAAATAATTTGAATAATACATGAGATTTATCGCCGCTAGTAATTTAGACATGATATAAGAACGTACAATGAAATATACCTGACAATGCATGGTCATCAGTAAGGTCAGATCATTCCATTCTCAAATTGTTTTTTTAACCAAAACCGAGTAGGTAGTTTACTTTGCACGTTTTCAAATATTAGTTTGTGTTTCATATTTCAAAATGTAAGTAAATACAATTGCAATAACTTATTCACAGGTACGTTTCTCAAATTAAATTAAAAGTCTCTAGAATAAGTAAGAAAAAAAATTTGACGAAACTCGATCCATGATCTTTATTCCAATTTTGAATGTGTGTGTAACTTTTCGAGAAAAGATTTTTAATTGGATTTCTATGCGCCTTTTTAATCAATGATCTTCGGCAATCACTGAAGATTTCTCTGTATTTTAGTCATGCCTTCAAAAATATCGATTTTTTTCCATAACTTCCAATTTATTCAACTTTTAAGCACCTAAACGATCCTGATTTGTTCTTATTGGTAAATTTTGTTACAAATTGTGATTAAAACTATCAAATACCTCACTGACATGCTGTACAGTGGCGTGTTCACATTTTTTTTTAAAATAGCAACGTCTTTCACAAAAAGACAATCTGTCAGCTCGTGAAAACCGGAGGTCGATATTTGATGTCGAGTCTGAAAGTTAGGCGAAATTTCCCTCGCTCGCTAATATTGTCCAGCGCTTTATATCCAAGAATAATAAGACTGCCGTTGATCTGATTCGGCAAAATTGAGGTCCCTGCTTTGTGGTTTTCATCCTCCGCTAAAGGTTGTGATGATGACTAATATGATTTAAACAGAAATAGGGTTAAATTGAACGCACTAAATATTTTCTTTTAGGAAGCTTTTACTCATAAATGGATTCCTAATGCTACTCTTCGCTTCATCCTTAAATGCTGCATCTGACTGTTCCTGTTGGGAGGAATTCAAGGAAGAGATTGGCGAAGATCAAAGTGTTTACTGTCGAGGGGAGAAAAATGGTAGAATTGCGGCGTGCAATGCTGAAAAACCACCAATATGCATTTGTAAGCGTAATGGTAAAGAAGTGCCATTGGATTTAGGAGAGACTGCATGTACTGGTGTAGAAGGATTTGACGACCTGAATTGCGAACCTAAAGATAAATGGGAGGATTTCTTAAGCAGAAATCCTCATTTGAGATTGTATCATTAGAAATGTATGCCCTTACTTACTGCGCATAATATATTGGCCTATTGCATATTAAAATGACAAATACTCGGTGTTTTATTCATGATGCTTAGAATCGTCTAGGGCTATATGTGTCTGTGTTTCATTCGTATATTTATGCAATCAAATGGTTGCGAACAATCCGGGAAAAAGGGGCATCAAACAATAAACACGAAATAAAAATGTGTTTGGTTTTGATAAACGTTCTGTCTAATTCGAACTGACGCTCGAATATTTATTGTCGTTCACAGAACATAATAAAATAAAAATAAAAAAATGGAAAATATTAAAATGTCGAATCAAATTACATTTGGCTTTACAAAGGATAAAAAAGAATATGTCGATACAGCTGGAAAAATGTCACAAAGGATTTATTTGAAGCTTGGATCATGACTGATGAACAGAGCCGTATTCGACTAACTAAATTTGTCAGTAAATATTATTGTGATTTTGAATCTTTGTAAGTACAATTTTCTCCTTAACAGGTAAAAATCGATACAAGTCTAAGTAATTCAGGACCAAAACACAAATAAAAGCATTTTAATCTAAATTTGAGGCAAATTCTTCAATCAATGGAGCCAAATCACATCAGAAAAAAGTTTAACCCTCAGAATCTCACAGGGTTTATAAACACCTTCTCACGCACCGCAATAATGACATAATCACCTGTCTGACTGAAAACAGTTCAACTTTGGTAGTTCTTTTCAGAATCCAGTAGATATTTTAATTTTTTACTTGCAAACGATGTGTCGAACGACAAAAAGTGAGGAATCTTTTTTCGTTGTAAATTGAACAAGGATTCCAGAAATAATTTTTTTACTAAACAAACAACAGTGACGTACGATTTTTTGTTCGAATATGTTTCCGTACGCACACTGTATAGTTCATTGGCTACCAAAAGCATCATATAGCCTATGGAACCAACTTCTTTCATCCAAATTTGTCGGCAGACCCATTTTCTAGTCAATGGTTATTGTCGGCTGTAGATCAGTGCAATTCCTGATCCACATCCAGAAGAAAATAATGAAAGCTGTTACACGCGCTACTGAACTATTTAATTAAGATGGAAACCGCCGCAGGCAAAAGATTTATTTAAACACGCGAGCATGCTGAAGGGTTTTTGGCATGCCTAATAACAAGTTTTATATTAGGGGAAGGTGGTTAGAGGGATTGTAAAATATTTTATATTATGTCTATATAAGGGAACTTTTCAGATTTTAATATAGAGCCAAATATTAGGATTATTATATGACTTGCAAAACCGCAGTATATACAGGGCCACTAGGCATGAGATGGTGTAAGAAATATGTTTATAATTTAGCCAACTAGGGAAGTTTGAAGAAATTAATTAATTTGCAAAGTTTCTGAGACACCATGAATTAGAAAACCTTAACAAAATAATGATTAACTTTCTAAAATGAAATTCAAAACCTGATATCTTTCGTGAAAGAAATAGATGTGTGGAAAGCCAAAATTGTTTAATTTTAAATCCTTCTTTGATGTTAGTGCTGACATACAGGGTGGCTCGAATTCGAGCCTTATCACTGGGATCTGAAAAACCGCAAAAGATACAAGGTCGGGTAAGTTGAAGCAAAGTTGCGCATTTATGAGCCCAACAATTTGCCGTTTCGAAAGTTGTAAGATTCCGATTAGTTCCGGCGATATTCGGAAAAAATCGAAATTTTATAAAATCTAATTATTTGAGTCCTGGCTCCATTTACGAACAAATTTCAAAATAAATTGCACATTCACATTGCCACTTTTTCTGCTCTATCCAACAATGCTAAAAGTTTTGTCATCCGACGTTTCATCTTTGAGCAGCCATCATCAACTGCGTTTTTTCTAAATACGGACCTGTTTTTGAATATTGGAATCTGAAAGCATTTTTTATTGCGAAACCAGCCATCTATAACACATTATGTTAATTACAACATTTCGTGGTTGGCCAACAGCAGGCAATTTTCAGATACGACCCTGCATTTCTAACAATTTTGTAAAAAATATCCAAGGAAAGCCTTTGAATTTGTAGTTATAATAAGCTAATTCAACAAAAAACAATAAATTTAATAGTTAATAATAATAAGTGATGCCATTTTTTCGAACAAATGGATAGGAAACAGGGGTCTGGAGTCCGGATCTTAATCCCATGGATTACTTTTTTTCCTAAAAAATCGTCTCTATCAAAATACGCGATGTGATCTTCAAATCCTGCTCCAAACTTTGATTGCTGAAGTTAGGGCCATTCGAAGAAGAACACTACGCACAGGGCTATATTAAAAATGCATAGTAAAATAAAATAAGAAACTGCTTTGATGCAATAGTTATATTAACTGTTATTTTTTTTTTATAATACCAGGTCCGTATTTAAAAAAACGAAGTTGATGATAGCTGCTCCGAAGATCTCCGGAACTAATCAGAATCTTACAACTTTCAAAACGGCATATTGTTCGAGATCCTAATCATAAGGCTCGAATTGGAACCACCCTGTACTTATAAATGTTGAAACAGGGTACATGATTATATTGATAGTGGGTTTTAAAAGGTAGAACCGGCCATGATTGCATATTTTATAGCAATTCAGGTACAAGACGAAAAAGTACAGCCATGAGGATGAATTCGGGAAATATGCATAATAGTCAAATTAGAAAATGCTTACGTTAGAACAAAGAATTTATGTTGTGCGTTGTTTCAGATAAAAGCACCTAAAAAAATCCACAAATAAAACAGTTTTTCATCTTCCAAACTCCGTGGACACATTGTATATAGGTTCACTTTAATTATTGACTCCATAATATAGAGCCAACTTTATCTGGTCATATCTATATGAGCGTCGGTAGTCCGATTGTGTTCTCCCAGCCTATACTGTCCTTGATAACACGCGCAGTCCAATTATACTAAGCTGACCACTCATAATTCTTGTTAGAATAGACATCTAGGGCGAATTTCGCTATCATTATATATACGTATATTGCACACTATGGAATTTAAGTGTAATCTATTGCACATAATCGGTAAATTTAGTAAAGGATAATCTAGTTAAAGGACAGAGTAAGATTTCGATTAAAATGTCTTAGACTCGATTGAAACAGGTGATTTTTTAAGAACTTTCGGATTTGACTTAAAAAAAACACATACAATTTAGAGAAATGTATGAAATTTTTATTTGAGTGGATAGAACGATCACACCATCGTACACTTGTTTTTTTAAAATAGGGCCCTGGATTTTATATTGTTAAATTTAAAGCCATTTTCAATTCAGAAATTAAACAACTTTTTAGTGTTTTTAGCTGTTATTTGAAATTATCCAAGAAAAATTGCCATAGTTTGGCACTTATTCTGCCTAAGACGTTCATCTGAGAAAGGCGTTTTTTTAATAACTTCACATTTTTTATCTGTAAAAATATCAGAAATAAAAAATAGAAAATCGTTTTTTCACAAATTCTCGAAAACGGCTACAGTTAGTTTAATTTTGAAAACATCATTTGAAAGACTATCGAATTTAACCGACATTTAACGTCCTGTAAGATTATTATTTTTTTGAAATACATACTTATTCTATTTTACATGACGGCTAGGTAGGTACTAAGTGGATTTTCGTTACAAAAAAAAAATCATTGTATTGAACATAAAAGATGTAAAAACAGCGGGCATACTGTACATATTGTAAAGATCTACTGTAAATTATATGCATCTATATGGGGGTGTCATAAATAATAGTAATTCACTTTTATCACCGGTATGTGTAATGTCCTGGGAGAATAATGGCGATATCGCCCGTATACAGTAGGCAGCCAGGCAGAGGCTATATCCTAATCAAATCTCTGTGTCTCTTCGGTGTATATAGAGATGTTATAACGTTATTGCCCGCCCACACGACCGATCTTTGCATACGAGGATAGAACAATTAGGATGACGATTTATCGAAGCTTTGATTGATGATTTTATTAAAATCATCCATTTAAAATAAACAAATTGTATTGATGAATGGAATGGCTTCAACCTTACCTTGAAATGAAACTTACCCAAATTTTTATTATTGAAGTTAAGTTTTCGTCACGGAAAAAAAAATGGTAATTTTTGTAACTCCCGAAATAACAGCCCTCATTTAACATAACAAAATATGTGGCAGATTTCGAATCAAATACGTAGGTTACAAAATTGCTAAACATAAATCAAAATTGACGTGTGTCAACTTTTCTTTTTAATGGACACCCTGTAGATATATTTAAACCTCTCTAGATGGTTAGGAGATACATAGGATACATAGTATTCATTTTTGTCCAAACCCCAAACCGAAAACAAAACATCGTTGAATATACACAAAGACTGTAATATACGGATGAAATTTATCGTTTGCATGAATTTTATTACAGTTTGTTTTGAAATACAGAACGGTGTGGCAGTAACGAAAATAAATGTACCAGTGTGGTCAGCGGATAAAAACTAGGTATGTGATTGTATGTACGAGAGCGGGTGAAAAGATTTCGGTTTCAAAAACTGTCGAAAACTGCTAAAGTTAGTTTAAATAAATTTTCAATCTTGAAATATAAAACGAAGATTAAAGAAAAACTTCAATAACATCTGAGACTTAGCTTACATTGAAATACAATAAATTAAAATAATATTAAGGATTTTAATTGTTGATTGTAATCGATTCTTTAGGTCATACTCAATCTAAAGAGATCTTTTGTTAATGGCTCTAATCTAGGGTTTCGCTTAATTGACCAAAATGTTTGATCTCTCTGAGTGCCAATTCCCTTACTCCGTTAGGTGTTAAGGTCAACCCACCCTTCCGAAAAATTTCAGGTTTCTGCAAACAGTTGATTCCGAAGGCTTAATAAACGTCTTTGATTGTCTCAGGGCTGGGTAGTCCTTCAGTAGGTCTTCACATACCCCTTTGCAATGCAAAAATGGGTTACGGACCGCAGAACCTTTGCAAGTTGGTCAGCCTTCGTATTCTGGCACCGAACTCAGGGTAATCGAGGAGCACATGCCTTGTTTAACTAAAATACGTCAACTCCACAAATTAAATATGTATGGTTTGTTATGGTAATTGGGATTTTGAGAGGGTAATAATAAGTTTACTTGTGGAAGGCTTTTCTTTTTGATAAAGATGCTAATTTTCAATCAATCGTTGGTAGTGACAAATCGAACATACGGTATATAAGTACCATAGGAAGGATAGGAAATGACAAAGATAAACCGCACATCTATATTAATTCCAAACTTTGCGTATGAATTTATATTTGTGCAACTTCTGTTTTGTGAGAGACGGAAATTGAGAGTTAAGGGTCCCAGTAGAAATTAAGTGTGTAGGCATATATCCGGTCAATTTCGCCCGACGCTTTCCAATTTAGATAGAAATGAAAGGACGGAACTTGTTTTTGGTTTATCGCTTTAGGCTAGTTGCTGAGCCTAACCAAATTTTGAACATATATACGCAGGTTTTTATTTTGAACGAGGGGAGTTTACCTAGAGGAAATTTAATAGAACTGTTGGAAATCATGTTTAAAAGAAAGTAAAAAATGTGGAGATTCTTTAAATGTATTGTTTTGTATGTTCCGAGTCTATTTTCTAAGGAGGTGAAAATTGAAGAAATGCGCGTTGCGGGGGGCTTCTATATTATAAATCATCCACCCTATAGTTGAGACCGAGCAATTTTTAACAGTTATGGCGTGAAGTGCTACGTCTTCGAACTCTTTTTAGCAGAACTCCAAAGTTACCCTGAATCAAAAATATTAAAACCAAGGCTTTAGTCGCTTACAATTCAGAGCACCTTTAAAGCAAAGCTTTGCTCTATTTGACTTGAATCCATACAATCTGTATAACTAATAGATATACATATATAAATCTGTTAACATACATTATTATTTCATATAAAGGAAACTCGCGATGAGGTGAAGTTCTAATAAGTAATCAACTCATTATGTAAAGCTCGTGACAGGCCCATCGCCGCGCGCCATCGTAGCCGTGATTGCAGTCAACAGCAACGCCTTGCATTTCACTTACACGCGACAGTCTAGAAGTGAGTATAATAATGCCACTTGTTGGCTTCTCACTTTATAATTATTATGGTTCAGCGGTTCGATAGAAATATTCTAACGAAAAAAATAACCAAAAATAGAGAAATTCAACACAATATCGTTTTAGTCTTCAATATAGGCCCAACAAAACCAAAGGAACTCCCATCCACTGAACAACTCACATTTCAAAAAACTTTTAAAACATGCTTATTTATCAATGATAGAAATTTCGATGTCTTCATTACCTGAAGCTAGAAGACAGCTTTAGCCACACTAGGACCACTACCGAACCATTTCAATCAATCAGTTCAAGAACACTAGTTTGTGTGAGAGAATTTCTGGAATGAAAAATAGCTTGATAGGCATATGGGAACAATGCAAAGACGTCTTGCTTCTTGAAATCCTTCCCATATTATTCTCCCAACAATGCAAGAGTTTTGTATGACCCAACGTACACGAAAACCAAAAAAAATTGGACAAATTGTTTTCCCATTGGAATGTTTGTCCCTGTTCTTCTTCAAAGTTTTCTTGTTGCTAATTGCTTGGAGCATCAACAACGGATTAATTCCAGAATTTGTAGCACTTCTTATTGCTTATCAAAGGCAAAGCAAGTTTCTGAAGATAAAATAACTTCCATTCGCTTTAAAAATGGGACAGCTTTAAGTTGTTCCCTAATTGGTCGTAAGACGAACACTACTTCCGCTACCGGCTTACACTTTATACATAAAACCCATATATTTCCCCCAGGCAATTAGCCTTTGCTACTCTCTCAGGTAAGTGCAGGAAAATTTTAACAGGCAAGAAAAAAAAAGAAAAACTAAACGCCTGCAACAACTATTAGTTTTTAAAAATGTGCGATAAGCCATGCTATGCAAAAAAAAAACTTTACCCACGTATTAAATTTCCATAGTGTCCTTTTGTATGCTCAAAGTTTTAAGTAATGTCGAAGTTAGTTTTAGAGTTTCGGAGATGAGGTTGTTCATTTATTAAAGGTTTTTAGTGTTCTGAAGAAGAGGCGAAGTTAAAAAATAAAAATAACGTGGATTGGTACTTAAAGTTTATTAATTAGTAATGAGAGATTAGACGTTAGTGAACTTTAGGGAGTCTAAGGTAAAAATACAGAAACATTGTGAAGGGCAAGCTGAACTAAATTCAGTAAGTTGTGAACGAACGATCTACAGAATCAAGTTTAATATTTGCACTGAGTTCAACAACAACGATTCGGGATTTTAAAACTGTAAGACATAAGATAAATAATAATTATATTCACTTTTCTACTTATATATGAAATCAATAAATGTCCATAAGAAACAATTCCGCTGACAAATAATTCTAACTTTTTTGGTGTAGACTCAAAATATAAATAATTGGCCTCGTATAAGTATATTTTGCTTTCCTGAAGATCCAACATTCTCAAACAAGGCAATATGTCGATACACTTTATTTGATATTCAATATATATTTTTACTGTTACATTTCTTCCAAATATCTTATTTCCAACAACGTTTTTGTCATCCCTCCCACTGATAGCCTTAGGTCATCCATGTCTCGATTACATATTTGCCTAAATGAAATTTTGAATGGCTTTAATAGCCTTCAGCGGTCCAAGACTCCCCAGCCGGATATTTGAGAAGTTTCGCCCTCTATCTTTTACATAATATACGTTTGTATTCTTGGTAGTCCTTCGGGAACTTACTATGGAAATTGCTCTAAGTTTTCTCTCTCTTCCGTACTTTTTAGTGCGGTGAGTTAGTTTCCCTATTTTTTTTTTTGTAGCTTCTTGCTGGAGTAAAAATTTTGATAACGATTAAAGTTTTGCAATAAAGTTTTGTGTCTCTATTGTACTGTATATTCATGAGTTATTTCAATTGCTGATTACGAATAAAAAGCTTCTAAAAGTTTAACATAAATTATACTGCTTTTGTGTAATTATTCATTGTTAATCTCAAGCTTTTCACACATATCCAATTGATTGCCGTTGATGCGATGAACAAATTATAGTGCCCATTGCTACTCAAAATTTCTAGAGATTGGTAGTATCACTTAGGAATCGACTGAAGGTACAAAAATATTGAAAATTCGAGCTGGATCAAGCAACACGGCGGAGATATGAAGTGAGCTTCCTCTGGCTATGTTTCTAATTAAATGCGTTGCCTAGAAAATATTATAAATCTCCTGTTTGAACACTTCTTTATGTTTACGAACATATAAAAATAGAACATATCTCTTCACCTAATCAAAAAGCACATAGATATATAGAGCACAGAATAGAGCACATAGAGTAAAAATAAGTAAAACGAACGAACGCCCGCTAGCGAATCGGCATCAGACGGAACCAGCAGTTTCTATTGTTGCAAATGTTGCTCTTTTACAGGAAACTCTAATAATACTTGTGCGAGATGCTCGTCAAAAACTTTTCCGAGCAAGTAAAGTATGTACAAAAGTGGAGAACAGAGTTAAGGGAATAAAAAAAAACTCGAAGGTATGAGAGGGAATAAAAAGAAGTGTAACTGTTGTTTGGCTAACAAGGTAGCAGATATGGGGGTGAAATCAGTGACGGGGTCAACGTCAACATACAAAGAAAATATCTAGAATTTATAACATTTGCATTTCTTTGCTGAAATAAAGTATATGATGACACACATAATGATAAATATGGCTCATATCTGCATTTGCGGAAACTCAAAACGACAACAGTTTAGTTTTCTTAACTTGGGCGTTACAGTTTAATAGCAGTAGCTGCTTTTACCAAACACATGAAGAACTTTTCATTAATTTTAATTTTTTAGTAGCACATGCATGTTAATTCATTATTACTAAACTTTTACAACGCACGCCGCTGGAAATTTTATTAATGAAATAAGCCGTGCTGTTACAGATCTGTTTGCCACACTATATTGTATCCCTGCAGCCCCTCCTAATAGCAGTTAGTTTTCCAATTTCCAACTCTGCCCCTATACTTATTCCCATTCTTAGTAGCATCATTAACTTCATGTTGTCGTACCAAGAGTAATTTACGATATTTCTTTGGGAACTTCTCACATAGAGGCACGTCACAGATACAGTCTGCAAACTATTTAATTTATTTCCAAATTTAAATTTACCTCCTTTATCAAAGCAATATGTATCAAAAGAGTCAACTGGAAAATATCTTTTTGTTGTTATTCTAAAGTAATTCCATTTGAAAATATCTAGAGACTTTGAGTTTAGACAAATTGTGTGGGATCCAACGCGAACAAATTTTTTTGACAGTCAAATGTTTATGCAATATTGAATGTATGCTGGTCCCACTAATGTCTAAGGTTGTCTCAATCTCTTGATAGGTCACATGACGATCTTGCAATATCATTTCGCGCACAGCATCAATGGTTTTCGGAACAACAACTGATTTTTGACGACCTTCACGAAATTCGTCTTGGAGTGAACTACGAACACGATTGAATTCACCATACCATCGATTAACACTCCCAGTAAACACACCTACATTTATTGAACGTTTATCATTACAAAACACCTTTCCAAAAAAAGGTACATTAAATACGTACATTTTACTTTTACCTATATGTCGCGCTTTTTCACGTTACAGAACACGAATAACGAAACGTTAGTTAAATGGTTTAAAAAAACGTGTATTGAACGTATTTATGTATATATATTCAACGGTGAAATCAAACGTTATTTAAACGGTTCTAAAATACGTTAATAATACGATTACACAAACGTTAATTCTTAGCTAATAATTGATTTCACGTTATTTAATGTTGCTTTTATATATTTTTGTAACGTGAAATATACGTTGATAAAATGTATGGAATAAATCAATAAAACTACCAGATTTCCATTGTATTATACATTATATAAACGTTTTGAATTTTCCCATATTAAGCAATACGCATTTTCATTGGATATTTTACACGTTACCTTAACTGTAACTTTCGGATTATCATAAAATTCTTAAAAAACGTTATTTTAACGTTTTCATTGTCGCCTCTAAAAATTATGCACTTCTAATGAACAATTTATAACGTTATTTTAGCTATAAATATCGGTTTATTATAAATTACATAAAGAACGTTTTAGAAACGTGTTTAATTTTGACAATGTTTGACACGCGTTTAAAAAACACATAAAACAAACGTTTTTATTTTATGGTTTATTTATAATGCATATACAACGTTACTTAAACATAATAAATGCACGTAGTTGTATTTAGATAATAAAAACACGTTTCTATAACGTTTAGACTGAAGGGTGTAAAGTTAAACTTAAAATAAACCGTCATTTTTCTAACGTAAGACCAATTATCAACGACTGACACGTTGAATCCACGTTTCATTTACGTATATGTGTTTACGGGGCTGGTCTTTGTTGGAGCTTCACTGTTGCTGAGTTAATCCATGTAGAAAGTTGTAAAAAATATTCGCACGAAAATGTTCATGATTTAATTCCATTTTTGGGCCGAGATGAATCTTGTAAGTTACTGTAAACAACTCAAATAGCGCTCGTATGTCAAAACGTTCTGAGTACCTATAACCTCAAAAATGTCCAACTTTACGATAGAGCTGTCAGTTGCCAGATTGCAACACCAGGGTTGCCAAATCCCTAAATATAAAAAGCAATCCTCGTATAAGACATATCACGCCATTTGGACAACTGAGAGGTATTTTTGTTTTTGACGAAGACTATATAAGCTTAAACTCTTCAGAATATCGCGAAAATAACTTTCTGGAAAGGTACTTGCTTTGACGCATGGAACCGCACTAGATTTGGTCTTCTGAACATAAATAAAAAGCCTAAAAACATAGAGTTTGCTACATACAAGTAAGTATACCTATGTTTAAACAAAGAAAACATTTCTCATAAACTTTATTCGCATCTTTGTGACATATTAAAAGTGTCGTATTTTATTCTTGAATATTAAAATTTAAGAACACCTTTAGACCAAAACTCATACATATAGTATACCTAAAACTATATGCAGCCGATGTAACGGCAAAGACGGTCTAAAACATTTAAATTTATGGAATTTCGTGTCATCTCGTTTGTTTTTCGTTTTACCTTCAAAAAAATAATAAAATGTTTTTGAGAATGATATATCATGAAAGTTTATAACATCTAGGACGATATGGGTTATTATTAGTTTTCTCGGGTTGTCTACAGTGATTTCTTATTCACATTATAGAGGCAATGGATACTTTTCGAATATTTTTGCAAAAATTCTAACACAAATCATAAAGTTTGACGCTTTGGAAATTTGCAAATAACGTAATATAGGAAAAAGTTTATTAGATGATTCATTTAGCAGTGACATCAAGGTAACTTTGAACATATTATGATGCTGCACAGCAGGGCGAAATATTTAAAACCCACGGGAAATTTCCTGGTAATGACAAACTACAGACAGTTTAAATTATTTTGCTAATTTCGACTGTTTTAAAGCTACAGATACAGGGAGTTTTTACTAATTTACCCTCTAAAATTTTCGAGATACCTAAATTGACAAAAAAAAATCCGTTTTTTGCGAATATCTCCGGAACCGTTTATCATAAAGAAAACAGCTTTTGTAAGCATTTCCTAACCATAATAAGCTATGTTTTGTGCAAGATTTTTTTTTAATTAATAATTGGTGAAGATTTTGATGGGGCAGTTGGTGTTTTTCTCCCCAATTTCTACGCCACTGGAAAAAGTACTGTTTTAAGACACACATTTGAACCGCCAATGTTTTCTACACAAAAAAGGTACTCTCGGTCATAAGCTCTAAAGCTGACAGTTTTCGAGACGAATCCACTTGTTGAAAATTTTTTTAAATAAATTTAATTAAAAGAAATTTATTTAAACATTTTTTTTGTATCTTCCTGCATCTTTTTGCATACTTTCATAAGTGTTTTTTGGGTTCATTATCTAATATGCATTTTAACTTAAGTTTTTGTCAATTTAGCATGCTCAGTAAAGCAAACAGTATTGCTGACCTTCGCCGAATTTAAAATAAAGTCTTTTATAATTATTATTAATAAAAAATCTTGAACTAATTTGATCCTTATTTTATTAAAATATTAAATTAGTGATTGCTAGTTGATTAACACTTTCGTAAACACACTTCCAGAGGGATAAGCTTTATACAAAGAATGTGCATTCTTACACTACGTTAAATGCAGCAGCATAACATTTCTCTGCTTTTGTGTATAAAATATTTAACACCGGCATGGCTTTTCAAAACTCTCTCTCACACAAGCAGTTTTTAAAACACTTTTCCTCTTCAACAACAATAGAGGTCCCGATAAAAGCACCTCTTTTGTTAAGTTTTCCAACGTGTAGTTATGTGTCTTAACTCCAGTTGAGCAAGTTGATTTTCTTTTACAACTTTATATTATGTAGTTAAAGTAAATTTCAAAATTTTGTTTCAAATAAAAGATTTTTCACAATTTTTCCAGAGATAATTGCAATAAAAGTAGTAAATACCTAACTAACAATTTAACTTTTTTAATTGCTGTAAGAACGTTTAGAAAATATATTTTATAAAACAGCCATTGTTTTATAAACATTTTCACAACGTTCTTACGCGCCTTATAAACACGAAAAAGGCGCAGATTTATAAAACAAATCGACTCGTTAACGGTTCTATAAATGTTGCTTGTTGCTATTATACAATAGTTTTTAGAACGTTTATAAATATCGAATAAAAATCAAATAAAACTGTTATAAAACAGTTTTATTATAGCTCTGTTACTAGAACAAGCCGACATATTTGTAGAACTACTATAAAACTGTTATAAACATATTTTATAACTCTTTTATAAGAGCCTCAATTGCAACATTTTTGCTATCAGCGGCAACAGTTAAAGGATTATTTTATAATTATTGTGCATTGTTGTTGGTACACTTTAATAAAATCTGAACAATCATGGAGGTAAAAATAATATAAAACGCTATAATACACAATAATGAATAATGAAATAAGTCAGATAAAATTCACCCATGAGCAGATTTGGCTGCGAAACAAAATTTATTGTTAAATATATTGTATATTATTACTAAAATTTTAATGCGCCTCGCGAATTATGTAAATTAATGAATTTAGATTTTATAAATTATATAAAATATTTTTTTTATTGTCACTTATTGTTGAAAATAATTTTTTGGGATATCCTTCATTATGTAATGACTGATTCTGTATACGTTATTAGCTAAGAAAATTTTACAAATTATAAAAAATATTAATTTTAAAAGTTTGGTCAACATGGCTAACAATTTAAAGAAACCAAAAATGGCTTCTTCCTTATACGATGCTTATAAAACAAAATTATCTCAACACAGACGAGTATGCTCTTTAGATAGCTATTATAAAATAACTGTAGAATTGTTTTATACAGGGATGTATTCGTTAAAAAACATAAATCTCAAAATTTTTTAAGTGCAAATAAAATGTAATATAAAATTAATATTCCCTGAAACCGCCTTTGATAGCATAAGAATGATATGATGATGTTATGATTCTTTTATATCTATCATATGGATACTAGCCAAACTATAAGTAGGTACCTATGTTTTATGTAAACGTGAAGAATTTTTCATAAACCATTTATGGTGTAAAAAAATATATATTTCACTAAGCTTGATAATGAATAATGAAGGTAATTACAAGTATTTTTCTTGAAAACAAGCTTTTATATAAATGCTCAAAAAAATCAAAATTTAATTAAAAGGCGCTGCAAAAAATATACAAGATAAAATATATACAAATTAATCAAGTCTAGTCCTGTCTACTTGAAGTATTGGTGCTTGATACTTTGATGTTTGTGTGAGTCGCCGCCGTGTGTCGCATCGTCTCAATATTGGAATAATAATAAAATAGTAAACAGAGTTTTACAAAACAAACTTTAACATAATATGTTTTATAAAAGCTTTTAATGTGTTCTTATAAAACAAAATGCTTTTATAGTTACTCTCTTATTAGCATTTACGGGAGTAATTTAAACATAACCTAAATTGCGCCCTTTGTTTATGTTATGTATGTTATAACTGCCGTTATTAAAACGGTTTGTTGAGTGTCTTTAAGAGAGTTCGAGGATCTTGAGGTAGAAAATTTGGCATGCGTTCATTGAGTATAGCAAAAAGCTTCTTTTGGGAAAAATGCGGAACATTATTTGATACTGCCCATGTTCGCATGTTTTTTCTTAGTTTTGCATTTTTTTCTAGCTCACTTGTTGTGCTTGAAGCATGATATTGATCACCAATTCTCTATTTCGGCTACCCGCTCACCATCTAGTAATAATTCCTCCTGAGAATTTATCAGTCTCGAAAATATTAGGTGTCTTATAAATTGTTATTAATTTGATGAGATTCCATTCAGTTTCCTACTCATTGTTATAGACACTAATGTTTTCCCTTCGATAATTTATAATATTGTAAATAATTTTCTATTAAATGCACAACTGCTTTTCGTTTGGACAACATTTTAAACCTGTGTATGATATAACAATAAATATCAGTTGAAAATAAATAAGACTATGTTATATATTAGTTCTAGGTAATGTTTATGACATCATTTTAATTTTATAAAATATGCATTGGCAACATATTTATTTTTTTATTGTTTTTAATAAAATAACTAAAAAAACAATTTTGTAATTATTAATTTGCGCACAATTTGCTGAAGAAAACAAATCGCTCTTAGTAACGACAATAAAAAAACTATTTTATTATTACGATAATAAAACTGTCGATAGTGTTTTTAAATTTTTTAGAGCGAAACAAAACAGTTAGAAAACTTTTGATTTTTTGTAGTATGTTAGAATGGTTTCATACATTTTTTATACAGGGTGAAATCATTTTTAGGAAAAATTTTTTATTATTATGACAGAGAAAATTCAAATTTTACTGTCAAATTTACTATATGAGATCAGTTTATAAACAAATATATATAAACATAAAATAATAACTAGAATTACAGGGTGTCCCAAATTTTTTGCCTTAGTGTTAAGAGCACGTTTTTTTAGCAATTCTTTAGAGTGAAACGTACAAATATTAAGAACTTTTAAATTTCCAGAATAACCGCCTACAATTTAAATAAAGGGTTACTCAAAAATGTTTATATTTATTTTCAAGATTTTCAGGCAAGGTAGAACGTAATAGACAGAAAAACTTTTTAATTTTTTAGTTTTTTAGAATGTTTTCATGAAATTATTGCACAGGATGGCTCAAAAATGTTTCATAAGAATTTTTTTATATATTTTTTCACAGTATTTTTAGTTAGAATGGGGTCATACATTTTTATACAGGGTGTATGTGTATTGTTTCCATTTATTTGATCAGGTTTTTAAACCATATTTTCAGCGACAGGTTACTGTTTTTTATTAATTTATTTAACTTTGGAGTTTTCTTAGTTTGTTAGAGCGGTGTCATAAAATTTATTTATATACAGGGTGTCTCAAATGTAATTCTGTTTATGTGATTAGGTTTTCAACCCATATTTTCAGTTCTTTTTTATAACCCTCGATGACTTTTGTAATAGATAAGACTACCACAAAACGACTGGGAAATCCCAAAGGGATTTCTTGTCACTATATAAACTCTGTCTCTCCTGTTCAATGCTTCGAGATTTGTCTAGCCGTAGGCATCTGAAGCAGATGCGAGATGCGCACGCATTGTGTCAATCATCAGCCTTGACCGACGATCGGTGAGTTGAGGTTTATTGCGTCTAGCAAGCTTTATTTCTATGTGAAAACGAAATAATCCGAAACCGTCGAATTTGTGCTTTTATTTCGAAATGACACTTGTCATAATTGTCATACAGCAAATATTAGCTCTTTAGTTCCTTGGTTGTCAGATTTATTTTTTCTTAGTATATGAAATATGTAATATATATTTATAGGGGAGAATATTTTCTTAAAAGTGGATTTGAAACTAAAGTTTTCATGAAAGAAAATTGAAAATAAATATTGGCTAATTTAAGTTTGTGGTTAATTAACTTGTGTTGGGTATGTAAATTGAATTGGGATTGATTGATTTTGGTATTTTACGCCAATAATGATATATTGAATAAAGTGTGGCAACCGCGATTTTCGCAATTTTTGTAGGTTGTTGTCACGTTTTGAAAGAATTGAATGGAATGACATATAAATAATATGGATTTTTTTCCACAACGAAATTATTTTAGCAAAGGTAAAATAAAATAAACTTGAGGAAATTAAGATTATATTTAACTAACCATCTGCAGGTGTGTCGGGTCTCAATAGGTTTCAGTTTAATTAAGCTATTGCGCGAATAATAAGTACGAGGTGTAGGATAGAGATAATTTGAAAGACATTCTGGCAGCAAAGCATTGTAAGTTGGTATGTTGTTTAATCGAGTAGATTCCATAAGAATAGCACACAAATCTGTTTTCTTTTCTACTGACTTTACTTTAATGAAAAATGTGACGATTTGGGAACTATTTTAAAAATGTTTCGCTTCAAAGGAGCCTCACCAAAAGTAGCCTATTCCCGATTCTCAATATTTAACTGTATGTTAAAAGACATGGCATATTTTACACTTGTTTTGATTGTCAGAAATCTGTGCCCAACTTTATCCTGTTTTCGTTCAAGATTAGAGTGAGTAAGGGCTTACACAATTTATATTTCTTGAAATGTACTTTAACAAAATACTTTTATAATTGTTTTTAAAGGAACAAGTAGTACTAGTACTTTTACAAAATGCTTTTAAAACCAATTATCATTCGGAACAAATTCGTCCTAAAAAAAGTATTTTATAAACGTTTATAAAATTGTTACAATATCATATTTTATAACTATTTTATTATTTTGCTGTAAAAACGTTCTTAAAACAATTTTTCTCACAGAAAAGTTTAACACAGCAGTTTAATCACGAAACGAACCTTTAAAGAACAAAAAAGTTTTAACTAAGCGGCAATAAAATAATTATAAAATATATTAGTTCTTTAAGAATGTCGAATTGCTAGTTGGGTAAATAGTATTTGGAGTACAGAGATGATATTTTGCAATAGCTTCACTTGTATGGGGACTCTAGTTTTCCAACGCTTAAATCCGGCTCTGTAAATAAATCAGTTTAGCCTATAAAAGCTGTTGTTTTGGTTTTAGAAAATTGCTAACCTAACCTAGAGGCCTAAACTTGATGCTCGTTATTTTTTAAATACGTTATCGTAATTCTCTACGAACGCTTCACTCAAATGAGATCGGCGACGGTGAATTAATAATGATACACGTATCTCGCTATATCAAGAGGAGAATAAACCGAGAATATCCTTAGAGTCCCGGAGCGCGTTCCTCCAATGTGTAATAATACTGAAACTTCTGAACAAACGCCAATCAAACTCATTACAGTCTATCCTTCTTATGTTCGTTTTATGACGTATAATTCTGTCTTACTTTTCGCAAAATTTCAGTAGACTAGGTGCGTTTGTATTTTTATGACGACGTTTTTATTGCCAACAATCTACACGAAACTTGATGTTCTGCACGTGCTGGTCCAGTCGTAAATGTCGAATATACCCAGAGGGGAACAGCAGCGGCACACTAATTAATAAATCACAATGCTGGTGTTGTGTTGTGCAAATTTTGTATTTGTAATTTGTCGTAACTCATTTCGAGGACATCCGGTATAAATATGTAGTTGTAGGTAGCAATTTGTAGGAAAAGTTTATACTTTTTGTCCATAAGATAAAAAGAAAAATCATATGCTTCGTCGGCCAAGTTTCATCAAAGGTAAAGTTTTCTAATTTTTACTTAATAGGATTATATAAATCTATCATCAGTATTAAATGTTCACTAAGTTGATAATGTTCCAAAGTCGTAACAAGATATTTTATATCCAGCCTTTTGAATGAAATCTTTTGCATTAAAAGTTTTTCAAAAAGCATAAAGACGAACAGCATTAAAAGTACCTAATAGCAAAAATAAATTCCTTCCTTCTTATTTATTACAATTCCATCTTATTATGCTGTTCGTTGTCAAGCTTAAAGTATAGATCAAGAGTGTTTGGTGATAAAAACCGAATACTTCAGGCCGTTGGATGGCTGATATATCTATTAATTTAAATTTGAAAATTTCAATTTTCAACGTGATGATACAACTAATGACATAATTAAGGGTATTATTATGATTAGAAGAAATCCCTTGGGTCGTCTTGTTGTAGTCTTATCTATGACAAAAGTCATGGAGGGTTTAAAAAAAAATAAAAAAAAAATTTCAGAAAAAAAAAATTAAAAAAAAAATTTTAAAACAAAAAAATTTCGAAAAAAAATTTCAAGAAAAAAAATTAAAAAAAAATACCTAAATATATTGAAGATAAATAGAAAAATTTTTGAGTTACCCCGTAGATCAAATGTTTAACCACCCTGTGCAATAATTTCATAACCAATCTAAAAAAATCTGAAAATGTTTCTATCTATTACGCTCTACCGTACCGAAAAATATTGAAAATAAATAGAAACATTTTTGAGTTACCCCGTAGATCACCTCTAGGAGCTTATAGTTTAACTTTCAAAGAAATCTTGAATTGAACTCTAAAGAAATCAAAAAATTATTCAAAATATTACTTTTTTCTCCTTAACAAAATAAAGTAATACATTTTTGACTCACCCCGTATATAAATTTAAAGTTTATGCTAAAAATTAACTACCGTATATTTCTATTTTGAAATTCGTTGGTTTAACCAGATGTTAAAATAACGTTAACGTTAATAGTGGTGGACGTTATTTTTTAGAACTACCATATCTCTCTATTTTGAAATTCGTTGGTTTGTTTCAAAGTTATGGTCTTTAAATAGAACCCCCGGTATATTTTTGTTAACTGTGTTTTCTTTAATCAAAGTTATATCAAAAAAATCAGGTCTGAGTAGTAGTAAAAGGTTATTCTGAGCGAAAATAAAGCAAATTGAGTATTGACAACCTCTAACAAAATTCATGTAGAATTAAAATCGGCATCCTGCGAAAGCAAAATTTACAGGGTTCTATTTGAGAAAATCAAGTTACACTCATATAAATGCAGGGTGTTATTTAAATACGTGGCCAAACTTCAGGAGGTGATTATTTCGAGATAAAAAATAAAAAGCAAAATTTGAACAAAATCAAATGAAAAGTTATGTAGGAAAAACAGATTTTTTTAAAAAAGTTTGACACCCTGTATCTTGAAAATAAAGCATTTCTGGTCTTATGTTTATATGAACTTTTCATCATAATTACACAAAGAATCACCTCCTGAAGTTTGGTCACGTACTTAAATAACACCCTGTATAATTACCTCATTGAAGAAAAACCCAAATTTGCTTCAGTGGCTTGCTAGACTCACCGTGTATGCGTATTAAACTTTTATAGATAAATTTTTTGCAATCCTGTTGGAAAAGACGGATATAAAGTAAAAGTTGGCGTTAAGTTAGAACTTTGTAAATTGACGTGTTAAAACTTTTCAGATTTTGTAATATGTTAACGTCAAAACCGTTAATGCTAAAAGGGAGAACGTAAAAAGCTGGAAGCGGTCCAGATATTCGTTTTGTTTTTTGTGTGTTAACAAAACCCTACTGCAGTAGGAGGTTGCGTCTAATCATTTTAAGCCGATCAAAACAACTTTTATGTAAGCACAAAACAAAGCTAGTTTTTATTAAAAAAAAATTCCACAACTGTCCCGAGGGATGAACTATGCGGATGCAATTGGCAATTGAGTGTCCAGTCATAGAGTAGCACTGGGATGATCTAGCAACGCAATATACGTATGCGGAGCTCTAGGTTTAGGTCCCTACTAGTGAAGAGGTTCTTCATGGAAATGAATGTCCTTCTAGCTTGTTCTATCATTGATCTGAATACCATTTTAGGGCTCCAAGAAATTTACCAAATATATATTAAAGAGGAGAGGGGACAGGGCACATCTGTCTGTCTGATTTCTGTTTGTTCAGATTTTATGCCCTCTATCCTATTATCTGCAGTTTGATGCGAGTACAGCTGCGTGATGATTTTTAGATCTCCCGCATCGGCTCCCCCAAACTCATAATTTACCAAGATTTAGCTCAATTCGTTGACGCTATCATGTAAGAATATATACAGACACAAAAGGCTTCCATCTGGAAATGGTCTTGATCGTCTCAGGGGACTTCAAGATGGTTAAATATATATTCACAATAATTTCGCTTTGGGTCGGGAAAGTAACCTACGTACCAGAGATCCAGCAATGATCCATTGACTGTAATTTCTGGAAAACAAATGTTGTCGGTGCAAATACAACGAAATCCAATATGTGAATAAATGTCAATAGTTTAAATAAAACAGACCACTGCTAACTTTTCGATTTGTTGAAAATTTATATTTTCATGTGCTTGTTGTCTCTATGTTTGTACTAGTTTGTATTTGATGTTTTTAGCGCATAAATTTCCTACTCTACAGAGCAAATATTTACATGAGCCGTAATTAAATTCTGTTTGCTCAGTCATTGAATTAGAGTGCCTTTATATTTGACTTGCTTTGCGTTTTCCGAATAACTTCAGAGTTTGGGAAATCTTTCAATATTATTTGTATGTTGATAACACTCACACATAAACGCAAAGCTTAGAGAATACCATGGCAGTTAAAACCCCCAGAGTTTCATCAACTACAAATATATTGATTTTATAAATATACAGGGTGATCAAGAAAGACTTTAACAACTAATAGACTATAATAAATTCAGGATTTTTTCGGTTTTGTAAGAGGAATAATGGAGTACACTCATTACTCGTCAACAACTCCATTGCGACCACTTCAATCGTATAGTCTTTCTAATATTAGTTTAAAATTATATAAAAAACCTCAACTCGATATCCCTTTGTAATAGCAATACCGACCGCAGCCGTCCATAGGCGCATCCTTTTAATTTCTCATAATTATGATAAATATTTGAAAAAAGACGCTGGCTTTGTAAATCTTGATGCTGAAACTCCCAACGTGTTCCGCTCGTGTCGTATACTGGCCGTGTCTGATACAGTGACAGCAAAAATTTGCATTCACTTGAGGTTTGATTAAAAATTATTATCTAATTTGATAGATCTTCTTTCATTTTATTAATCTAAGAAAAACTATTGAACAGATTATGGTTACAATATTCTGCCACCGTGTTTTACTATCGGACACAAATTTTCTTGTTTAAATTCCACATTAAGTCTTCGCCATACCATTGATGTCCATCCGATTATATTTCGATTAATCTGAGAAAATAACACGTTGTCAAAAATTATTTGTTTCATTCATGTATCTATTTGCAAACTGTAATCCTTTTTTTTTTTGATTAATCATTAACCCAATTATTTTTTCAGTCACTGTAGTTATTTTTATTACTGTCGGTATCCTTTGGCAGGCATGATTTATTATACGAATTATATACGAGGGAGAAATGTATCAAAACACACACAGTCAATTTCATAAAAAAGTTTAAGGTTATCTGCAAAAAGGAATCCCTCACATGAAATGCCATCTAATCGCGGTACACCAGAAGTTGGCACAAACGTAAAGGATGTAAACCCTTTTATCCAACAAACTGGCGATGATCTATGGGGTATAATTTCAATAGACTGACCAAGTTTGGAGAAAACTCAACATTTTAGAGTTGCAAAACCTAAATATAAAACATCTATTTGCTACGGACGTCCAAAACTTCACAAATCGGGTGCAAGAAACAATGTGTCCGAGGAGAAAAATTCCTTTTTTTATTATAGGAATCACTCTTGCGTTTTTCTGAATAACAGAAAATAATTTTTAGCTGTAAATTAAAATTATAGCTTAAAGTATACGGGATATTTTTCTTCAAGTTGTAACACCAACCTAATAAACATTTATATTTTAAAGTTCCCACCTCACGGGAATGTCAAAGGTGATTGTAAATGTATGTTATTATTGTAAATAGACGACAAATCACAAACGTAACACGAGTGATTAGCTGTAACCTGAAGATGGGTCAAATACTTATCGGAAATAAAGCCTCGAACTTCACGAACTTGCAGATCTCAATTTAAAAATATTAACTCTATACCGTATTTGTCAAAGAATGTCGGCTTCTTTGTTGACTGCGAAATTAATCTTCTATAGCTAATGAAATTGTCAATTATATGATCTCCCCTCACTCATTCCTCAGTTGGCTGTCGCTGCATAAAAACGAACGCAGGTACATTCCATATTGCCACAAACCAACTTTCAGTCGCTCCAGTGAAATTGTTTGAAGGCAGGATTTTCTAATTACTGTCGATGTGACAAAGGACCGACAATATAGCCGCGATGCATTTTGAATATATATTCCCTTCTTCTCTCGATTTGTCATGGGATTATTCTCTTTTGACAATAATCATTATGTTCTATGTTTTGCGTTGGTTTCGTCCACAACTAAATCCGTTTAAATAATCAGCATGGCAAGCCGAAGCTAGCGTCTTTTTGAGAATTAGCTCACCAATTTAATTCCAGCGGCTTAGTTTATAAAAGTAGTAACAAATTAAGAGTTACAAGGGGGTTGAAAGAGGTGTTCTAAGAACGAATTACGCAAAAAGTACATTTTTGACTAATATTATTAATCAATTAAAGATTCCGTTAAAATTTGAAAGAATTCGTGTAATTTGCATGCGAAAAATGACAAAAAAAGCTCAGCAGCCACCTCGCGGGTACAAACTGTTCCAAAATCCTAATACGCTTCTCCTGCTTTCTGATGAGGTATGTATTCTCACAGCTCTCAAGCAAAACCATATACTCAGATTTCCTTCCTACTCCGGACCTCCTAAGACACCCCAGCATTGCATCTCTTCCCGTGCAGTTCACCATGTTACATTATTTAAGTTTTATTCATCTCACACCACAGGCTGTAACTCGGTTACTGTACGCACAAGAATTCATCTTTAACCGTCATAAAACAGATTATCTGCAAAAAGAAAATGCCATCCAAAATATCATTAATGAAAATAATAAACAATAGCGGACTCAAAGTAGATCCCCGCGGTGCACCGAAAGTCGACACAATTGAAAACGATGTAAACCCTTTGTATCCAACAAACTGGCGAGGATCAATGAGATATAATTTCAATAGACTGACCAAGTTCGAAGAAAACCCAACATTTCGGAGTTTTCAATGGCATTAGTAGATCAAAACACCTTAAGCGATTTGCTTCGGTACTTTAGCACCGTTCCTAAATGAACCTATATTGTTACAAAGATCTCCAAATAAGAGACTAAGCTTCACGGTCTCAGACTTTGAAGTTGTTTTTGAAGAAATTTGAACCGAATGATTATTTAAACATAAACTGACAAAAATTTCTGGCCACCTTGAATAATTAATAACCAGCTTACTACTGAAATTGGACTTTTGCAAAATTATTCATTTGAAGATTATTGAGACTGAGATGAATTTCCATTTCCAAATATGATCATCATCATCAATTGATTTATTTCTTATTTTTTTCAGAGCGTTCACGAAATGACCGGCGTCCGGCTACCCTTACAACCCTACACAGGCGGTCATGCTGTGTTTATGTATTCCACTGCCTCAGATGGTAACGTCACATTACAGCTGAAAGAGCCAGATGATCTAGATAAAAATAGTTTAGCAGCCATATTAGCTCGATTACAAGACGATGCCACATTCTCAATTTACACACAAGATGCCGATATATTAGCGGATGGTGGAATTGATGTCTTGCTGGGCACCGGAACGTCAGCTGGAGGTAAGTTTTAAAACTAAATCATTTTTTATTCACTCCACATCGAAAGCTAAATACATGAAAGATTGTGTTTTTGTTGACCCCAAAAAGATATTCTCGACATTGCTAAATTGTTGCTAGACTTTCCAAGTGTATTCCAGCCATTTGTATATTCAATGGCGAATATAGGACGCCTAAATCCTGCCGATATAACGTCGCATTTTTCATATTGTCATACGACCGCGATAAATTTTTAAATTTACACTCTCGCCAGTCACCGTTTTGAAAACAATCGCATTGCCAGTATTCCAGGCCCTCAATCACCCTGAAAATTAACGCAGTTACATTCTTTAACAAATTGTAGAGCCTTTGGCTTTATTAAATTTCCGATATTGGTAAGTTTTGATGCGTAAGTGCCACTTGAAATCATCGTACAACTGCTTCATTTAAATCCTCGTAAGAACACACGTGTACTCGTTTTCGCCTGCTTGGAACATTCGTTTTCTTGCAGCCAATTTTTTGCAGCCTTTATCAATTTCCTGGACATCTTATTTGATTCTTAAACAAAAACCAACTGAACCTTATAATTTGCGATTTACTAGGCCTCGACTATACAATGGGTTAGGAATTCCTCACAGAAATCTACCTGCTTTATTGCCTACCATTAGGCGTTATGAACGCGTTAAGAACATTTTCAAAAGAACGCGATATAAAAATGTAAATGGGAAACCCGAAAAGGTCAAGATCTCAATGAATGCATAAAAATGTATACATAAAAGTAAAGGTAAACATTTTATTATATAGAATGCTCATTTTAAAGATTCTGTAAACAAGGATACAGTTGGAAATCCTAAAAGTGCAAACGGAATGAGACGCAAACGGTATTTCAAAATGGCGGCTCTGACGCCATATTCTTCCCTCTTTCTATTCCAAGGACGTCGCGCTGCTGTGGGTGTATGCCTTTTACACTTGTTCCTCGAAACATCCTCGTGATCCTCGCCCAGAGTTCATATTAAAACCAGCTACAGCGAAGACTGTCACAGACGACAACCTTAATTTCTTCCTCTGTACCATAATTGTGCAGTATTTTTCACAAAACTTATAAATATTTAGTAAATTGTAGCTTGTATGAGAAAACGATAAAACAAAATTTGCACGGATAAACTTTGTTAAATTAAACGCTAGTGCAGTAAAATATTTTTCATAATTAGATGAAAAAGTGGCTAATAAAAAGACTGTGGTACATAACTCGCTATGGGCTTTTTATAAAACATAGACTCGTCATCCACGTGGATATTATATGCATTTTGAACAAAGTTGCATTAATTTGCTGCTATATGTTTTTCCTAAGCGTACATTTACCAGGAGTTATAGAATAGAATAAATATACAGGAATATCCAGGCTACAGACAAGTCATTTGTTTCGGAATGTGTTATTTGGAACTTAAAGGTTTACCGGAAGTATAGCCACTAAATCATAAAACACGAAGAAACATATTATTAACTTATAACTCTAGCTGAAGTCGTTATTAAGATATTTGAAGTTAAAGTAAAGAATTACGATTTTATACAGTTGTAATTTGCCCAAATGCGTTGCTGAATATCGTACTTGCTGTTAGACAGCGTCAATTTAGGCTATACCAATCTAAATCCCCATTGGACTGCAGATACGCGTAAAGTCACAAGCGAAGCGTCTAGCCGGAGCACAAATTCGACGGTTTCGGATTATTTCGTTTTCACATAGAAATAAAGCTTGCTAGACGCTATAAACCTCAACTCACCGATCGTCGGTCAAGGCCACAGAAATCTTATATTATATATATATATATATACTCTAGAATGATAATCCCGTAGTACAAAAATGTAACCAAAAGTGTAGAGCTGTCCATAATGCGCATGATCACCAGTAACTTATTTTTCAACAGTACCGGCTTTGATTAAATGTAATATTACTGTTATAGGTATATTTAAAATTAAATTTTCCCATTTGGTAACATTCAAATAAAAAAATGGAATAAAGGAATTTAAGAAATAAAAAATTACATTAAATATCTAAATACTTTATTGTCTAACAGGTACAACCCAATAATAATAAATCTAAGCAGAAACGAGAAATAAGTAAAAATTCTAATACTGGAAAATATCTTAAAGACTTGAGCATTCTAATTATTTATTTTATTATTATATAATATTTGTTTGTTTATACAACCACCTTAGGCGTCTTACCTCTCTACAGCCTTCAAAGAAGGGGTGCAAGAAACAGTGACTTCACAAATATTTTCCGTGTCCATGTAAACCACTTCCATATCATCCGTACTACTCGCAATAGTATTTTGTGACAAAACATGGTTGGTAGAACTTTTATTCTCAGCAATTTCATGGAGGATTCTATAATTAAGTATATTCCAGTTTCACAACAGAATTCAAACGAACTTTGTATACCTACAAAACGTAGGAAATATATTCTTGACATACATATCATGCATTTTTGACAGACTGCTTTTAAGTAAACAGTGTCTTGATATCAAACGATTAAGAATTTAACTTCCACTCTCATTTACATAATCTCTTCTTTTCAACAAAAGTTTGGAAACTGCATCGGGTACGAGGGTGATCCTCTTGCCGACTTCTCTACAAATGATATATTCTGCAGCAAAATGCTTACTGCATATGACATTTCGATCAGATACATTTTCTGTACTAGAATCCCAATGCCCGCATCCAAACATCATGTCTTTTTTTTGTCAAGCTAAAAATGAGTATCATGTCAATGGTATCATATTGACTCAAACTGAGACTGTTAGAAACCCGAAACAATAACTCACTGAAAATATTTAATACCAGGAATGAGATCTTCATTTTTACACTACAACACTATACACCTCATTGTTTGTTAAATAAACGAACTAAAACCAAAATAACAAATATTAAAAACAATTTTAATCACAAATAGGTATATCTATCGATAATTAAAATATACCACGAATAAAACCATAACTCAATTATAAAACCTATCTGAATTGTTGTGAAGCCGACTCTGACAGATATTCCCACTACGAGAAACGTCATTTGAGAAAACAGACGCTGTTGTGAAATCTCCTAAATTTAATAAGATTTGGAAAAAAATGTTTCGTTCATATTGCTGAAAACTAAACAGTATGCAATTTTACCGATAACATTTAATTATTTGATTTTGTCAAGCAGTTTCGTATGACGCAACATATGGATTTATTTATAAAACAGATATGTCGCATAAATTCTGTAAGGCGAACGACGAAATAGTTTTAAATATGGCAGCTCTGTACTGAAAATAAGTTACTGAGGAGCATGCGTAGTTCGTGAAAACTCTGCATACCCGTTACACTTTTTGGTATTCGGCTGGATTTAATTAGCATTCTAGAGTACATATATGTATAATATAAGATTTCTATGGTCAAGGCTGATGATTGACACAATGCGTGCGCATCTCGCATCTGCTTCAGATGCCTACGGCTAGACAAATCTCGAAGCATTGAACAGGAGAGACAGAGTTTATATAGTGATTGATGGTTTTGATTTCAAATCAGTCACATAAGACTGTGTGTACGTTACGCTGTGATGTAACCGACACGCGAATTTATAGCCTGCATTAGTTTACCAACCGTGAAAAAGCGTAGTTGTAAATTCACCGAGGATTTACAGACTTTCAGCAATCCAATATGGACAGTTGTGAAATAATAAGAATCGAGAAGAAATGACAAATGATTTTAAAAATAAATAATACTAAGTAGGTAACAATAACTGTTATCTAATTTAGATTGACTCCCCTGAGAATGTCCCGCATTGACTTTCCAAAAAATTGTCCGCCTTAAGTTTAGACAATATCTATCCCAGTTTTTTCCAGAAAAACACCAAGCACAAATATTGAATAAGCTTGAAAATAACTTCCGCAAAATTCAATCTACAAAATACTATTTTTTTATTTTTATTTTCTTTAGCTACTCATCAGTTAAGACTTAACTACGAAAGTCGTGTTCGTTTATCCTCTTAAAACGACCTCAAAAACAAATTTCCTCTTTAGGAAATATCAAAGAACCCACACAGAGTTGGTTGTGTGTGTTTTATGTTGAAACCTCATTAACTATTAAAAATTTTCTATTAAATATATATAAACGGGGCATGAGTAGTATGAAATGGTAAATAAAGTGAGGCCTTCTCTAAAAGGTATAATTATTTAGTAAGTAGATGTTATGATAATGTACACAGGGAAATGTTATGTTTATGAAAAGGTAATATAGCTGTAATATTAGCCTATTTTCACTTCTGTATTATATGTTGTTTATGTAAGATGTTTAATTAGTGATGTTATGATATTAGACATTATTCTCTATTCGTTAATGTCATGTTGTTCGACGAGGCTCATATGAATTATTTCATGCCGCACAGAAACAGAGACAGTTAGACTATTCTCCTTTAATTCTAATAGGATTGAACAAGTTTTTCTCGTAAAAGATTGAGCCTAGGTGAGTTTCATTTATCTCAGAATTTTTACTTGTTCTTTCTTTGTTTTAACCTAAACATAATGTGTTTTTTTCATAAAACAAGATTTGTTTTAACTCCTTTTCCATTGCTGCGCCATTGCTCTTTATGGATCACTCACTACAACACTTTTAAAGAAGAAACTTTTGCATTCCTAATACCTTTTAACTCTGCTGTTGCTCTAAAACTTAGAGAAACTGTTATACAGAACACCGACACATATAAAGCTTTAGGTCAACTTTAGCATCTATAAGAAGAGAGATGGTCTAGTAACTGAAACCCTAGGCTTTAGAGAGAGGTCTTAAAAGATTATTTCTATGTTCGTGTGCGGTAACAATATAGGTTTATAAAGGTAGCTAGAATTTGTGTATAAACAAATCAGTGAAATATATAAATATATATTCCAATAATCATATTTGGAAATGAAGCAGTGTACAAAAAAAAGAGAAGATCCTCGTCTTTTTGTTCTAGAAATTTTTTTTCCTATCTAAATTCCATGGATTGGAGAGATATTTTATTAGGTCAACGTTGACCCAATTTTGGAAAGCTAAGTTAAATAATTGTTTTCGTATGCCTAGGGTTAAAAAATCTCATAATGCTAAATCAAATAAATATCAATAACTTTATTGTTTTCTAGCCGATGTTCTTGAATTTTTTCCATTATATATAGTTTTTAATATTCCATAAAAAAGCTCTCTTGATATTTTTTTGATACAATGCGTATTTTATGAAATTATTAATAAAATCGAAAAAATTCAAGAAGCCCGCCAATAAGACAAATTGCGACTTTTAAAGCGTTAATAACAACCCTATTAACTACTGTCTGCAGAAATTACTTTGCTCCTAATTTCTTCTAGCTCAACAACTTATTTGAACTTGTTGAGAACCACAATGCAACATTTGAAGTCTTGTCAAATTTGAAAAATAACTAAACTAGCTAAATAGGACAATATTCGGTTGAGATAAAGTTAAAACTAAATTGACATTTTATAATAATACCCTACAATTAATTACTATTAATATTTCATAATACAACCACATTTAATTGAAAACAGAATTCCATTAATACGTGAATAATTAATTTTACATTGTAGGTATGATATAAAAAAAATAATTCGATTTGTCGATATGCTATTATGGTTTGAGTTAATTCAAATTTAGTTTGTGATTTATGTGGACTTTAACTTTATAAAATTTTAATAAGAATCCATTTATAGCTATGCGGTTGTTCGTAAGAAATCAGAGCAGAAATTGTATATTTGCGTCAAAAATTAACTTCAGTAACGAGAGTGTTAGTAAAGGTCCACGTCTGTTTTCAACAAAACTAAATAGTTCACTATTTATGATTTTTTTTCTCTTGACATTCAATGTTAATTTTTATCGCATAAGAACCTAAATCCTCCCTAGTATCCTAAGAGTACGTTAAATAAAACTTGAAGGGGATTTTTTTTATTAATACCCATCATGCTGCTGTGGATTCTCAAATTAATGAGTAGAATTGATACAGTCTCAATCCACCCAATCTTAATATAGTAGGGTTTCAGCAATACATTACATTACATCTCTAAATCTACCCAATTTTCGAAGTCACTAACAAAATAAGGTTGACGAAAACAATTCCTACGCATAATCAAAGCTCAAACTCGTAGTGAAGTCTTTTAGTGCCATTGTTGCCGAATTGAATAATATATCCCCAATGTCATTGATTAATTTACACATTTCTCTATATAGTATCTATCTATCAGTTATACGGGATGCCCCATTGGGAAGGGTTAAAAAAAAATAACCATTGGTGGTTTAGTTAGTTTTTTAATGACCAGAGTATTTTTTAAAATGCCATATATGGTACATAGATTTTTGCCTAATGTCCTATCCGAGAAAGGCAAAAAACATGCCGAAACGTCGTAATAAAAATAAGGAAAAAGAAACCGACAACATGATTTTGATATAAAATATTTAAAACCAAATTTTTGAATTTTTAATATAGAACCAACACCTTAAGAAAATTGGAAACAAAATATACACTGTGTCCAAGATAAGAATGGGATAGCATTGGAATCTTGGAAACGGTAGGAGTTACCATATCGGTTAAATTATTAATTACATGGTTTTTCCAATAGTAAAGTAACTTTAGCCGTGTTCGAGAATTTTTGAAAAGATGATTTTTTGCGATTTTAGTTTTTTTATTTTTGACAGTATTTTTACAGATATAAAAAAATGAAATCCATTTCCACATTGTTACTTTTTGATGAGAAAACGACAGCGTTCACAAATTTTCACTACGACGTTTCGTTTTTTGGAAAACCATCATCAACTTCGTTTTTTTAAATACGGCCTTGGATTTTTTATTATTAAATTTAAAAAAAGGTGGTATATCACACGTAATGGTTTAACAAGTTTTCAGTGTTTTTAGTTGTTATTTAAAATTATTCAAGAAAAATCGCCATAGTTTGGCAGGGTATTTTTGTGTCTTCAAAATTCAGTTAAAAATGAGTTCCAAAGGTTCCACAAAAGCTCCAATACAATCCCTGACAAGAAAAGAAGGTACCAGATCGGGACCCGCCGTCATCTTATTCTTCATCTTTCGGCGAGCAGTCATTATATCATCCGATGTGATAGCATTAACATGCGTGGTAGTGTTTACTATAAAGTGCACGGTACTGTCCGCTGACATAGCAGATGATGGTAAGAAAACACTCTCGAAATACTCACTAAATGCATCCAAAACTATCGCAGGCTGATCACATGTTCTGCCACCATAGTGCATTACATTAGGAATCCTAGATAACCCAGTACGCTGGTGGAAATAGGACCAAAATCCCCTGGGATCAGTTTTTAAAGTATCCTGAATATTCTGCATATAATTGCGATGAGAAATCCTAATGTCAAACTTAATCAACCTCCGGAGTCTGCACAGTTTCAAATACGACCAATCTGTAACAAGAATTGAGTCATACATAGAAATGAAATCAGGCTTTTTAAAATTATATGGTTTCCGTGAACAGTTAAATGGAAAACAAGCAGATTTAGAGACAGAGCTGTAGAGTCTAACAGATAATGCTGGATGGTGACTGTCTTCAAGAACAAAAGGTGTATCATAATGAGTTACATCACATTGAGTGCTAGCAGTCTATTATTACAATTTAAGACATTATTAAATTGTTTAAAATTAAAGAAATTGCAAAAATTATTTATACAAACACAATGTTACCATTAACATATGTAGGTATATTAAAGTCGCCCAAGATCACTACTCTACTATTATACAATTGTTCTAGCTGTTCGAAAGAGTCAAACAACTGCAAAAAGACTTCAAATGATATTGATGGAGGAATATATAATGACATAATATAAATATTATATGTCTAACATGCAACGGTTTGTTGAAAAATAACATTCTACACCACTGCACACTATCTACCCCCACGTACCTAATGGACCGTGTGGAAATAAATGGTACAAAATTTACGAGAGAGATCTGCATAGAGCAGTACACAAACAAAAATCTAAAAACGTATAAATCAATGGAAAACGCCCGAGTTACAAAACTGGCTAATAAATAATTATAGAAAAATACCATAAATTACAAAATACTACGTATAAATACACAGCGATGCTATAGAATAGAACTGCTACCAGACCAAATAAAATATCGGACCGATTAAACACTAGTGATAATTTATCATTTATTATTTGTTGGTTTGTTTGTTTGTTGTTAGCGAATTGAATGAAAACAAAGTTTTTTTGCACAAAATATACCGAGAAAAACATACAAATTAGTTCAATCTGGTGCACACAAACTTCGATTCCAGTGATATGAAACTAAAACAGCCAAGGCAGCATTTTTTGTTTCTTCAATCAAGTACAACATCAGACGTCAGAGAGCTGTCAATTTTAGGAGTTGCGAACAATTTAGTACTTTTTCTAGTACAGAAATCGATGCTTTTACTTGAGAATTATCACAATTTTCTTATCTTCCACTAAAAGTAGAACTGATGAATATTTTCAATTTATACGAGTATTAATTACAATAAAACGTTTTTCTCTTACTCACTCTAATCTTCAACGAAAACAGTTGTTTGAAACGACCAGCGTATTCCCAGTTGTTTGGATTCTTTGGAACGATTTGGAATGTACTGATATTTTTCATATCTACAAAAAATATAACTATGGCAAATTATTATTGCGGAGAGTATTCATTACAAACCAGTAATTTACTTGTAACAGGATTACGATTAAACTGACACTCGTTTTACCACTTCACCAAAACACTTCTTTTAAATCTCGACGCGCGTTTCGCTAACAATGTTAGCATCCTCAGGAGAGAATTAAAACTCAGTTTAATTATTTGATTTTGTCAAGCAGTTTCGTATGACGCAACATATGAATTTATTTATAAAACAGATATGTCGCATAAATTCTGTAAGGCGAACGACAAAATAGTTTTAAATATGGCAGCTCTGTACTGAAAATAAGTTACTGAGGAGCATGCGTAGTTCGTGAAAACTCTGCATACCCGTTACACTTTTTGGTATTCGGCTAGATTTAATTAGCATTCTAGAGTACATATATAATATAAGATTTCTATGTATTTAACTTGGCCCTTGAAAATACGGTATTTCCGCAGGAGTGGAAGAGGTCTAAGGTTGTTTCTATTCTGAAGTCGGGTGACAGATCTGTGATTGATAACTATCGCCCGATTTCCATTCTGTCGAATTTTGCAAAAATTTTTGAGTCTGTACTATATGATCGTATTTATAGTTTTGTTAGAAATCAGATTTCCACTGTACAACATGGTTTCTTTTCCCATAGATCTACTGTGTCTAATCTAGCGGTTCTTTCTGAAAATGTTTCTGAGGTTTTAGATCGTGGAGGCCAAATTGATATAATATATACAGATTTCACTAAGGCATTTGACAGAATGGATCACGGCATTTTGATGCGAAAATTTGACAAGTTTGGTTTTGTTTTAAACCTAAAATTGTTTCTTCAGTCATACTTGAAAAATAGACCTCAGTATGTTTCTCACAATGGCTACCAGTCACATACATATACAGCTTCTTCAGGAGTGCCTGACCTTGGACCCCTCTTTTTTATGTTATTTATCAATGACCTGGAGAATGGAATGAATTGTGATCGGCTGATGTTTGCGGATGATCTTAAATTGTACAGTTCTATTGATAGTATCGTTGACTGTGCTAACCTACAGAACAATTTGGAGCTGGTGCATCAATGGTGCGTACTAAATAAACTTTCACTTAATCCGTCGAAGTGCAAATATATCAGTTTTACGCGCAAGAGGGTGATCATTGATTACGTTTATTCCATTGATCAGGTGCAAATCTCACGATGTGAATCTGTCACTGATTTAGGAATTATATTTGATTCGAAATTTACGTTTGCTGAGCATATCAATTATAAGACACTAGAGGCAGGTAGGACATACGGTTTTCTGGTTAGGAATTGCAGGGGATTTAGAAACACAGATACCCTTAAAACGCTGTACTTTATCTACGTGCGCTCTAAACTGGAATATGGGTCACTGATATGGTATTCATATTATGTGACTCATCAAAATACGGTCGAAAAAGTGCAACGTAGATTTTTGAAGTACTTAATGTATAAAGCGGATGGTCATTATCCTCCAAGGGGTACTGACTACCAATTAATGACGGATCGATTTGAGATACCAAGTCTTGAACTTAGAAGGAAAATAAATTCTTTGCGATTTCTTTAAAATTTAGTTCACTCCAATATAGATTGTTCCCACTTGCTTTCAAGAATTAATTTCAACGTTCCAAGGCAGCATATAAGGTCCAGTACAACATTTTATTGTGGTTATGCTAGGACGAATCTTATGTTGAGATCTCCTATTTCTATTTGTACCAGAAACTACAATCTTATGTGTAAATATTGTGATATTTTTTCGTGTAGTGTTAAAGAAATTATGGATTGTGCCATGTCTCATGTTACTGATTAGTATTACCATTAAGAGCTAGTTTTCTTTTTATTTTAATTTAAGTTTATTTTTTTGTGGTTGCATAAAAACCATATTTTACTAAATAAATATCCTCTAAAAAGGCCCCTGTTTCGCCTTAATTGGGCCACGCTGTATGTTATGTGAGCCCCAAATGCGTCTGATGTAATATGAAATAAAAACAGTTCAACAAGAATTTTATCAAATTATTTCCATTTTGCATGGAGGAGTTTTAATAATTATAATTGAAATCGTTAAAATTTGCGATAATAACTCCTAATTAATATTATTATTATTGCATTATATTATATACGGACCATTGGACCATCCAAAATAATAATTAAAACAATGCAATAGTTTGCTATTTGTGTAATTATGATTTTAATTAAACATTCGAAAAGATACAACCAAAATAGGGATGGGTTGGTATATAGATGTCCATGCAGGGGCGCGGCTAGTGTTTTTGATTTATTATAAAACCAAACCCAAACCAAAAAAAGTATTTTTTATGAAAGCATTACAAAACAGTAAAGTAACTGTAGCCGTTTTTGAAAAACCATCATCAACTTCTTTTTTTTTTTTAAATACAGCGCTGAATTTTGTATTGTTAAAAAATTTAAAGCTACCTATTTTCAATTCAAAAATATGTAGTATATCACAAGTTTTCAGTATTTTTATTCAAGAAAAATCGCTATAGTTTAGCACATAACTAACTGAATGCAGAGTAGTAGGTTTATAAAAGACATTCTCATGTCTCAACACAACATTTTATTCTGTACGCGGTTTTTTAAATTTAGTTGAAATTTTTGTTCTTTTTGAAGTTATTAAAAAAACGCCTTTCTCAGATGAATGTTTACCAATTAAAAGGTGCTTAAATTTTAGAAGTTTTCTCTAATTTAACCGACATTGTAACTCCTACCCTCTTCAAGATTCCAATGCTATTCCAATTTGATCTTGGAGAACCCATTGACGCAAATCGTCTAAAATATACGCTAAATATGTCCGAAATTATAGCGCAACTAAACAATATCAGTGAAACGACTATGAGATTCATGGTACTAAATTCTAAAAAGCCAGTAAAATTCCTAAACGAATCGACCAATGTAAGAAAAAACAAAAGATTTGTCCTGTCAAAGGGTTTTTAAAAAACTTATACACGAAAAGGCCTCTTTTTTATTAACTCACCATGTATAAAACATCTTACTAACTCTTGTTTCTACCTGATTCGAAATTACATGAGAAGTATAGTCAACCGCGAATGCATAATTATTTATGTAAAGTAAAACAAACTAAAGTTGCAACTTCAATAATAAATTAACACTCAAAATTTCAAGAGCCATTTTTGTTGCTTTCTAAGATCAAGTTTTTTCTAGCTGAATTTAACTTTCCACACAAGACACGGCTAATTTTTCTTTCTCAAAAATTTCAACAGAAAATTATACGAGTAAAATAGAATCTATACACGTAGCATCTAACACTAAATCTTTTCACAGCTGTATAGCTTCATTTTTACTGAGTTGAGCTCGCACGATTTGTTCTGAAAGAAACTTTTTCGAAGACGAGTTGAATTTTTTTTTATCTTTTTCCATTTAGTGAAAAGTTAAACGGGTAGATCGATGATGTGGTAAAAACCTGAGATTGGCATGATAGAAATAATATATATAAAATGGAAAAAGAAAATAAAATGTATCGGATAGTTGAAAATTATTATGCCATCCGGCTTGCAGAAGTCACACTTTTTTGGTACTAACATTTTAATAAGTATGTTCGTTTATTATTTGGAAATATATTAATTTACCTATTTCAGTTGTACAATTTGTTATATTAATATTTTCTTCATTAGATTCTCATTTTCTTTTAATGTTTTATTCTTTTTATTTATACATATTTATTTTTCTTATTGTTGTTCATTTTTACTATTATAATTGTTGTTTATGTAGCCCCAAATCTTGTGTTTTTATTTAAAGTAACAAGAAATCCTTTGCGGGATTTCCCAGTCGTTTTGTGGTAGTCTTATCTATGACAAAAGTTAGTGAGGATTAAAAAAAATTCACCTATCGCTGATAAGGTTCTGCCGTGTCTAAAAGTCTTAAATAATAAATAACATTAATACACATTTTTGAGTCACCCCGTAGATAATCTCTAGGAGCTTATAGTTTAACTTTCAAAGAAATCTTGATTGAAATCTAAAGAAATCAAAAAATTATTCAAAATATTACTTTTTTGTCCTTAACAAAATAATGAAGATGTTAAAATAACGTTAACCTTAATAGTGGTGTACGTTATTTTTCCATTTTTAGGACTACCATATCTCTCTATTTTGAAATGCGTTGATTGCAGTTATTATTCTACTGCATCTAGTTCTATCTTAAATTTATTTTTACTCCACCTTATGTCAGATCCGCTATAAATTTAATAAATTAATGAAGTTTAGGTATTTAAAGTTCTACATATAAAATATATGTTCGTATAGGTACCTACATACATAATGTGCAAAGTTTCTTACTCGTTAAGCATATATGTGTTTTAGATATGGAGCGATACAAAGTCTTAACAAATTTTGAAAGTTACCCACCGTTGAACATTTTGAGCGTTAATGTTTCTGCTTTCACTAATAAACCGGCTTTAAAACTTACTACTATAAACAAAAACAAAATGGCAACGTTCTACTCCTGCTTTATATATATATATATAAAGTTGAATATGGAATTTAGCATTGTATAGTCGTCGTTCTAACGACGTTTTACTTACGTGTTTAGCATAAGAATTGAATGGATGACTTAGGAAGACGAAATATACTGATTTTCTGTTGAAAATTTTAACAATAAGACCAATTTGCATAAGCCGTTGGAATTTTCGCGATAGAATTCAAACTGATAAAATCTGTTATAAATAAAATGACAATGGCAATTAGCAGGTTAAAGGTCTGCCCCACTAAATGGGCAGGAATACAATACTTGATTCGTCTTGTAAACCCGGATACTCTTGACAAAAGTTCTGAACTTTTGTCATCATCCAGTGCTCCAAGATATGCCAATTGTAAGTTATATTCCGATAAACTCCACTGGCAATTTCATTACCCTCGCAAACGGGGTAGAAAATGGCTATACCCTCATATCTTTCCATTTTAATCGTTTTCGAGCTTTGTCGTTACTTAATTAAAATTGGCAGGTGTTTTTTACAAAATTATATGCAAACATAATACTTACTGCGATAAATTTACATTTCTAAAATCTCATAGTCCCATTGCTACATTCTCTTCTGTCTATTGAAGCTAAAAACAAAAGCATGTCGCATCGAAACAATCGGTCCATCCCATTATAATAACTTTAAAGTTAGTGCACTCAAAATGTGCCGATTATTTCAATTAGAGCACGCGAAGTCATTAGAACCATTAAATAAACTAATCATATCAATCTCGAACAATGCAATTTACTTTGCAATTTGCGCATTTCAAATTTTCTACCCTCTAGCTAAATTAAATAGGGAATATCTTCGATGTACAGCGTTGGTAAAAAGTTTAAATAGACCATGTTGCTAGCTCAACCAATGGCGCAAATTGGTTGATACAGAGAGGTCGTTGCAAACTACAAAACTATTCAACACAATATGATTTTTGTTCCTTTAAATATTTCGCATGATATAATATATAGATAATATATATCATGCTATACTAACATTGCATATACTTAAAAAAATATCGAATTATATGTTTCTAATTATAAACAATTAGATTTAGGTATAGGACCTATATCATCAATCAATAGGTCTCTTTAGCCTTTTTCACAGAAAAAAAAGTATGAAATAGAAGGTGTTTCCAATTAAAAATAGCAGCCGCTCTTTTCGGACGCCCTGTATTATTAACAATTGAATACCTTTAAAATTTGTCCCCAAATAAAGTGTCCATCTTTATTATATTTAGTGTTGTTTGTTTCTCTGTGTTGTCCCTTCTATATAAGCAACACCTATGACCGTTCTCCCGGAAATACTATCCTCGTTTCCCAGTGCATTTAACCTTAGTTTGGGCAGAAAATCCCTTAATGCTTATTTCGTTCTTTTCCGACCCTATTAATACTTAGTATCTTACCTTCTTTGTTATGAATTTAGCTTTCTCCATTTGATAAGCCTGAGGTATTAGAATTTTCGTCTTCAATTGAAAAGGATCTTGATTTCCCTAGTAGTTGACGTTTAACTTACAAGGTTTCATTTACGGTAATTGAGGATTTTAATTTAACAGTTTAGAAGACACTACTCAGCAATGTTTCCTGCTATTCAGAAACAAAGTTCAATGAAAAGGAAAACAATTCTACTAAGATAACCGGGTGGAACATTCACATTAGCTGACAACCATGCTATGACTAAATCCCTGAAAAGTAGATAAGGAAACTGGTCGAGCAATGTTCTAAGGAAGGAAGACTTCATCATCTTAGCTACAGATTTCCATCAATCCGTAATCCAAATCCATAAAACTAGCGAAAAAGCCTCCTCTAGAACGTTCATGCAATCATTCAGAAAGTATTTTTGTTCGAACTTCATTGATGACCTATACACATTGCACATCCAGGCAAAATGTGGCAATACTCCTTACCCTGAAACCTAACGACTATGCATGGATTGTAAAATTCCTTTTAACTGACCTTGGTTTCACAAAAACAATGCAATATGGGGTTATTCACCAAGTTCACATTCAGTATGTTGAGTATCGAGGTTTAGGCTACGCCGGAGGTTCCGCAGGGTTCAGTAGTGTGCCCTCTTTTGCTTATTTGCTTTATTAATGATGATTCTGGTTTAGTAAAGGTTTGTGGTGAAACGATGAATTTTGTAAGATCAAAATTAAGGCACGCCTCAGTGGTTTGGAGTGCTCATTATGCCGTGCACTCTAGTATAGATTTGGGAAATACTTATTTATGGCTAAAGTGCGTTCGGATGTATCCATTTATTGGATATTAAACTATTTCATATATTTATGTGATTTAATTGTTGGTGTTCAAAACGAAACTCGACGGAAATCCGTCCTGAAAATATGGCACCGTCGACTAATGATCTTGTGACATACAGTTGCAGCTAAGTGTCTCCTACGACCAACAGCCTCTGTTTATGTGCTGATTAGGTCTTCTAGACACACCAACAAAATGATTGTATTTAACGGAATGATTACGAGAAACATAGAGATAAAGTAGTTTTGAAGCTCAAGCGCTTATATAACGTTACTTTTCCAAAATACTTTACCAAGTATTTCCTACCATACCCTACAAAATTGAAACACATCTCGGGTATCCACATCATATAATATGTGAGTTTCTGGAAGTTTCTCAAGTGAAACTCAAATATTTTATGGCTGCTAACCAAAATGTAGTCTTAAATTACACTTAAAATACTCGGTCTTATTTAAGTAGGCATGGCATAATAGGGTGAGAGAGAGAGAAAAGCTCAAACAGGAAACTATCCAACATTGTTTAGCTTGATAATAGAAAGCGAGTTTTAGATTATAATATGTAGAATGAACATGTGGAAATTTTATGAAATTTACATTTTCGTTATGACTAGAACATTGTATAAATTTCTAATCTAGCACGTAGCAAAACTTAAAACTAGAAATTGTCTGATATAACTTTTCTTAGAAACAAGTTAAGTGTGTTTCCAAAAAGCATAGCATTTGAATTATATCAAAAGGAAATGGCAGGATTTTCGATTCCGTTAGATTAGTTTTACAGTTGCACTCAACCTTAGTTTGCTCCGATTTCTCAGCCATAAGCATCTTCAGGATTCATTACTTGAAGCCATTGGCAAAAAACCATTTTAGGATCGCAATCCCTTGCGGTAAGAGAGCTTGAACCCTCCGACGTTTCGTTGATCCACTTCGTTTTCAATTAAAAAAAATTGTGTAGGTAATCATCACCTGTTTTAGCTCAACAATTTTTCCAGAATCCGGCTGCCACTAACTTCCGTTAGTTCATTATACCATAAACTCTCACTTTAACTAGCTTCCCTTATTTTCTCCCATTTTGTATTACATCCAAGATAAAAGCTTCCTTTATTTATACATAGAAGGGAAGAAATATAGAGTCCTCTAATAACACACACATATACAACACACAAAGAGCAAACACAACGCTCCAGAAAATAGACATACAACATACGTTTATCTTTCTCAATGGCCTTTTTTCTCAGCAGCACTCATTTCAATCTTATAAAGTAATTTGATGTTCTGAAAACTTTTTTTTTTCTCCTCGGTTTTGCTGAGCACTAAGTATATCATTATTATTGTATACTTTTTTTTGCAACGTGTTTTTTTTTTAATACCGATGAAGAATTGCCTGTACATTTTAAGAAATTTATGAGCTGTGTAGGCTGTAGTTAGGGTGTTTTTATTGCAGGAAAAGAATATTTTTGTTTTAAAATAAATGTTGATGTTGAATAAAATTCCTCGGTTCCTGCAGCTTCATGAAAAATATCGCCATATCTATTCGCCACTCAGCATAGAAACGTAACACATGAAGTGTTACGTTAGAAGTTTGTATGTGCTTTAATGGGAGGGTCCTATATTTAATCGTCTATTTCGAAAACGGTGTAGGATAGTCAATTCAAATTTTTTGTAGATGATTCCTGATACAATTCATTTCGATTTATGTAGTATACGATTTATTCGAATTTTCACTATTTTACGAGATATCTCAATTTCTGTAGAGGTGTTAGGTTAGAAGTTTGTATGTGCTTTAATGGGAGGCCCCTATATTTAATCGTATATTTCGAAAACGGTGTAAAATAGTCAATTCGGGTTTTTTGTATATGATTCCTGATACAATTCATTTCGATTTATGTAGTATACGATTTATTCGAATTTTCACTATTTTACAAGATATCTCCATTTCTGTAGAGGTGTTAGGTTAGAAGTTTGTATGTGCTTTAATGGGAGGCCCCTATGTTTAATGGTATATTTCGAAAACGGTGTAAGATAGTCAATTCGGGTTTATTTTAGATGATTCCTGCAACAATTCTTTTCGATTTCTGTAGTATACGATTTATTCGAATTTTCACTATTTTACGAGATATCTCAATTTCTGTAGAGGTGTTAGGTTAGAAGTTTGTATGTGCTTTAATGGGAGGGTCCTATATTTAATCTTATATTTCGAAATCGGTGTAAGATAGTCGATTCGGGATTTTTGTGGATGATTCCTGATACAATTCTTTTCGATTTATGTAAGATACGATTTATTCGAATTTTTACTATTTTACGAGATATCGCGATTTCTGTAGAGGTATTAGGTTAGAAGTTTGTATGTGCTTTAATGGGAGGCCCCTATATTTAATCGTATATTTCGAAAACAGTGTAAGGTAGTCAATTCATGTTTTTTGTAGATGATTCTTGGTACAATTCTTTTCGATTTATGTAGTATACGATTTACTCGAATTTTTACTTTTTTACGAGATATCGCGATTTCTTTAGAGGTGTTAGGTTAGAAGTTTGTATGTGCTTTAATGGTCGGGTTCTATATTTAATCGTTTATTTCGAAAACGGTGTAAAATAGTCAATTCGGGTTTTTTGTATATGATTCCTGATACAATTCTTTTCGATTTATGTAGTATACGATTTATCCGAATTTTTACTATTTTACGAGATATCTGAGACACACGGTACAGATACATCTTGACAATAATCTCGCGTCCGAAATATTAAATTAGACTTTCACGACTTAGTGAGGTTGAACGGACAGAGGTAAAATGAAACACTTTGGTTTTCAAGTCGACGCTTCGCAAGAAAATTCGATAAAGCAAAATTCAGGATGAATTTGATAAAGGTAAACAATCGATAGATCAAACAGCTCAACCTGTCCATGTTCGACAGTCGTCTTGAAACTATATCAAGTAATTCCGCTTCAATATTAACGTTCATAAAATGTATAAACGTTAAATATCTTAAACAAACTATTTCAATAAAACAGAAATAGTTAGCTACAAAATTTAATATCATCCACCATTATGATAACATAGTTTTTGTATTCAGATGTAGATTTTAATCAAGAAGTCGTATAATAAGTACCTGGTGCATGACAAAACCGTTTTAATAATGGTCTCAGTTGGTCTAGCGATATTAGGAAATACACTAGTATGCACAAAGTTACACCCCCATAACGTATTTCGCCAACTTTTGATTACATTTGCAGTTGTCATATGAGCATGCAACGTGGTTGTGCGAGTTTTCCTAATGTCAACACAGCCTTATTCAAGCAGATAATTTGATTTTATTAATGGAATAGTTTGTAAAATTTGTTAAGATTCTTGACGGCAACTGTTAATTTATTTTCGAATCCCTTCTTCCATTTGATGCTTCCAAAAGTGGACCTTTTTGCTCAGCAAATGTCCTTGCAACAGAAATGCCAGTGAGGTACGTGGGAGGTGATCGTATCTCATCGGTTGAGCTGTGGTGAGGTGTAAGGAGAAAATCTCTATTAGTACGTCAGCGCATTTTTAGTCGACTCGTTATTAGTTAATTGGTCTCAGGTAGTAAAACCACTTATAGTGAGTCTCTGACTTTCGAAACATGTAAAATAGTTGTGCTGAATGTTTAAATATAATTTGACGATTTAACTATAGAATTTTATTAACTGGGAGTAATTCCAGACAGCACTGTACAACAGTGGAGTAAGAAAATCCAATTTCCCTTTTGCGCAGTAAAAACGTAGTTATTATCTCTTGCCATTGCAGTTCATTCATAGCAATAATACTACCTATGAAATAACATATAACCACATAGAGCAGCTCTATAATAATATCGGTTCGGTATTTAAGTTTTTAATAGTTGCCTCTATAAAATTAATAATAGCAATGCTGCTTGTCTTATCTCTGGAAATCAGTTTTCAACCACATAACGGGTGGGCAATTTCAAGTTAGGAAGTAAATTGGCTAAAAAACACACTTATCTTTTGTCAAAATCGACGTAGACGTCCGCTCTTTTCAAAAACTTTTGAACGACGACGAAGCTTATTATGTCAAAGGATGACAGCTCAATTCTTTACATTTCATCATTTGACAGCCAATTTACATCCTGTTCAATAAATTCATTTTAATATGTCAAGTGTATATCAATGGTCACAGATTAACAAATTCTTAGCAAACTGGCATTCACTTTAACTTATATCACAATAATTCACGGCTGAAGATGTCAGGATTGTAAGAAACTCATCATGCAAGATCGTCATGTATCAAACTGTGAAATCGAAGCCACCTTAAATGCTTAAGGTGGCTTCGATTTCACAGTTTGAATGCTGGTTACACCACTACACATATAATATTACTGACAGAAAGATGTTTGTTCTCGTTGCGTTGGATTCCACACTGCTGTTTCAAGCTGAGCACAAAAGTTTTGTAGATGCATTCCGAGCCATGTTCAGATGGTCGCACGTTCGCATGATTCCGTGTTTGCAAGCGATGCAGCATTGGAGCTGAGGCAACCTGCTTGTGGATTTTGTATCCAAGACTGAAACGTCGCCCACAAACCAGAGAAAGAAGATACTGAGTGTATCCTAAAACTAGTTGCTCCCAAGACTGTTTCTTCAATATTTTATCTTGCAATTTAATGGTCTTTTTCGACTTCATAGATAAACAGATCGGTTGGAGCTTCAACTGCTTCAACAGCTGTTTCAATATACCTACACGATCTCGAGAGCATACGCGCGAGTCAAGGTAGTGGCGCGCGACCATCTGAACTTAGCTTGAAATATAAATAGTGGCCCTCCTTTTGGAATCATTATAAGGAATGAAGATTCATAAAATTGTTACTGTCAACTAATGAATAATTCTGATATTTAACCAAATAGATTATATTAGGATTTAAATTGTTTCTTTTAACTTGCTTGTTTATATTAGAAGCTATTTAAAGCTTGCTTAAACTATTATCGCTGCTATATCTGCATACACACAAGTACTGTTTGAAACGGTTTTATTGCATTTAGATGCAAATTCCTAAAGCTTTCAGCTTTAATTCTTTAATTCCAGATGATAAACTTTATGCATACAACATACAACAAAATCTAAACTCGTTAGATTGCCTTTTAATTGAATTTCTTGTTTATTCGTTTTAGTACATGAGATTACTTAGTTTCTGTGATTCTTTATTCATTAATCTGTTCTGCAAGGAACTGGTAACAACTTCCAAGGTTAAACCACTGATGATTTCTGGAATTCATTATGATGCTTCAGATATAATGAATAAAGGTTTTTGTCGCGGTTTAAGTTGGTTTTCCAAGCACAGCGAAGACTTCCAGCAAACAAAAAATAGTTTTAGTCGGAAACTGTTTTTGAGACAAATATGCGACCATCTTTTTTATACACTTCGATAAGGTATGATTTTTAACTTCATGAAAAATTTGGGACAAATGAATTCAAATTATGAGGTATCCAAGGCTCTTTGACGCATTTAATGAATTTTTTCTAGCACTACAGTTGTGTTCCTGACGACTTGGAGCAGACGATGATCAAGATAGAATTTGGAAAAAACTATAATAAACTCGTTTATTGAGAAGTTCCTGCAGTACTGATTCCAACTTTATCTCTTTATTTTAATAGGTTATGGGCCCAGTTTACCATATTTAAAATTTATTGGATTGTGTAAATTATTTGCTTTGCGTTATTGTTAACTTATTATTTGAGTAGTTACTTTTCTAAAGTTTTCTAGATAAAAAATATATACTTGATTTCGAGTTTGAAACTTTTATGACAAAACTGGTTCTTAGTACACAGCATTAATAAAAAACAGTTTGCTAACGAAAAGTTTTCCAAAATTTTCAAACTCGAATTTTTCGAAAACCTTTAAGTATTTCGAGAAAAAACAAGTATGCTTTTTTATGTAGAAAGCTTTATTTTATCAAGTTTTTGACACAAATGGAAAAAAAGTCACAAGAAAAAAAAGTAAAAAATAAGGACTTTTCGAAAAATTACGATTTAGGTTTTTTTCATGATTAAACGTCCCCAATTCGGGGACGGAGTTATTTTCCCCATAACAGGAGCGTCTGAGCAAAAATCAAAGGAATATGACCAGCACAGTGTCGTTATGACAATCCTCGGTGAAAATTATAGCACGAAGTTAATTCCATTTCCAAAATGTTCCACAACCACATCTGGATAACCTGTACAATACATTTACGGTTCTGCTGCTTTGAAACCACCAAGGCCAGTGCTAATAATTTCCCGAGCTTATTCGTTGTTGCCACTGGCTCAGATATGGCATTTGAAAAAAATGAATGCTTGTAACAATAATTCAAAATTCTAACATAAACCGCAACGTGCCCCAGAAATACCATAAAAACCGTGAATGATTGCAATTTCTTTTGTCAGAGGTATAATTCCGCATCTGGTAGGCAGATGATGTGAGAATATACCAGCATACTAATCGGAAAAGTTTCTAAGCACTATATAAAACTTACCTACAGCAAGCACATAACGATTTTTTTGAAGTTGGAGTTTTTTTTTTCATTTGCTTTGTTTAACTTTCACGTGAATTAAAGTTTGGTGTGGTATTAACCTTTTTGTTTCAGGACCACGAAAATAGTTGTAGGTGGAATAAATGTATATAGTTTCCTAAAAATAAAACTACAAAGGTAACTAAGACTACGTTGAATTTTTATTACCCACTACGAAAAATCGCGGTTTTATATATTTTTAGGTTACGTACGACTTTGCACAGTTGTTCCCAAGTAGTACAACTGTCATAGATAATATGAATTAAAAGTTTACTCAACATCATCATCATCATCATCACTCAGCTATAGTAGTCCACTGCTGAACATAAGCCTCTCGTTTATTTTGCCACTCTGCTCTATCTTGAGCCATTTTTATCCAATTACCACAGATTCTTTTGATGTCATCGGTCTATCGTGTGGGGGGCGCCCTCTACTACGATAAGCTTCGTGCCTCGGGCGCCACTCCAATAGTTTTTTAGACCATCTTCCGTCAGTTCTTCTAGCTACGTGGCCGGCCCAGTTCCACTTTAAAGTTGTTATTTTTTCGATTACATCTATAACACCTGTTCTTTGGCGAATAATCTCGTTTGGTATTCGGTATTCTCTGAGGGAAATACCCAGAATAGCCCTCTCCATCGCCCGTTGGGTGATACGCAGTTTCTTTGCTGACTTTTTTGTAAGCGTCAATTTTTCGGCTCCGTATGTCATCACTGGTAATACGCACTGATTGTATACTTTTCGTTTTAGACTGATGCGAATATCCGACTTGAAAACATACTTTAATCTGCCAAAAGATGTCCACCCCAAGCCTACTCTCCGGAGAAGTTCGCACGTCTGGTTGTCCCGTCCTATTCGGATCTCATGACCCAAATATTTGTAGGCGGTGACCTGTTCAATAGATTTGCTTCCAACAGTTATGTTTTCACTGGGGACTAGGTTTGTCATGACTTGCGTCTTTGCAAAGTTAATTCTTAGGCTCATTAATCCAATCAAAAAACCCTACAATAAATCTTCTTCTTCTTCTTTAAGTGCCGTGTCCTCCCAGAACATTGGCGATCAGTCGCATGATCTTCACTTTGTCCACAGCAGACCTAAACAGTGTCGTAGTGCTTACTCCATACCACCGGCGAAGATTCCTGAGCCACGATGTTCTTCGGCGACCAGGACCACGCTTTCCCTCTATTTTTCCTTGAATTCCTACAATAAATGAACGTATCTAACTCAAATTTGGTTTACAAATTAGCATCTTATGTAATTTAATTCTAAATAAATCTTTTGAAAATGTTCTTAAATCATATGAGAGTTCATTCATGTATTTCGTTATAATGTAGGAGAAAGATCGTTTACACATTTCCGTAGAGTGAACATTATATTAGTCCACATACAGGGTGGAACCCTAACAAGAAACCAATCCAATTTCACTAACTTGATATTTGGTTCTAGAAATGAAATGGCAATGAAATTTTTTGAATATTTTGAGGTTGAAATGTCTCAAAGTCTTTTTTTAAAGTTGGATTTTATTTCAATTTTGACATATTTTTTTGTGGATCTTTTTAAGTGCCGGCAATACTGTTACTCCAATATGCACCCTGAGTGCCAACTGGCCTAAGAACAGCATTTTACAGCGGCTCTTTTAAGAGCCAGCGCCACTGGCTCAGATATGGACTTGGCTCTTACAAGAGCCACCGGCAGTGAACGTGTTAAACACTATATACAGGGTGGTCCAACGAAAAGTTTGCACCTAGCTTTTCTCTTTTTTTTGTAGTCGAATGCGAAAATGCTCGGACACGTCGATTTTGCTTTTGAGGGGGACACATTTTAAACATATTTTTCGATCTGCGCCTTTAACCCCCTAGCGGGGGTGAGTAACAACCCTAAAATTTTAAATGGAAAGATGGGTCTAATGACATATCATTTGAAAGGACACAAAATTGTCTTTCTAATGATACCCTATTTGTCGAATTTTACTAAAACAGTTAATACGAAAACGACTTTAAAGACATTAAGCCGATAATTTTGGTATTAATGAGAAATACAAATAAGTTTTAATTATTGCGAGTGAAAACACCTGCAATCGTTAGTACATTCCAATGTTTGTTAGTTTTAACATTGCTTTGTAAAAAAAGTAAACAAGCTGTTAAATTGATTTATTAAAACGTTACATTAACAAATGTTGAAAATGTGACCCATTTGATTCCATACAATAATACAGATTTTGTTCAAATCTATTTCTAACATTTTGTAGCATATCAGGTGTTATGTTTCTGCACTCTTCTGTAATGCGTTGGCGAAGATCTTCTATGGACTCGGGCTTCGTGGCAAAACATTTATTTTTTAAGTGCCCCCAAAGAAAAAAGTCTAAAGGCGATAAATCCGGTGACCTGGCAGGCCATTCAATTGGGCCCCTCCTTCCAATCCACCGTCCAGGGAACCGGTCATCTAAGAACTGTCTTACAGGAGCCACATAGTGCGGAGGTGCTCCATCTTGCTGGAAATAAAGCCGATCAGCAGTATGATTTTGGTCATCTTCTATTATTTGTGTTATTAAAGGATCAATTGTGTCTTCAAGCATGTTTAGGTACACTTCACCAGTTAAATTTCCAGGAATAAAAAGTGGTCCTATAATATGATTTCCTAATATGCCACACCAGACGTTTATTTTTTGAGGATACTGGGTATGAACCTCACGGAATAAATGTGGGTTACTGTCATCCCAGTAACGGCAATTGTGCCTATTTACAGCTCGATTCAAATAAAATGTGCATTCGTCGGAAAAACAAATGTTAAATAATAATTGCGGATCTTCAATTAAACGCTGGCTCATTGCTTCACAAAATTGCAGCCTTCTATCAGGATCATCCTCATTTAGTTCCTGTACTAATTTGATTTTGTACGGATGAAATTTGTACGCTTTTAAAATTCGTATTATGGACGAACGGGAGACACCTGAGGCTTCAGCTAGTTGACGGGTACTTTGACTATGATCCATTTCAACATGCCCTAAAACAGCGACTTCCACAGCTTCATTTCTGATCGGTTTCTGCGGCTGGTGTTTTACATTACAGACAGATCCGGTATCTACAAACTTTTTAACTAACTTGCCAACGTACACATCATTCACATTTTTATCGGGATGTCTCTCATTAAATAAGCGAGCCGTAAGTCTAGCACTACTATTATTTTGAAAATAAAGTTTAACAATTTCAACTCGTTCTAGAATGGAATAAATCATTTTGTACGGTAAAAGTAAAATAACTTGAGAAGCAACCAAACTGAATCAATGAAAAGACTAAAATAAACGGTGTAAATTCTTTTCCTACACGTATCTGCAGTTTTTATTTCAACAAAAAACGCAAACGATTAGTGAGGAATTTAGTTCTGATAAATAAGATAGTGTTTTTGAAATCCCGTTTTTCTTCAAAGTAAATAATTTAGAAATGATTGTAGTTGTTTTCAGTCGTAATAATTAAAACTTATTTGTATTTCTCATTAATACCAAAATTATCGGCTTAATGTCTTTAAAGTCGTTTTCGTATTAACTGTTTTAGTAAAATTCGACAAATAGGGTATCATTAGAAAGACAATTTTGTGTCCTTTCAAATGATATGTCATTAGACCCCTCTTTCCATTTAAAATTTTAGGGTTGTTACTCACCCCTGCTAGGGGGTTAAAGGCGCAGATCGAAAAATATGTTTAAAATGTGTCCCCCTCAAAAGCAAAATCGACGTGTCCGAGCATTTTCGCATTCGACTACAAAAAAAAGAGAAAAGCTAGGTGCAAACTTTTCGTTGGACCACCCTGTATATAGATGTCGCCATACATATCTTATTTGGAAATTTTTGGGGTTGTTGTAGATTTAGAGCTAATTGCATAATTGATTGATTTTCAAGCTAATATGGTTTGTAGACAATTTGAAAATTTATTGCAGCCAAGATCGTGTATTCAACCCTGAGTATTACTGGCTATCGGGTTCTTAAAAAAATTTTTGTTTAGAAGGAGGGATTAAATGACAGTGATCAGAAGCAAATTCCAGCACCTCATTCACAAATTTAGAAATCGGAATACTTGCTGTTGATGGTGGGTCCTTTTTGGAGGTAGGCAATGAATATTATTCCGTTCGCATTCGAAAATACAGCTGCCATCACAATCAATACAATAATAACAATGACGGACTGGTCGCCAAACTTAGGTACTCTCTGATAGGTTGTACATTATCATCATACAAAATGATTCGACGCTGGACTGTCACACAAATTTTCGAAGCAAGAATGGTTTCCTGATGTATAGAGGTGTTATTGATATACCTCCCTGATCATAGGGCCTAATGTGCAGATGACAGGTCTTCGACTATTTGACTCCGTATTGCGTAGATTTCAGACCATTTGTTAAAGCCTCAAGCATATAATAATTTGCTGTATCCAGTCTTGGAAATAGTCCGGCTACATCTATCGAACTATGTACGGACTACCTATTGATTCATACAGTTCACAGTATGCCGAGCTTCAACATGTGTTCAACCCTGAGTCCAATAAAACCGATTTCTAACCTAGTTATTGCGAAATGACACATACTTTTCCGATCAATATATTAACAGAAAAAATAAATAAGAATGCTTCACTATGTATATCCAACAAACACTGCTGGACATCAGTGGTTCTCTCGTTATGATCAAGGACTCCTTAGAGAATTTCTTGCACGTCCGCCTGCAATTTCCTTTTATCATTCGCATTAACCGCAAACCGCGTGCGCCCGCTGCTGTTCCCTAAACGATATGACGACCGGACCTAATGGGCGGGACGTGCTTTTAATATTCGGTGTAAAGAAGGCTCGCTGTGTATGTCGAGTTACGTACACATACACAACTATAAGCTCGCTTCAATTGTTTTCTGGTTTATACGCGTATTATACGGTGACCGCCATGTTGTTATGAGTACAATAATTTGAGTATTGTTAAGTTTTTATAGTTAAAAATGCCATCCATGATGTATCATAAACTTGCTGGTTGCTACTGACGATGACATAGGGAAGCTATCCTGAATACTGTAATGCTCTAATCTAATAGAGGTCACCCAGATCCTTGTTCTACACATATTTCTTCAGGAACAGTACGTTATGATAAGTGGATGTCTCTCTGAACGAACAGTGGTTTGTGTCCCTCCATATCCTTCGTCTTTGTAAATGCGATTGGTCCTGACTTTGATGGACTCACGGTTCCAATGTTCAGTTCATCAACCAACCATGTTGGAATCTTTACCTGTAGAGTTTTGTCTGTTTCATTTTCAGTTCCTTTGAATAAATGAAAATAATTTCGTGGCAAAGCGGACTAAAATGTTGGTTTTACCTACACAAGGAATTTTGTTTAATTTAGCAGGGCCCCAGTCTAATTCAATAGAACCAGACCGAGGCATGGGTCGACAGATACTGACGAATTCGTCTCGCTCTTGTTATGAGCTCGTCAGAGTACCATAGTCGTTGCCCATCTACAAATATCGGCCTGCATTTAAGCACAATAGGATACACAACAGTAGACACATGTAAACACGTATCATCTACATGTACATAGTAGTGCGTATCCTATACCATGCAGAGGCCGAACAAACTCAATGTATAGGTAAAACCAGTCGTATAAATAGAAATAAATATAAATAAAAATAGTATGAACACAAAACGCTAGCAGGAGACCATTGTATCCTTCTGCCAGCATCTCCCAAATATTTGGGTTTCAGCAATGCTCGGACGGTGGTGTCCAAGCGTTCTGCCGTCGATGTTTAATGCCAAATAATGAAAAATTAAAAGGCTTTGCCACGAAATTATTTTCATTTATTATATTTACGGACATGAAATCCTTTTAATGTTCCTTTGAATATTAAGAGCTATTTTAATTATGGGTAATATACACACACCGGCAAATTTACAGGAACGCATATGAATTGGGTTGTTTTTTCAATTTTTTTCAACATAATCTTTTCTTCTCCTTACAAATTTGTACGGAATTTATTAAAAGCACTAGGTAGCTAATTGCAGTTTGTTTTGCAAAGCTTCATATCCATTTTGAAGCGTGTTTAAAAACAGCCGACAAAAAATAGCGTTTTTTATGAAATTAATTGTACGTTTTAATTTGTTTTAAACATTTAATTATGAATCAAAATTACAGGGATTATTTTTTTAATAACGTGTGTTTCTCCCATGAGCCCTTATGACTAAAGTCATCCGGCGTCCCATACTTTTAATGACGTTGTCGATCATTTCCTGAGGCAAATTCTCCCATATTTCAATTAGAGCAGCTGTCGCTTCTTCTGTGTTTCTGACCTCAATCGTCTGCGTAGCATGTCCCATACATGTTCAATCGGATTCAAGTCCGGGGAACATATTGGCCAATTCATTGTCGGTATCGCCACTTGATTTAAAACGTCAGTTACACAAAGAACCACGTGCGGGCGACCATTGTCCTGCATTAAGAGGAAATTGGCTCCGATATGTGTGACGAAAGGTACCACATGGTTGTGCAGAACATCCCTTATGTACCTATCTGCAGTTAAAGCACCGCCATCAATAACCACTAACTCTGTGCGTGCCCCTATGCCACCCCACACCGTAATTGAGCCTCCACCGAATGAGACAGTAGGAGTAAAATTAAATTGTTCATTTTGTTCTCCTGCACGTCGATACAATATTTTCCTACCATCAATCGAATGTATGTAGAAACGGCTCTCATCCGTGAATAAAACTTGACCCCATTGGTCATTATTCCAATTTATGTGTTCTCGAGCAAAGGCGAGTCGCTATAGTCGATGACTTCTCTGAAGTTTTGGGGCTTTTTTTGGCCTATAAGACCACGCACTTCTTCTAGTTGATTTCTTATTTGAACTGCTGTTAGACGCCTATTTCGCAGTATGTTCAAAGTTATAAATCAATCATCTACAGCCCTGGTTGAACGTTTTTTGCCTTGACCTCATTTTCTCACATACTCTCCACTTTGCCTCCAACATTATGATGGATCGTTGATTTTTTTTTACCAAACTCAGCAACATCACTGTAAAATCGACCATATTCGATCAATGTTTATTTTATTTATTTATTCATTTCTTGCCTAACAGGTTTAACACCCAATTACAAGGCAAACTCTTAAAAATTATTATACATATTTAGGTAATTACTTTACATTATCTAATAAACAATAACACTAAACATTGTTACCAATACTAAGATAGCAAATATAAACATTATTGAGTTAAAACTAATGACATCGAGATTAATTTAGGAAAAGAATATGCGTATATAATAAATAAGATCTCACAGTAAGCTAATCTTCGGAGCGATAGAGGAGGCGAGACAACTGGTCCCTAAACCCACGCAGTGTTTGGTCAAAGTAATCGACCTCACTGCTGATCCCTCGCGCATTGCACTCTTGTAATGCTCTAAATAGAGGTGCCCTATACTCATAGTTGGTACGAAGTGTATGGATATGGAATAACCTAGCGTTTCTGGAATAAAACCGTGGAATGTTGAAACCAATCCGCTCCAGCAGCTGAGGACAGTCAATCATGCCATTAATTATTTTAAAGAGGAACACCTGTCCAGCATATAATCTACGTGTAGCCAAAGAGTTCATGTTAAATCTGTAAAGGAGCATGTGATGATCATATCCGCGGGATGGAAAATGTCCATCAATTTTGAACGCTAAGTACTTGAGAAATCTACGCTGAACACTCTCAACCTGTCTTATATGTACTTGATATATGGGAGACCATATATTGGAAGCATACTCAAGCTTAGATCTGATCAACGCATTGAACAAATTGGTCAGACACTCAACGTTGTTAAATTCTTTAGTTATTCGAAACAAAAAACCAAGCATACGAAAAGAGTCACATAGTAGGTGCTGTGCATGTGTTGTAAATTGTAAGTTGGTGTCCACATAGACTCCCAAATCCTTGACGACCTCATACGAGTCAAGAATGGTATTACATAACCGGTAGGGAAACATAAGTGTGCTCTGCGACCTGGAGAATACAGCAAGTTTGCATTTTCCTACATTCAAAGGCAGTTTGTTAGTATGGCACCACAGCTCGAGCCTCGACAGATCAGCCTGCAACAATTCGCAATCAGCAAGAGATCGAACAGCCCTGTAAATCTTGAAGTCATCAGCAAAAATCAAGTAACTGCTCAAAAAGCCTTCCGATATGTCATTAATGAAAATGGAGAAAATAAGGGGAGCAAGACAACTGCCCTGTGGGGCACCACTGGTGGGTATGAAATAATCAGACCTATGTCCATTGTATTCAACGAATTGTTTACGATTAGTTAGATAAGTATAAAAAAACACCAGGAGATCCTCATCAAAGCCAATATTGCACATCTTCTGCAGTATCAGGGAGTGATCAAGTTTATCGAACGCTTTCGAAAAGTCGGTGTAGATAGCATCCAGTTGCATGCTTCCACCGACAGCGGAAAACACGTCCTGAAAAAAACACGTTAGATTAGTGACTGTGGATCGTCCCTGGAAGAAACCATGCTGCTTAGAGTCGATGTCGTGCTTTACTTGGTTAAATATTTTTCTGTGAAGTGTAGTTTCAAATACTTTAGCGAAATTGGGTAAAATGGAAATAGGACGATAGTTTCTGATTTGATCGATTTCAGCCGACTTATGAATAGGACAGATGCGAGCAAATTTCCATGCTTCAGGAAATGTTTTACAATTAAGTGATTTGTTAAACAGAATTTGTAAAGGATGAGCAAAAGCATAAGCACAGTCTCGTATAATAAAGGCTGGGACATTGTCGGGGCCCGACGTCATCCTTGGCTTCAAGCGCTTCAGCGAAGCGAGCACGTCACTGTTATCCAACCGACCCACCGATATCTGAGACGCAGCGTCCCTCGAGTCACCACGCACATAGGGGCTGGAGGGCACATAAACACTGTTAAAGTATGACGCAAAAGCATTGAATATATCTCCAGGCTCGCATACCTCACAATGTTGTTACAGCTCTAGCGACATCAGATACTAAATCGCCCATTATGGACTGTCTCAGAATCAAGATGACGATAGTAAACAAAAACAAACCAAATGTAAACAATTACTTATGAAAAAATAACAAATTGTGATGTAGAGAAAATACGTTTACACATTGGGTTTGATTTTGACTTTAGCTAACTTGATAAAAATGGATAAAATATCCAAAACGCGTTCATGGCTGTCTAGACCTAGGCACCACAAGAAATAAATAAAATAAATATCTTTAATTCGTTCCTTTAAATTTGCCGGTGTGTGTATTATGTTAGTATAATTTGGCTCTTAGTTAAATAAATCCATCCACTGGCTCTCCTTGTGAACTATCATCCAAGAAGTGTCGGGACTGCGCTAGCTGCCCTGAAGAAACTGGGCTTCGGTATGATAAATCACCCACTCTATAGTCCAGACCTGGCCCAGAACGATTATTATTTGTTCTCAAAAATGGAAAAAGAACTAAATGGAAAGAGCAGCATTAAAACCACCCCCTCGTATTTCTAATTTTTATTAGTAGCTGATTACTATTTCAAGTTCCAAAATCCGAATTAATTTTGTTGTAAAATTGCGTGCATCAACCCTGTACAGATTTCTAGTGAGTCACGTCCCTAAATATTTATTTATTAAACAAAAAAAGACGCATTGCTATATAAATTATATGGGTTAAATACGTCTCGTAAAAGGCAGCGTAATAAATATATTTTTTGAGGTGCAAAAATTATCGGTTCCATTTGCTGGCGCAATTGTACACCAAAACTCCATTATCGCATCCACAAATCACGATAATTTCCGAAGTTCTGGAACTGGCGGTATATATAGCCAGCTAACAATAAATTTCATCCTGAATATTTCAAATCCTCTATAAACAACATTTACATGTATCTCACTGTATATGAAACAGGGCTCTTCACAAAGCTTCCCGTTTTTTATGTTTCTTAATATCATAGTTGTCCTATTCTCCATCTCGTCCTAGTTATTTGATATCTCTCAGATAACGCCAACGTAGATTTCTGATTCTATCCAGATGCAGTCTTCACCTTAGTGATGTGTTTCATTTTAATTTCTACGAGATTCTTGCTCATTTCTAAATTTTTCCTTTGGTTGCTTCTATTTTCTTCGTGGTGGCTGTTTGGTGTTTTGTAACTGTCTTAATCTTGTCTTTCATTTCTCGTTGAATTTGTTCAAGTTGTCTTATAGTTTCTGCATTGTTTTGTTTTCTTTTTTCTTATTCTTTCTCAGATATGCATCGTTTTCTTTAATTTTCTTTTCCAGCTTCTCGTTGTATTCGTTATTATTCTTTTTCAGTTTTGCGTTGTTTTTTTTTTTGTAGACCCTTAGCGACAGTTTTGTCTCTTCACCACACAATTCAAACAAAAGGTTGACTTAATTTTAATTGCCTCTTCTGGGAAATTAGAGGTCGACCAGCAACAGTAAGCAGATATCGTACGTGTCCTAAATTTCCTAAATTTGTTTCGTCAGTTTTAACTTTTACCACAATCGATGTTCAAGAATTTTATTATCACTTTTGAACATGACACTGTCTTATTTGCAACAGTTGACAAGAAATTAAAAACCAAAGAAACTTTAACAATTAAATTTTACTTTATGAATTCAAAAAAATTTTAAATGTCAATTTCTCTATCCTTTGGGCAGACAAAACTACCTAATTGAGATATAAACGTTACTATTCGTGAGTTTTAGTAGAACAAATTTTAATTTGAGGATACAGTAATCATTTAAATACAGGGTGTTTAATAATATGTGGAACGCATTTACAGAAGTGATAGCGCATCTCAAAAAAATTAAACATCTATCCAAAACAGTTCTATTTTTTTTGTTTTCGTTTCTTAAAATTTTCATTGTTTTTGAGATGCCGTATCACCTCTGTAAATGCGTCCCACATATTCTGAAACACCCTATATAACGTCCTAGTGTTACTTTTCTTATGTTAAAAACTTTCTATCAGTTAAACGAAATCTACAAAACCAAATCACGTTTTCTACATTTACAGAAATTTAATTCCTCTTTTTTTTTTTCTCAATTCCCTTTTCTTTTATGGTTTCAGGTGTTGGCGGGAGTAACACAAGTGGTGGCAGTGAGGGGACAGTCACAGCCACATTCGACCTGTTCGACTCCAGCAGTGGCGGTGGTCCCGATCTCACGCTGTCCCCACAGACATTCACCAACTCCACGGAGGCCTTCATCAATGACAATTCCAACAGTTTAGGTGTGCCTACAGAGTCGGACGCAGGTCAGTATTACCAGCAAATTACATATTATATTTTGGTAACAATATAAAAAATGAGACACTTTTAAGTTATACTTTACTATAAAAGAAAAAGCTGTATTAATGATCGCTAGCTTGGTAGCTTCAATAACTCCTGAATAACCATCCATATTTCTGGGTTGTCCATCGGTACATTTAAAGCTAGTTGCACTTTGTATTCTCTATGTTAGTAATCAAGTGAAGGACAATTATTTTTTTCCTAAAACTTAGCAATCATCAATGTATTTTAAAGAAGAAAACTTTTCAAAGGAGTCAATTTAACCGATCTACAGGGAGTTCAACTGAAATTACTGATTCGTCAGGATTGATAGGATCTAGTTTCTACACGAAAACTTATAGAAAGGCCCCCAAAATTCTCAATATTATGCTATACAAAATTACGGGACATCACAGCGAGCTGTCCTTGGTGAAGATATGGAACCTCCAACCCTCACCCGCTGTATTCTCTTGCTTAGATATGAGTCAAAGAGTTTAAGAGAAGTGTCGTTCAAACCACAGGACTTCAGTATCGATCTCAGAATTTGGTAGTTTATGGTATCAAAAGCTCTGCTATAGTCGAGCAAAACGAGAACAGTATTTTTATTAGAATCTGATACTTCTACGATATCATCCACTATGTCGAGCAGCGCTAATGTCATTGGATTTTAAGCGATCCTAAAAAAGATGTTATTATAACGATGAAAGGGTTGTAGAATTATTATACTGCAATTGCAAAAAAAATAGAAGCCTTTCTTCAATTTAATATTTGAAATCGCTTCTATTATACTATTAGCTGAAGACATCTTTACTAATTAGGTACTACTTATATACTTTTTTTACTAAACCTACCAATTGAGTACCTAATGAGATGTATTGGTCTGGTGTTGGCTTGTTTTCACTCACAAACTACCCAAGTGAAATTGAGTAATAGCTTCTGGTTTCAATAACCAAATAAACACAAATCCTTTAATATCAAACCAAATTGGCGCAACATGTTGTCTGTATATGTGTGTGGAGAGAGAAACGGTTGCCAATGCCAGAAAACCAATTTGTCAGGCAAGAGCTTACATACAGTTGTGTTGATATATAGGTATGTAATTGTATGCTCTAGTTGTATAATATTGATCGCAGATTACATCTCAAAAAGTTCGATAGGCATAGAGGGTGTCCAAGAAGAAAGTTTAGAATATTCGTATAACTTCGATGGCAAGTAGTTTTGGCCTCACACGTACCATAAGCCTTCCAACTGTTGCCAAATCGCATTCTTCAGATTAACTGTTGTAGAGGCATGTTTTTTAAGTAAGTACCGTTTTGGAATTAAAAAAAAACGTGCAAAGATATCGCAATAATTTTATTTTTACATGAAAGCCTGTACCTTAATCTACTTTTCTACATAATTTCTGTGAATATTGAGGCACTTGTCATAACGTGGCACCAGTTTTTGAATACCCTCCTCATAAAATTCTGCCGCCTGACTTGTTAACCACTGTATCACAAATGTTTTGACTTCTTCATCACAAAACCCAACGTTTAGGCAATGCATTGACTTTCCTTGAGCGGTACCACAATGAAGGTGAAGATTTTTTAGACCAAATTGTTACTGCTGACGAAACATGGGTGGCCTACGTCACACCAGAATCGAAACAACAATCCATGGAATGGCGACATTCATCATCGCCCAAAAGAGTGAAGTTTAAGCAAACAATTTCTGCCCGGAAAATCATGTGCACAGTTTTTTGGGACAGAAAAGGAGTATTGCTAGTGGAGTTTCTGCATTTGTGATACAGTGGTTAACAAGTCATTCAAAAACTGGTGCCACGTTACGACAAGTGCCTCAATATTCACGGAAATTATGTAGAAAAGTAGATTAAGGTACAGGCTTTCATGTAAAAATAAAATTATTGCGATATCTTTGCACGTCTTTTTTTAATTCCAAAACGGTACTTACTTAAAAAACATGCCATATATTCCTTCATACAGCCCAAAAGTCTTCTATGAAGCTCGACATTTGGAGGGTTATCGTTCTTGTAATGGCAAGATATTTTTCAGAATGAAGTCCTGTGACATCTAGGGCAAGACTCATGACAATTACAGTTTCGATCCCGTATATTGACTGGCACGATGTACATAAATAATGTTTGTTGTTTGAAAAACAATCACCAATAACAACATCGTAAATAAATAAAAAGAAGAATACCTACATCGCATATCATCCCTCAGGAAATTTATTAAGAAAACGATGTTGTTGAAAATGGCAATATTTTCGAAAATTGCCATCATCCCCTTTTAGATATTATATAGCAGTATATACCTATATTGTATATACCTGGAATTGAGTTAGTAGTAAATTGAGAATGTATTGCTTATTGTTTCTATATTTATATTTGTTCGTTCGTTATACTCTAGCATATGCTTGTGATTGCCAATCTATTTATCAATTGTCAAATGAAATAAAATGGAATTTTATAGCGCTATTTCTCTTATGTTATTAAGTTTACCTACTATATCAATCAAATATGTAAGGGGATTTTAAAAATTGTCTACAACAGCGTTGAGATAAAAATTAAAATCAGGTTTTAATGAGTATGTTTGTTTTATAAGAAATTATGATTAATTTAGAAAAGAGTTTATAATTTTAACACTTAAAATACATTTATTATATAACTTAACGTTTAACGCTGTCACTACTTTAAAGAACTCAGGTCTTACTACTTCAGGACAGATACTCCAAAACGTGCAACGGTGATAAAGAATAATCTGCATTCACAAAATGATACTCCTGTGAACTACACGTCAAAAGGTTTGGCTCTCCTAAAACTGATGAGATTTGAGTAGAAACAAAGACTTAAGGAGTATCGGGAATTTTCCACAAGCAAATTATCCAACGCCTATAGCCCTGCTAAGTACTTTATCTAAGATTATTGAAAAGATTGTAGCAGACAAAATATTTGAATTTTTAAAATTTACTAACGTTTTGAGTGAATGTCAACACGGCTTCAGGGAGGGTTTTTCAACGGAAACCTGTACACTTCAGTTCACTCAGAGAGTGCACGATCTGATGGATGGAGGTTTTTATGTTGTGGCGTTCCTGTTTCACCTGTCGAATGCGTTCGATGTGGTCGACAGAGATTTCCTGTGTACAAAGCTGGAGACTCTTGGGTTACGTGGGTCGATTAACAGATGGATTCGATCATATTTCACAAATAGACGAATAGCGGTTAGGGTTGAGTCGGTAGTGTCAGAGTCGCGGAGCCTCAGGGCAGTGTACTTGGACCTTTGCTCTTTCTGCGTTTTATCTGTATGCAGATGACACAACCATATTGTTGTCCGGCAAGGATTCTGAGATACTGGAGCGGAAGATCAATGCTACACTGTATGAGTTCCAGGTGTGGTGCAGGAAAAACAAACTGATCATAAACTATGGTAAGACCGTGGCACTGCCCTTCAATAAATGATCAAATATCGAAATTAAATTCAATCACGTTCTTTTGCCATTATCAAGGTCGGCGAAACTGCTGGGGGTGCTTGTGGATGACAGACTGGACTGGGTAACGCATATCGACGCCGTTTGCAGTAAACTGAATAAGAATCTATACTTACTTCGATCTCTAAGAGGATTCATGGATACCCCATATCTTATTTCTGTTTATTATGCTTTAATCTATTCAGTGATTGCATACAATATTGTGATATGGCGTAGAAGTGTTGAAATTGACAGGGTCTTTGTGCTGCAGAAGCGAGCGGTGAGATGCATCTTTAATAATCCCGTTTCTAGGAACATGTAGAGTCACTTCAATATATTTGTACAAACTACTGTGTTACACATTCAAAAACAGAAACATCACGCCTACTTGTGGCATTAATCATCAACAACCCAATCATGAGTTTTATAAGAAATCACCGCATTATTCTGGGCGATATTTTTATAATCTTCTTCCGGAAGACATAAGAGTTTGTCGAACAGAGGGTAAATTTAAAACTAAACTAAAGGATCTCCTTAATTCTAACATGATCTATAGCCTTCATGAATTTACAACTATTATGGAGACATCGTAGATTGTTTTTTTAGTGTTTTTGTTTGTATTTGTGTTTAATTTAGATAACTGCAACCGTCTAGGTGTGTTCAAATTATAGATTGTGACGTGTTTGTTTATTGCCTTATGTGTTATAAGGAATCGCTATTGCGCTCACTATGGGACGTCCTGAACGTGGTGTATCATCAGTGATCCTCCAAACTCTCGGAAATTCCTGTTTGACTGTTGAATATTATAAGTAGAAAAGATTGTTGAAGCGACTTCTTCTGTGATTGCAAAAGACCTTAATGCTGGTTCCAGCAAAAAACAAAATTGCTCTGTATTAGACCATTCGCATCCTTTTAAATGTTCAGGAGTATAATTCCTATGAACTTTATGATACTTTGTTCCTATTTACATGTTTTGGTATTTTATCAAGACAAACACAGTGCCAATTTTATGATTATTTCATTCAAAACGTGCAAATTCATATTCTCTGCAGATGTAACAAAATTTTATATATACCGATATTATATTATAACAGTCTGTAGCGAAATGAAAGTTTGAAAATTCATAGTTTTTCAATTTTAAATATTTTACGATTGTTGTTTGGTGAATATTGAGTTCAATAATCGAGATCGAGCGATTATTAACTTTGCACCATAAAAAAATGTGTATTCCTTTGGCTTTTAAAACGTTTTATATTTTAGCTATATACGAGTACATAAAACGCTCCATTTCATACTTAAAAATAATGCAAAATAGACGCAGTTTATTATCTGTATCGTATCATACTAAGGACCAATATCAAATGAATAATTTTACATTTTAAGCGCCCGGCAATTGCCTTGGGCAATTCTTCATTGTGGCGTGTATTTATGTATAAGAATAAAATAGTCTTTTCAGAAATGTGGATAGGATCATTTGCATTTAAATTTTAAATGAATACAAAGAAAATTCTGTCTATTATTTCGTAAAAGATAATGGAAACATAATAGTTTTCTTTTATTTCGTTTTCTTAAAACAATATTGCTCTTGATGAGAAATATTATCATATAAAACTAAATTATTAACAAAAAACATGAGTAAGGGTATTTAACAGCAAATCTGGCCCAACATTAATGAAGATAGAAACACTGAAGGTCAGTCAAGTTCTACATACTACATAGCCATTTGCGACAAATGTCGCGCCATGTTTTTCCTGACACTTCAAGAGCAAGAATTAATCATGACTGACAATCTAATTCAGGTTTTCACGAATAGTTTTTTTTTAATTCCGCAAAATGGTCGGGATATTTTTTGTCTTGACATATTCTATGAGTCATCATTAATATAAACACAGCATTAGGAGTCTCCAGTTGTAAGGGTCAAGCGCATCTCGTCGCGCATATCGCCATTATAGGAGAGAACGTGTCAATAATCGCATAGACGTAGATAGATACCGTTCACTCCTGTGTTCAATATAGAGTTCATTGACAGCAATCTGACTATTGATTCGTGGATGATAGCATTTTGTGTGAAGCAACCTTTCTTATTGAAAAAAAAAAATGGAAAAAAGTGATTTCGAGTCCAATGATGAAGTAATCGCTGAAACTGAGGCCTATTTTGACGAGAAAGAGACATCGTACTATAAAAATGGTATCGAAAAATGGAAAATCTCTATACAAGTTGTATTTTGTTTTTTTCTTACTTATCCTACGGATATATTGAATGGCCTGGTATGGTGAAAATTGTGATGTTTATTTTAGTTTAGTGTTCTACGCCAACGATTCTACTCATATATTATTTATTTTATGTAGTTTGTTTATATATTTCTATGTAGAAACTGAAAAATTTGATTATTTTTAGTCAGGGCCTGCCTTCTCTCCTAAAATGGAGGCGTCATACGTCACAGTTTGAAATTTTATCCTATTCTGATCAAAAATCTTTGAACTGTCGTCCATCAAGCAACTCCAGCGATAGTCCGTTTCGTCTATCTTCTGTCGAACTTACAGAGCTGATTGAAGTAATCGGTGAGATAAAAAATAAGTATTCCTGTGGAATAGACGGATTTGCGATGAAACTCATAGAAAATTTACCATTGTCAGCACACAGAGCCTTGATAGATGCAATAAACCTGTCATTTTTTAAGAGGTATATTTCCTGATTGTCTTAAAACCGCTATGGTGGTGGATACCATTATATAAGAGTGGCGATACTAATGATCCATCAAATTTCAGGCCAATATCATTGCTGTCGACTTTCTCTAAGATAATCGAGAAACTTGTCAAGAAGCGACTCCTCAGTTTTCTCCAAGTAAACAACATAATCACGACCCAACAGTTCGGTTTTCATCCATCAAAAGGCACATCAGATGCTATATTCTCTTTTCTCGAAAATGTTTATTCACAGCTTAATAACAGTAGAGCTGTTGCCGCAGTATTTTGCGACTTGTCCAAGCCATTTGATTGCGTGGATCACGGTATTCTTCTTAGCAAGCTCGAATTTTATGGTGTTAGAGGAGAGCCTATGAGCTGGTTCCGCTCATATTTGACCAACCGCAGGCAGCTGGTTAGATATGGAAATAGTGTTTCTGATAGTATGGATGTTGCCTGCGGAGTGCCACAGGGTTCCGTTTTAGGCCCCCTTCTCTTTCTTTTGTATATAAATGATATTACTACTATTAAATTAAGGCGACAGTTTACACTATTTGCGGACGACACTTCTGTGGCATGATAAAAATGTTGATGTGGTGAAAGAGTTCATACAAGGTGATTTAGCAAAGGTGAAAGATTGGTGTGATTCTAATTACCTTTCATTTAATTTTACAAAGACAAATATTTTATGTTTCAATTTTGAATTTGCCGATTTAGTTTTGGCAAATAACCCCATAAGCAGGGTAAATTGTATCAAGTTTTTGGGAGTCCATATTGACTTAAAGCTTAAATTTAAAGAACATATTAAGCAACTGGGTAAGAGGGTTTCATCTGGCTGCTATGCTTTAAGGGTTGTGTCATGAGCGATGGGATTGAGGGTTGCTAGAAATGTATATTTTTCTTTAGTGGAGGCTCATCTGCGATATGGCATAGCTTTCTGGGGTACCTGTAGCCAGACTCTTTTTAAAAGTATTTTCGTACTGCAAAAGCGGGCTGTGCGTTACTTGTCCGGAGTTGATGCTAGTGTCAGCTGTAGACAGTTATTTATAAAGAACGGAATACTGACGCTTCCATCGCTTTTATCTTTTTATCTTAGGCTTCGCTGCTCCTCTCATACTTATCCTACGAGATTGGTTCAAAGGGTGCACTTGCCTATACCGAGATCTGCTTTGTTGAAAAAATCACTTATTTATGAGAGTCAAAAAATGTATAATCATTTACCACCACAATTGACAGCGATGGAAAATTATAAAAAATTTAGAGGAGGAGTCAAGCGAGTTCTTTTAGAGAACGCTTTCTGTTCCCTTCAGGATTATTTTACAGACACCTGGTAAAATTATTGTCTCATATGTTTTATTTGTTTTTGGTTCTTAATATAATGTATATATGTGTATTTTTTAATGTTTGTCATTTTTATTTTTATTGGTTCTTTGTAGAATGTTAGATACTATTATTGAAATTTGTTTTTATTTATATAAGTATTATGAATTGACTTTGTCTATAAGATTGTACAATTTTCTTAATGACAATAAAGTTATTATTATTATTATTATAGCTATGGCATCCTGACGAGATAATAATTTTTAACTCACTCGTAATATGAATACACATATTGCTTGTACCTATATAGATAGCGAAGTTATTAGTTTCAGTTTCATGAAAAATGTTTATTATTTACACCAGAAATACGTATTTCATTTTTAGTGTAAATAAGCATTTTGTTTGAAATATTTGTCTGTCAGTTCATATAGGTACAGGATGACTAGAAAACGACTCAACAAATTTTAACCAAATTTAGTACAAAAATGGAAAAATAATATTGAAAAATGTTAAATAATAAACGTACCTATTTGGTGAAATAAACTAAGTAATTTCACTGAAAAAATCCTAAAGTTGTCTTTGAAGTCCTTTCTTGGTCAGCTTGAACTAGATGAATTATCGATTAATGTAATTGTCGAAAACACTAAGGTAATTCTGGTTCACATAACACTATAACCACCGTAGATATAAAAATAAGTAGTGTCACAGGCTGTCGGCCGTTTCATCTTTCGGTTACAAAGCGCTTGCCGACGAACGTGCTGGGAGTGACATGTACGAGGTCACATATCGCAAAATGTTTACGTTACACGGCGATGATATACTACGGGGTCTACAAAAAAAATGCTTGAACATTTTAATTTAAGCTGTAATTTTATTTTACGTTAATAAAATACTTACTTTTTTTATTAATTATTATTATTAATTAATTAAAATTATGTATTAATCAAATATTTTTAAACAGTACTACTAATATTAAAAAAGAGTAACGGGAATATTTAAAATATTAATTAACGATTTCACATTTAAAATCATAGTTTAAAAAGAACAGCATTCATACAGAATAAACACAATATTAAAAGCAGTACTAGGCTCTATTTTTAACTACCTTAAAAGCAATTAATAATACCAGACTAGAATAAATATACAGTAATGCCTATATTATAATAATAATTGTACAGCGTGTCCGAATAAGCTGTCCTTTGTCGATTGTGGATTTATGATGCTAAATAAATTACATTATGTAATAAACAGCCTTTTTAGCAAAACCAATACTTAGCTCATATGATAGTTAGTCCTTGTACTGAAATGGCAACAATTTTAGACAACACGTAACGTTAGGGAAAGAATAAGTGCAAACAAAATACATACTTTAACATTTCCCTAATGTTGTAATCCCGCATAGAGCAAGCGAGAGCCAATTTTATTAAAATGCGGAATCTATTAACTGACAGAACACTCAATTTAAACATCAGATATAACTTCCTTAGATGTTATGTGTATTCCACGTTACTGTATGAAGTCGAGGCCTGGCCGCTAAAAGTCAGAAGTATTAACAATCTGGAAGCATTTGAGATGTGGGTGTATCGCAGAATGCTGCGTATTCCATGGATCGCTCATATCACCAATCAAGAGGTCTTACATCGGATGAACAAGGATCAAACAATTCTCGAGACCATAAAAAAGAGAAAGACTGCTTACCTTGGCCATGTCATAAGACAGGACAAGTTCAGATTCCTGCAACTGATTATGGAGGGCAAGATTGAGGGAAAACGTGGTCCTGGACGTAGACAGTGCTCTTGGCTGAAAAACATAAGGGATTGGACAGGCGTAGACTCAAACTCCCTGCTGAGAAGAGCCCCAGACAGAGATGAATTTGCTGATCTTTATTGAATGGAGAAGGCACTTCAGGTAGAACAATGTTGTAATGTAATGTAATACAGGGTCCGCAAATATTATGTAGGAAAGCATCAAGTATCGATGCGCTTTTCGTCAATAATATTAGTGTATTCTGGAGACAATCAAAATGGATGGATAACCAGCGAGAATAAAAAAAAGTGTATAACGAAGTTTATTATAAATATATATTTATTATAAGTGCTTTGATATTTTTGTTATAATGTTATTGCGATTATTTTCAATCATTTATCGTTTAAATTCCTAATTTTAACTATTGGATCGGTCGGATCCACTATCACTCCCAACAACAACACGAGTTTTATAAAAAATTGCCTCTGTACTCAGGATACTTTTATTTCAATCTTCTTCCCTCAAAGATAGAAACTGTGCAAATATCAGCATTTTCAAAAATTTATTAAAAGAGTTCCTTATAAACGGTGCGTTCTACAGCCTACAGGAATTTACCACCTCAGTATAGTGTTGTTAAGCTGTGTCAAGAGTTTGTTGTATATGTATAAATATGTATTTTGTATTTTTATTTATATTTTCAGTTTTCATTAATTTATGCTCAATGTTTTTTGTGTTTTGTATTTTGACGTGTCTCTGTACAGAATCTATGTACTTTTGAAAGACTAATAAAGATATTATTATTATATTATAATTATACCCAAGTAATAAGCCGTAATTTCCAGTTCAAATAATACTTTGTTATTATTGTCCAAAGATAAACTTATAACTATATAAAAAAAATCGAAATCTTAATAATTATTTAATATACAACAAAATATCCAAACGGTATATCATCAAAGCGTGTATAACAAAGGACAGGCGGTATATATGATCTAGAGCAGACTTACTGAGAGCGGTGGAGAAGCAATAAGGGAGGTAAATGGGCGGGGACTCACTGTGACCCTTCTAGTCGTAGTATATTTTCGATGCTATAACGTAGGTGGCGATAGCTAAGAGACGCCAAAAGATTGTGGAAAAAATAAGGCGAGAAAGACATCTTAAAGATATTCAGTATGACCATTCACAAATGTAAAATTGGAGTAATACAGGAACATTCAAATTACTCACACAGCCACTCTCATGCACTCACTTTTTCATTAACTAACGAAATATTATTAAACCACTATGAATAAATTCCTGCCACACCTAGAACAGAATTTAATTACACACATTCTCCTGTTACAGACCATTCAAAAAATTCGCAAAAATCCATGTAAAATATTATATAAACCTACGTAGACATACATTTTGATAGCCCTCTCTACCTATTATAGGGCTAAAATATATGTAGTGTATAACATGGGATATAACCGGGAATATTTTTTAATAAAACTGAATAAATTCCATGTATTTGCTTTGAAGTATGTGTATATTCTAGCAGAACAAAAACAAAAAACACTGAAATAAAATCTACCTACATATACGGTTTTGTTAAATATGCTCGCTATGAAATTCCTGATATTAAAAATTAATACAAATATCTCCACCCAATAGCATATGTTCATTAAGAGCTGAGAAAAATAACGTTAATTCAACTATATACAGTGTGTTCCGAAAGGATGGTGCCAAAAAATTCATTAATCATCTCTGGTATCTTTTGTTTTAGTTAATTTTATTTTTCGCGCACTTAAGGCAGAGACGTCACGTGAGGCCACATGCTAGTACGCAATGGCACTGCTCGTGAAAGTAATTATTTTTTTTATTACTTTTACAAAGACATAGGTATTTAAATACGTCCTGTATACGTCACGTTTGCACAAAACACAACGAAAAAGTTTGGGTAAGTAAATGAATAAAAAAAAAAGAGAAATATAGCACCAAAAGCAATCAAACAACTTTCTTTTGCAGAAAACTTTTTCTAAATTCGAGACACAGTCCATAACATTAATGACTTGGCCGGAAGCGACATACCAACAGACATGTCACTTCCTGACCAGAATAATAGGATTCATAGACGTGCAATCCAACAGCAATAAATGGGCTAACAGAATAAACAGTTGAACTTATCGGTGGCGGTTCTATAATAATCCTGCAAGAATTTCACACAGATTAAAGTTTATTTTTGACTCAAATGAAATAGAAGAAACTGGGACAATTTTTACTTGCATGGGAACCAAGTTAGTGGCGAATTTTTGCCACGTAGGGCCTCCTTAACGGGAACAAACCGATGGAAGTGTGATGACGCAAAATCTTCCAGCACAGTTTTTGAAAAATTTTATAATAATCTGTGGCGTATGCAGCCGTGGATTATCGTTAATCAAAATCACACTTCTACGTGCTTATGAATGCTCAGACAGGTTGTATGAATCCCATACCCTTAACACCTTCTGTAATTTACAATAGAACTTGACATGGTCAGGTATAGTTTATCTTTGCAAATGATATCATCAAAATTTCGTATTGATTGAGTAGTTTTTCCCAATTCTGCATTGTATGTGTTCGACAGGAGTCTGCCCTCATAAAACGGTACGGATTTGCATCGTATTTCCGAAACATTTGTTTCTATGTTAGAAAAAAGAAACATTCTACGTCTATGACTATATTATTTTATTTTCCTGCACTGCTCCTGGTAGTGTGTATGTGAGAAATGGTTATGATAGAAAGCAGGACCATCACTTACAGCGAGGGAATTGACTGGCACTAGAAACGTGTTGAAATTCTATAATAACTCGCTAAAAATGATTTTAGTAGAGTGGCAGGAGTAGAAAGAGATGCCACAGTGTCAAACGAGGAAAATAGAAATATATAAGCAGGAGTCGACAATTTAAAGAGGGAACAATATCGATAAAATTGGATGATATTTAAAGTGTATCGATTTCACCTTTAATCCATTAATATAATTTTGAGAATGACAAAAATGTCAACCAATCCTAGTTGTTTTACGGGTATACTAACAAATAATCAAAGATTAAAGTTAAATCGACGGGTTCATGTTCCAAATATCAAAATATTGCTCCATTAAATCCATATACAGATGCAACAGGCTTATTAAGGACTCAAATAATTTTGGTTCTAAGATTATTGACGCAGAAAGCCCATAAAGAGGTACTGAAAGAAAATAATCTTTTCTCACAGTCGTTGTACCTTGATAGCATTGGTTAACATTGGGCACAGTTGCCTTAAGAGGCATCTTACTACAATGATTATGGAAGATCATACATGAAGACAACATGAGATAGATACATGCTCTATTGGGTGGGTTGAAAAGGCTTAACAGTGCCAAACAAGGGGGTAGAACAATTTAGAAATGGCCGTGAAAGTGTTCTTCCTAGTGACTCGTTGTTGTTGAACTGATAACTGAAAAAGTATCTCCAAATGTTCAAACTGGTCATAAAATCACGCATACGAAGCTGTAATCAAAACGTGCACGATATGGTTGCCAAAATAACTTACAGATAACCACAACAAAGAAAACGAGGCCTCCAATATGAGATGCCACATCCTCGATCAGGCAAGAAATTGATGGGTAAAAATAGCTCCGAAACCAATCAAAAGAGTGTTATGCTAAGCACGATGGGACAAGTGCGTATAAGTGTTAAAGGGCATTATGTTGAAAATTAGGCAAATAATTGAATAAACAGTTTTTAAGCAGCAATAATGTGTCTAATTAATTACTGAATGACCCTCCGTCATAGACAATGAATTATAAAAAATTCAGACAGCTAATGAATATTAAATAACCCAAGACGACCCCCATGCTCGCAACAAAATAATAAATCTGTGCTGTGAGAAAAGTGTACGCATACAATTCATTCATTTTACATTTTTATTTAATTCTTTGTTTTTGTCTATCCTATAAGTTATATAGCTCTGCTGCCGAATGTATTCTTCTTCTGTGCTTTTGTCCGTGTCTGAATTATATTGTTTTTTGTTTCTGTTTTTGAGCTTTAGCCTTTGTTTCATTACGAAAGTGTTATCAGAGATGAAACTTTAATGGAATTACAAAAAATCTTTGTCAAGTGAAGTGAAAACACAGTGTTTCAAGAAAGTAGGGCTTGATATGTTTCGTTTTTTTTTCCTGTTTTAACAAACAATAGAATTATGTCTCGGATATAAAATAGCGAAAGATTATGTGTAGGATTATGAAGGAAATATGTGAGGTTTGCCTATAAAAAAATGAAACTATTGTTTTTAAATATTTTATTTTGAATTTATAGACTGATACCTTCTTCTTCTTAAAGTGCCGTGTCCTCGCAGAATATTGGCGATCAGTCGCATGATCTTCACCTTGGCCAAAGCCGATCTCAAGAGTGTCGTGGTGTTTACTCCATACCATTGGCGAAGATTTCGGCGACCAGGACCACGCTATCCCTCAATTTTTCCCTGAACAACAATGTGGAGCAATTCATATTTCAGATTTCTCATTACGTGGGCAAAGTACTCCAGCTTTCTTCTTTTTATGGTAGCAAGTACCTCTCTTTGTTTATTCATAATCAATAGAACCGCTTCATTCGTCACCCTGTCCATCCACGATATCCTCAGCATTCTTCGGTAAGTCCACATGTCGAAAGCCTCAATTCTCGTGCACATTGTTTCAGTGAGGGTCCATGCTTCTATCCCATAGAACAATATGCTAATGACATAGCAACTCTTAGAGCTTTGTTGGTAAGCACTTTAAACTGATAGATCAAGTCGAGATATATCTTTATATGAATCGGCATACGTAGAGCTTCAAAATGAGCTATCTCTACGTCTAGCTGCTGACCAATTTCGTATATCTCATGTGTCTTTGATGAGGTACAAGCGAAAGATAGACGTGAATTGAAAATGGTATGGCGGGAGAAGACTGGTTTTCTCGTTTCATATCAAGACACCGTGACTTATCAATACGAGCACTACAGGCAACCAGTTTATCCAGAGCAACGCAATGTTGATGAAACTGGCGTAACAACAGTCCAGAAACCAATGAATTTCAAAACACTACTCCATCAACTTCTCGGAGACTAGAAAATTTTGAAATTTCCGAAAATACTTTAGACAAATCAACCACCCAAAATGAGACTTTTTCACCAGAAGCTGTTAGGTGTTTTGTAAAAGGTCCACCACGAAAGGTGGCAGCAAAAGGAAAGAAAAAAAGAAAGTCCAAACTGGTACACCAGAATACCTCATAAGCAGAATATTGGGTTAATTTTTGTTGTTGTTATGAAGTTATGAGGCAATTTTGTTATAGTTCCTACTTGGTTTTGAATATTTTTTGTTGACTAATAAATGAAAATAAACAATATATTGTCCCCATTACCATTGTTTCAATTGACCGTTGACCGGGATCGTTTGTAACATTATGCATCATCTCTTATTTCTTTTGCATATTCCTTTCCTGCATTATCAATAGTCTAACTTAACTGCTAGGTTAAGTATATCAAACTCCCAGCTATACGTGAACATAAATTTAGAATCCTTTCCATTCAGTTTCTAGCCAGAAAAAAATTATTTGTAAAAAATGGTTCAATTGACCCCGGTCTCCCCTACTTTACATTTTTTGTTCAATTCTGGACTGATTTTTCTTTAGTCTAAAATTACTGTAAGCTGCAAAGAATACTATAACTATAGCTTAAGAACATCTGCAGCTTTATGTTCATGTTTATCTTTACAAACCGAACAAATTGATATATTTTGAGGTTCGTAAAGATACTTTTCAAGGTACAACACTGGGTTATACCCAAGTTTCCAATTAATTAAAAACGTATATAGCGACATTTATTCAAGTCTCTTTTTATCTTCCTATTTTGTGTATAATTTTATTTCTTTTGCTCGTGTTTGCCCGAAAGAGGAAAACATGCTGTTTAGAGCGCCTGAAAACAGTATGTCACCAAAGATTGATTACACTATTCTTGGGAAAAATTTCCATTAACAAGATGAAAGCAATTACAGCTCTACCTGAGTGTGTGCTTACAAAATTGAGATTTTTTTAGAAAATTTACACTAGAAGGACGGTGAAAAGAAGAACGTAGATTGTATAATTTTGGAACGTATACTTTTCTGTAACATTATCAGTAAATAAATTTCTTTTCATAATCAAAAACAAGATTAAGACCAGCCGAGAAACATCTGCCAGCTTTCTTTAGGCAAGACAAAAATTATTCAGCCAACTGATTTAATATCGGACGTGGTCAAACGATAGCAAAAGGCCGGTCCGAGGGCCATGCCAAACTGGCAAAGAACCAATGCCAACATTTATTTGCAAACACATCAAAAGAGAGAATATTATAGCATCTTTTTAATTCTTGTCTTTGTTTATCTAAACCGTTGCTTAAGTTTTGTTCTAATTATTGTCTTTGATCGACCAAACCATTCTTTATTTAATTTTTGCTACTTCTTGCTTTACATCGTCTATACTTCTGTCACCATTGATTTAGTTGGTTTCTTCGTTCTTTCTTTATTTGCTCTTTCATTTCTAATTGTATTTGTTCAAATTGTCCTTCTTTCTTTTCAATGTAGAGTCTTTGGGCCAATTCTTCAAGTCATTTGCAACGTTTTTGCAGCATAAAGAAGGAATCGATACTATTTTTGTTTAAAGACTCCACTATTATAGTATTTCAATATCTATACCGAGGGCTTGGTTCTGTTTCGATACTCAGAGTTTTGGTACCTGTTTCGGTTTCGTGCCTTTAGTTTCGATACCGCTTCCATATTCAGATGTCGGTCCTACTAAGGTTTCGGTCCATGTCGGTTGTTAGGTTCGTTTATTGAAGTTTCGTTACATTTCGGGTATCAATTCTATACCAAGTTTCGGTTTCAATCCCTGCTGTTCAGCTTCACTTTTCTTTGCTATTCGCTTTGTTTTCTTTAGTCTTGTTTCTCCACTCACAATCCAAAATATGCGTACATCTTAGGTATATAATATCTGGTTCTCAATATTTTTTTATATTTATATAGGTATGAGGATAAGTAGATCGTAAGTGTGCTTTCATGTCTCACAAAGAGAAAAAAGGGCTCCTGCTAATTATTTATTTTACTTTTCAATAATTCCAGGGTGTTTCCCAACTTCAAAGTATACTTATAGGTACAAATAAACAACGACTTTTTCGCTTTTTCAGCTGGATTAAATATTAAATCAAGTCATGCTTTTGTTGCAGTTTCCACAACGACAAAAGACGACGGCAAACCGGGAAGTACATCCCATGAAATTGTAAAGGTGAAAAGACAAAAACCAAAACCGGCGTCGCCAAACAGACAGGGTCCTCAACAATGTCAGGTGGGTATGATTTATTTGCTCTTTTAGTACTCATAAATGAGCATCTCAGGGTTTTAAGTGCGTTTATATAGCTTTTTCCTTATTTTACATGCTGGTGAGTTGTTTAGAAATTAAAGCGAGTACGAGGGTTGTTGTTCATGTCACTTTTTAACGCAAACTTTCCGGTCCAGCAGAATTACATAGATTTGGAGCATCCGAATTTGGCGGGATCTCCTCTAAGGTAGGAAAATGCATTCCTTTTGAAAACGTGTGCAAGGAGAATTGGGTTTCCCGTTGGATAAGCAGTACCTCATCGATTGAACCCAAAACTAAACGTCAGTCGTCGGTTTGAGGTTTGAGTAGTCAAAGATAAAAGACATCCGTTCCCGAAATGTCTCAATGCACAAATCCATAAATCTTCGTGGAGAGAGAAAGACAAAAGTAAAGCCAACGCTCGTGACAGTATCAACAAATTTATCGTGTTCTCTGACAGCAATAGGTACTTAGGTACCTACTAATCACAAGAATGTTCGATAACAGGTAACTAGAACTTGTAAATGCCTCCGAAAATCGTGTTCCAGGTAAATTGCCAACAAAAGTTTGAAAAACTTATTACTTATATGACTTTGCACTGACAATATTATATGTCCAATAATTGTGACCGTAACTGCAAAAGCAGTAAAATCATATATAGTAATACGTCCCAGTTGCTTTTGGGAATGTTTAATAAAACATTTCATTTGTGTACTCCTTCCTCTATATGTGTATGGCATTCCCTGTTTCACATTTTAGACAATAGAAGCTGTATGGGGGAGTTTGGAAAGACCGCCGCGTTACTCGTGTTGGTCAGCCAGGAGTAGTAGTAGAAATGAAATTGGCATTGGTATTTAATGAGTACAAAACAGCAGTTGTTTGTTGTTATTGTTTATTGTGTTTCTGTTTTATTGTATGGTTATTACCAGAGGTAACTTTGCGTGGAAACAATTTCAACTATAGATGCATCAGTTTAGAAATTAATTTTGCTGAATATAGGAAGTTACAAATCCTTAATTTCTGTTTGTAATAAGAACTGTTGAATTTGGTTCAGCTTCGCTTTTACGACATCATTAAGTACTAACTAAAGAAAATGTATAAGAATTTGATGGTTAGCTAATAAGTGATGTTTTATACTATAATGATGTAAAAAACAACAAACGTTATGCACCCTGTAGGCACAAAATATACCTAACTACTATGATCGTGAACGTATAATACAGGATTCTCCCTTACTTATTGTTTTAAGGGGGGCGAAGGTGGCGAAATCCAGACACAGATAAATAATAACCTGTTTTGTTTTCACTAAACATAATTTAACACCAGTCAAATTCATAACACTGTATATATAGATTATTAGTATCACAAACTCTATTAGCACAAATATCTAACACTGTTTTTAAACACTCAATTTGAAATTTGATGCAGGTCAGCTATTTAACGCCAAAAATAAAAAATGTTTCTTGGTTGTCAGTTTGTCTTTTTCCGACTACTTGATTTTGACAAATTCACTGGCGGGAGATTTAAATAACATTTGATGAATGCTAAAATATTATATGTGAAATAGAATCCTTTACATTAGATAAAAAAACTGGATTCAATAGCAAATTATCTGCTAAACTTCAAATAGGTATATAAAATCTATAATGCAGACCAGGTAATATGTATTTTTAAAAAATTGTATGTAATTTTTCAACACAGTTTAAGTGAGACGGCAACACCGTACTTATACACAACGCCAAATTAAATAATAGACCTGTCAAATTTGTCTATAGCAAGTGTATCAATACAATGCAGGGTAAAGGTAATATCAACATCATAAACCATAGAGGTACATTTACCTAAACAAAACTATACTGGCCAACGTTAGTACGAACGTAATACCACAATATAATAATACTAATTCTCTTTGCCATCGTTTACTGTATCTAAGACATCTTATAAAATTCTACAAGTAAGTTATTAAACAGACTAATTCACTGTTAGCATGGAGCTGTACTTATACCGACCCTATATCATAGGTTATACAGAAAGTGTCGCCATCTGGCGGGGAAAATTCATTTTAGCGTCTAGATAGCGCGTTTTTCGTTTTACGATGTATTTTATTAAAATTTCAAATTAAAATTTTGTTGAATGTTTCTAAATTAGTCAACAAAATTTTATCAAAAATTTAATGCATGAAATCCTCTGAATTGTGCGTTACTTATTATGGAGAATCCTGGAAGAAACGTGGTGAGTAGTACAAAATATTTTTCGTGACGCCAATAATGGACGCGAATCATATTTATGGTGTTATTATTTGAACAACTGGTATTAATTTGTGCTCGTACTTTTGGATCAACGAAATCTGAATATCGTCCCGAAAACTTCGCTTGTTTTATATGGCATAACCATTACAGTTTTTTGTTTAAATTGCAGGTGTGTGCAAAAGTTTTTGGAAACGCATCGGCACTAGCAAAGCACAAGTTAACACACAGTGATGAGAGGAAATACATTTGTACTGTATGTGGAAAAGCATTTAAGAGACAAGATCATTTGTAAGTAATACTTCCATACCTAGTAGAAAATGTAGCTAAGTGAAGTTTAAAATAAGTTGTGATGCAAATATTTCTTAGGAATGGTCATATGTTGACGCACCGGAATAAGAAACCATACGAATGTAAGGCGGAAGGCTGTGGAAAAAGTTATTGTGATGCAAGATCTTTGCGAAGGCATACGGAAAATCACCATAGCGGCAGCGCCTCGACTGTGAACAATACAACAATGTCCCCTGCTCAGGTAAATAAGACTACATAGTATTAATACAATTATATTTCTTTCTTTCTCTAAAGGGTGCTGCTTCTGGAGACGCTGCTTCGCCGCACGGTTCTAGTTGTATTCAGTACGCACCACCTCCGAGTACTTCACCTTCAACGTCTTCTACGAAGTCTGAGGGCAAGAGTCAATTACAGCAGCTGCTTTCTACAGAGCCAGCTAATAAGGTAGGTAGTTATATTAGTTCAATCTGCTTCTATATTAGGGTAGGTAGGGCATTCAACTTCCCACGTCTAGTAGGAACGCTCCAGTGCGAAGCTTGTTTCCAGAGGGTCCTCGAGTCTGAACTACATTCTTCCACTGTTCTCCGTATATAAGCCAGCATTCCTCACATAATTTCTCAGTTCGACATAATACTGCCTTGAAGTACTTGTTCTACTTTTCAGATATTTTTTATTTGAATCATTTTTTTTATTGCGGCGGGGGATTCCCATGTAGAAATCAAGTCCGCTTAGAAATCTCCAATGATGCCTCTATAGCGGCCTATACACATGCAGGCAAGTGTTAAGACTTGCCTGTACAGGTCGAGACACGCGAGTAAGTGCGAATGTGTATGTCTCAAAACTCACGCCGCGTTCAGTTCCAAGCGCGGCTCGAAGCGAATCAGATTGCGTCTGATTTTTAGAGCAAGTGCGAAGGCAACTTGTCAGTGTATGTTCAGTTTTTTGTTAGGTTTCGCGCCAAGACTGTTTCTACGTGATTTTCGTGGCAGAATAGTCGGCTGAAAAAAAATGGCAAATTCTAGACTATCAAAGAAACACGAAGACATTATGAGGGAATTCATAGAATTATACAGGGTGAGTCACGAGGAACTGTACATACTTCTACCAAAAGTAGAGGCACATTAGTGGATCATCAAATGACCATTAAAAACTGTCTCCTTGTTTTGATTATTAATATACAGGGTGATTTATGGATATTCACCAAAACAATGTTTCGTCATATCTTTTCAATGATTAAGTCGATTTATCTCATTTTTTTATAAAAGTGTGTATTGGTGTCTGGCAACTAACTGACATATTCAGAATTGAGAAAATCCAGCTCCGTCTTCGAGAAAATTTGTGGAACTGCTTCATATTCAATACTTCACCCTGTATATGATTTTTCAAAAGTCTGATATAATTTTTTCAGAGGGCATAAATAGACAGTTAGACCTGAGTATTTGAATTTTTTGTTACACTCACCTCACATTTCCAATTAAAGATTCATTTTAGAGCCAAATTGAAAATTGGCAATAATGAAGTATCTTACTGTATAATAATGTTTAGTTATTAAAAAGAAATCTTCAAAATAGACAGAAACGACACACACTGTGTCCAGTACGGTAAATACCATAATTTGAATTGATTTACAGGGCCGGATTTAAAAATCTGGGATATCTGGTTCATCCCAATAATTCACCCTGTATGTAACTTTTTCCACCCGTAATCGACAGAAAACAGATAAAAAATGTTTGTAATAATCGTTTAGTTTTCTTATTTGTTTGAGGAAAACTCAGGTGTCTAATTATTTTAATCGGAATGAAATGAACAAGCCAGGGAAATGTTTATTCATAAATTAAGAAATAAAATAAAAAACAATAGCCTAACAATAAAACAGTTTTAACAATGTGGAACAAAGTAAAAGCAATTTAATAAACATTACGATTATAAAAGATGTTTAAAATGAAATCCATCTGCCTCAATACACTTTTCTTGACGAATGTATAAATGTGTAATGGATTTTCTGATTGTCAGTGGGTCATTTCTGATAATATTGCAACAGTGAATAATTCTGCGTTAATGAGCTGTTGTGTTTTATAATCGTAATGTTTGATAAATTGTTTTTTACTTTGTTCCACATTGTTAAAACTGTTTTATTGTTTGGTTATTGTTTTTTTATTTTATTTCTTAATTTATGAATAAATATTTCCCTGGCTTGTTCATTTCATTCCGATTAAAATAATTAGACACCTGAGTTTTCCTCAAACAAATAAGAAAACTAGATTATTACAAACATTTTTTATCTGTTTTCTGTCTATTACGCGGGAAAAATTTACATACAGGGTGAATATGAACTAGATATGCCAGATTTTTAAATGCGGCCCTGTAAATCAATTCAAATTATGGCATTTACCATACTGGAGCACAGTGTGTGTCGTTTCTGTCTATTTTGAAGATTTCTTTTTAATAACTAAACATTATTATACAGTAAGATATTTCATTATTGCCAGTTTTCAATTTGGCTCTAAAATAAATCTTTAATTGGAAATGTGAGGTGAGTGTAACAAAAAATTCAAATACTCAGGTCTAACTGTCTATTTATGCCCTCTGAAAAAATTATATCAGATTTTTGAAAAATCATATACAGGGTGAAGTATTGAATATGAAGCAGTTCCACAAATTTTCTCGAAGACGGACCTGGATTTTTTCAATTCTGAATATGTCAGTTAGTTGCCTGACACCAATACACTCTTTTATAAAAAAAAATGAGATAAATCGACTTAATCATTGAAAAGATATGACGCAACATTGTTTTGGTGAAAATCCATAATTTACCCTGTATATTAATAATCAAAACAAGGAGAGATTTTTTAATGGTCATTTGATAATCCCCTAACGTGCCTCTACTTATGGTAGAAGTATGTACAGTTCCTCGTGACTCACCCTGTATAAAGAAAATCCGTGCTTGTGGAAGATAAAATCAAAAGAGTATTCCAATAAAATGTTAAAAGAAGAGGCATACAAAATTTTAGTTGAGAAGTTGAAAGAAATTAACGAAGATGCAGCAAAGGAAGACGTTATCAAAAAAAATGGAGTTCTTTCCGAAACGAGTTTAAAAAATGTATGGATTCCAATAAGTCTGGGGCTGGCACTGAAGAAGTATACAAAGCTACTTTGTGGTACTACGACCTCTGCTCTTATTTTTAAAAGATCAGGAAATTCCAAGAGAGCCAGTAGGTTTTGACATACCTAGAATACTTTCAACAACAAGAACGACACAAGAACGAAGGTGCACGAGCTAGCTGACACTGCAAGGATATCAGGGTAGTGTTTTTACCATTTTACACAACAATTGGGTATGCGAGGGCGCGTGAACTCACTGGCGACCAAAAACAACAACAAATTGATGCTTCAGAGGAGTGTTTGGCGCTGTTAAACCGCAATGAAATGGAATTCTATCGTCGATATGTGACAATGGATGCAACATGGATTCACTATGAGCAATCCACGAACCGAATCCAAAGCGACGCAACAGTCGGTCAAAAAGAGCCAAAATGACGTTTTCCTAGGTGGCATTCTAGTTTCACAGCAGTAGTGTCCCTATTTTATAGTAAAACCTCTATCAATAAAAATGTCCAAATTATTAAACAGGCCATAAAACACCCAAATATATTTCCTATCGCCGCTAGTTTAACCAAACAAATCGCCGCTTGTAACATTTGTGTCCTCTAATAGCAATTTAACAATATTAGTTGGACATTTATATTCTAAATAGCATCTAAAATCGTTCCTGCAACTGCCTGAATAGAAAGGCAGTTAACTGGGATTATTGCCTCTTTTTGTGTCGTCGATATAAATTTTAGCGCGGCACGACGAAAAATTGCCTTTTTTAAATTCCCCAGGTTATTATGGTTATAAGATGCAAATTGTTGGGCCATAGTTATGAGGTCGCAGCTAGTTTAGTCTGCATTATATTTTATGTGAACGGTGGAATTTACACAAAAATAGTGTATGGCAGTCGCTAGCTATAGGACGATGGCAACAATAATTGCTTTTTACAGTAAATTGATTTTGGGGTTGGAAAATTGTACAATAAATTGAATATGTATGTAGTTGCTCTATCGATCTTCTATCAGAAAGTTTTTGGGTTAAATTAAAGTTAAAGAAAATCCCATTATAGCGAACCCGACTTTCAAAAGGAATTTGAACAAATTGATCATTATTATATCTTACTATCAAAGCTAGATTACTTCAGATTCTCCTGAAATTTGTTAACCCTATGTTAGTCTTACTTATCCCAGAGGCAGCAGTTCGTACAGATTCAGAGTGTACGGTCGCAAAGCTTCATATCAACTGCAGGTGTCCCACAGGGTTCACATTTGTGACCTTTACTAATACTTGTATTTATTAGCGAGAGAGTTGACTCAATTCATCGTCGTAGGCTTCTTTTTGGTGATGATGTAATCGTGTAACGACGAAGCCGGTGACAGACCAACTTTGGATCACCATTCTATTATGTAAATATCGCAGAAAAGTTTAAATAATCAGTCTTGAAAGTGTTTAATGAAAATTCATCTGCTGTTTTGCATTGTCTTGTACTCTACATAGAATGGGATCTAAGCAAACGGGACGATTTGGGAACGCCTCCCCAGATAAAATTAGAGGGCATGCCATCATGGTTAGAGATCTGGAAGTTCGTTAGGGATAATCGACGGTTATTTTTTTAGCACTAAATTGGGAACGCAGTAATTGTGAATTCTGACCTATTTTCCTTTCTGCAATAGAGATCTAGAGGTCTTATGGCGATATTCTTCGGCCACCTCGTTCTATGAACGTTTTCTTTGGGGGTACTTAAAACCAATAGTGTTTCCAAGTAACCCCCAAGACTTCAAACGGTTTCGAGGTGAAAGGGCCGCAGTTCCCTTAAAATACTGCTGAGCAACTCTTTACAACAGTATTTCCACTCGTATGGATGATTTTTTGAATGTTTTCCCATTTACAACCAAATCAATCAACTGCTGGCGACGCTTGAGCTATTGATAACGTAAATCATCGGTTATTGGTTGGCTTTATCTGGGAGGAGAGTTATTTGTAAAATAAATCCAAAGACCGATTAATGTTCAGTTTCAGCTTCAACTTATTAAATTTAAGTTTTTTCCATTGTTTCCACTTTTAAAATGTGGCTACTATAAAGTTTTGTAATAAACTACACCAAAAACCTTGAGATATCACACATAAACCTTTGACAAATTACCATAAAAACTTCAAAATTACAGCATCCATCAACAGTGAGCAACGATCCAGGTATATGCACCGTAAAAATCCAACATTTTGTCTCCTGTCGTCCTCTTTCAAACACAAAAAATGCTGCGCTACTTCTGCTCATGAATCTTTATGAAAAAGTCTTTTAACTTTGTAATTGGAGTGGTACACAAAGATGTAAAAATGTATCCGGCGTTGTTTGAAAAATCACCGTCGATTTTTCTACGTCCTTCCGCGAGTGCTTTTTTCCTGAACTTTTTTCCTATTTTGCAACCTTCTAAAAGAAAAATACACCTGGCAGTAAATCAGCCTGAAAAAAAAAGTAGAGACATTGCGATAGTAAGACAGGGAGAATGTAGAATGGGGTTGGTAATTTGTAACGCTTAAGAAAATAATGTGCGCTGCTGGACGGAAAGTAATCCTTCTACTAATGAATTCAATGGACAGGGTGTGTTTTTAAACACCCGAATGAAGGCACTCAATAATATATTATATTTGATTCTTTCAGTCGTCGCATAGTAGTAATAACGATGGACTCACCAAGCAACAGTTGGATCTCATTCACCAAATCATGGAGCAAACGCAACGGCAATCACAGCAAGCAGCAGCAAATAAGCAGTCAGTCAATGTCAAATCATCTGCAAAGCATAAAACGGGCGTCAAGGATAAGCAACATAAAACAGCACAAGTATGAGTAACACTCAATTCTAATAGCTCGTGATATAAATTAAGCTCCGAAGTTTATCACTTTTACAGTTTTCAAAATTTTTTCTAGAGAAATTCCTAAAGATAGATTAATAGAGACCTACCATGCTCTAAGTTTATCTCATCAATTAGGCTGCGTTTGGCTTAGGTCTGCAGTTTTTGAAATTTTAACTTTTCGCCAGCACACCGAAAAAGTTATTAAACTACCCAGTCAATTAAATTAATTGCCAGGGATGGCAAGCAGGTGACGTTGAAAGAAATTGTGTGGACTTTTATCTTGCTTATACATATATATATATAAGCCCTATAGCTTTTAACGGATATAATCCCGATACAGCACAGCATCAGCAGCTTTTTCTATATTATCATTTTTTGTGTTATCCATATTTTTCAGTTTGAGGAAGTTTCTAAAATAAACAGGAAGCTACATGCTACTGCAGTGTATTGGAATTAAAGTTCCGCCTCAACATTTTGATATTATTAGGTTAGGAAAAGATTATGACAGTTTTTCCATTAGCAGCATAGCGACACCGTCATAAATCAATCGGTTATAAACAAGGACTACAAGTGAATAAATACTTGAATAAATAACTTGATACTTCAATTTATTGTTTTTTCAGAGCATATGAAAATGCTCAGGGTGACATATTTGGAAACTTAAATAATTCGCATGATGCCTTTGTGGATTTTGTTACACATATTATCGAGATCATCTTTCAAATAATCTTCGAGGAACTTTTATTGAATATTGAAAATATTTGTATACTCAAATTTACTTGAAAAATTTTTTTACAGCCTTAACTGTCTATAAAATTCTCCTATTTTGTATCATGTGACAAAAATCACCCAATCATGTCAACATTTAACTGATAACACCACTCAAGGATGTTTTCAATCACTATGACTCACCATAAATATAATTATTTTTAGTCAGGACCTGACTTCTCTCCTAAAATGGCGGCGTCATACGTCACAGTTTGAAATTATTTACTTCAAAGTGCCGACGTGGACTCGAAATGCTGTTTTTATTATGCTGTGCAAATCTACTTTTCCGACTGGCTGTCATAGAGATTTTTTAGCTCTCCATATCATATATGTAATATATGTATATATGGAGACTATTAGTTTCATGAAAAAAAATTTTTTTTAATTTCACCGGAAATACTTCATTTTGGTCATTTTATACATAAATAAGTAGTTTTAAAAAAATGTCTGTCTGTCTGTCTGTCTGTCTGTATCCACGAAAACGCAAAAACCGCTTAACAGATTTTAACCAAATTTGGTACAAAAATACTATTGGACATGGCAAGGAGCTGATTAGATTTTGGGAAACATTGAGCGTAGGCAAGGGGTTTAAAACAGGGTTCAAAAATAAAAAAAATTCATAGTTCTTAAACTTATCCGAAATACTGCATAATTTTTGACGCATTTAATTGAATATAACCTAAAATATTTAACATAAAATATTAGACCACATTGGCGTTCGAAAATAGTGTAAAATGGGGTAAAAAATATTTTAAAAAAACGTATTTCTTAAAAATAGCAGAAATATTAACTAGTTATTGATAGTTTTGATAGAATATAACCTATAAAATGTGTCATGAATAACTTACTTTCATAGGCGTTCGTAAATAGTGGAAAAGGGGTCAAAACATAAAAAATATATATTTCCTAAACTTATTCGAAATATGGAATAATTTTTCATAGTTGTGATACAATATAAGCTAAAAAATATTCCATAAAAGAATTGGTTCACACAGGCGTTCGAAAATAGTTTAAAAAAAGGGTCAAAAACGAAAAAAAAAACGTTTCCCAAATATACCAAAAAAATTGGCTAATTATATATAGCTTTGATATAAGATAACCTAAAAAATGCAGCATAAAATTTTTATTCACATAGGCGTTCGTAAATAGTAGAAAAAGGGGTAAAATAAAAAAAAATTAAAATGTAAAAAATTTTATATTTAACTAGATGAATTGGTGTTAAAAATACACGACAAAAATTAATGTACCATAGGCGTCCGTAAAAATTCTATAAAAGGGTCAGAAAAAATTTGTATCCGTGATAACTCAAAAACCACTTAACGGATTTTAACCACATTTGGTACGAAAATACTACAGGATAATTATAGGTGGTGATTAACATTGAGCGTAGGCAACGGGTTTAAAAGAGGTTTCAAAAATTTAAAAAATCATAGTTCTTAAACTTATCCGAAATATTGAATAATTTTTTATAGTTGTGATAGAATATAACCTAAAAAATGTTACATTAAAGAATTAGTTCACACAGGCGTTCGAAAATAGTGTTAAGAAAGGGTCAAAAACGAAAAAAAAAATGTTTCCCAAATATACCAGAAAAATTGGCTAATTATATATAGCTTTGATATAAGATAACCTAAAAAATGCAGCATAAAATTTTTATTTACTTAGGCATTCGTAAATAGTAGAAAAAGGGGTAAAATAAAAAAAATTAAAATGGAAAAATTTTATATTTAACTAGTTGAATTGGTGTTAAAAATACACGACAAAAATTAATGTTCCATAGGCGTCCGTGAAAATTCTATAAAAGGGTCAGAAAAAATTTGTATCCGTGATAACTCAAAAACCACTTAACGGATTTTAACCACATTTGGTACGAAAATACTACAGGCTATTTATAGGTGGTGATTAACATTGAGCGTAGGCAAGGGGTTTAAAAGAGGGTTCAAAAATTTAAAAAAATTATAGTTCTTAAACTTATCCGAAATATTGAATAATTTTTTATAGGTGTGATAGAAGTTAACCTAAAAAATGTTACATAAAAGAATTAGTTCACACAGGCGTTCGAAAATAGTCTTAAAAAAAAGTCAAAAACGAAAAAAAAATGTTTCCCAAATATACCAGAAAAATTGGCTAATTATATATAGCTTTCATATAAGATAACCTAAAAAATGCAGCATAAAATTTTTATTTACATAGGCGTTCGTAAATAGTAAAAAAAAGGGGTAAAATGAAAAAAAAATTAAAATGTAAAAAATTTTATATTTAACTAGTTGAATTGGTGTTAAAAATACACGACAAAAATTAATGTTCCATAGGCGTCCGTGAAAATTCTATAAAAGGGTCAGGAAAAAATTGTATCCATAATAACTCAAAAACCACTTAACGGATAACCTACAACATGCAGCATAACAATTTTGTTTACATAGGCGTTCGTAAATAGTAGAAAAGGAAGCAAAATAAATTTTATAATAAAACTAAAAAAAAATCAATTATTTTGCGTACAAGAATTTGGCCTAGATCTGAAATATAAAATATCTGCGTATAAATAGTGCCTCCAAAGAGAAGAAAAAGGCATAAAACCCGATACAAAAAAAAAAAAAAATAGCTGATGTCTAAAACAAAACAAAAATTTAGATAAATGACAAAAAGGTCATAAAATTATTACTTTTACACTTAAATATGGAGAGCTATTCGTGCCTCGAGGGCAACAGCTAGTTTGTTTATAAAAATTAACAATTTTATTGAATCGCGCCCTGAAACATTTCCTTAATACTACTTCAGTAGATCCTTGCAATACCCGTCGATAAAGATGGATAGCTTATACAAAACTAATCAACTTAAAGTTGGTATAAAAATTGAAACCTGTATTATCTCTTAGAGAAATATTTCTACCCACGGTTAAATAAACCTTATCTTTATTGTGATCATCTTTAAGCATCAGAGAAACATCTAGATCTGATTGATACGATTTAACAAAATATTGCATGTAACCGTCTACAATTTTTTCCTTCTATTTTCTATTTTTCAATAGCTCTTATAGTATTTATATTGTCCAGAATTATATAAGGCATATTGTAATATAAAACTTGCGTTAAATCCGGTTATATTACTTGTAGGATTGAAGACAGGGGCGTGCCAAATATTTTTCTATATCGAGGTTGCTTCAAATAGTAGAATGATACAATTTAAGTTGCTTATGTTGGCACTACTGCAAATCAAGCAGCTGTTGATTGATTCGTAGTGTCAAATGTCAGAAATTGAGATGTAACCACTGCACATGGCGTTAAAATTGTTCTGTTGTTCTACAGAAGTAAAAATGGTGTATTGAAGGTTTCGGGAGGATTATGGCGAACGATTCACTGCGTGTCGTCGTGAGAAAATATGTAGAGACCGAAAACACGGCCTTCGCATCATTTCGATATTTCTTATGGGTTGCCTTTGCCGGATTTTGCCCCAGGGCCTGCATCTCCATCTGTATCAAATGCAGATAATACAAGAAATGAAATCCAGAGCCCAAGCCAAGATATTGCTCAGATTTGGGAGTTAGGGCAGCAAACATTTAGTTCATATTTATAACCACCGTTTTGACATGATTTTAGACTGAGCGTCATGTAAAAATTATTAAAGTATGTTAATAAATAAAGCAGCCGCATATGGGAAGATGAAAATCCTTACGAGATACCATTATGTACCCAAACGTGACTGTTTTGTTCGGATTGTGGTCATGCGGTAGTTTCACATGGAGCATTGCAAAAATAATCATCTACAGCACTGACTATCTACGTGGTTACTGCATCCCTGGACCGTATGACGTCACTAGATGAATAACCCTTTAGATTTACTTATCATATATTTATTATAGGTGAACGGGATTTCATCCCGGTTTTTATTTAACGTCTATACGTGACTTTCTCTAACTACCCCCCTAAACTATTAAATATTTCATGTGGACCATCAGTAAACTTTTGCATTCAGTACCTACAGCTCTATAATTTCGCTCTATCGTAAAATATATTGAGCAGTGAAACCTAACAACTATTTATAGTGCTTTTATGACATTTTTGAGTTTCAAAAATATCCAACAAATATGAACATAATTTAGCTCGTAGTTCAAGAGAATTGTGTTCAATGTTATTGTAAATTTATGTGCCAGTTTCTCTATGACTCTATTTTTGCATGTGTTTATATTGTTTATCGGGTATGAATTACTTTTTCTGGAAGAATCAATATGGATATTATTATGGACAGTCTACAAATAGTACGGTATGCGGTATTCCAATAATATTACCAGGGCGCAGAGGGTGTTTTTCTAATAGCTTGAAACACACCTTGCCAATTTAGCCATCAGTACCTCTATGGCATCTAATTTGAAAAAAAGGGAACTTTGAATACAGGGTGATCAAGTTTCGACAGCAGAAACTTTAGAGAGAAAAAAAATGTCTGTCTGTCTGTCTGTCTGTATCCACGAAAACGCAAAAACCGCTTAACAGATTTTAACCAAATTTGGTACAAAAATACTATTGGACATGGCAAGGAGCTGATTAGATTTTGGGAAACATTGAGCGTAGGCAAAGGGTTTAAAAGAGGGTTTAAAAATTAAAAAAATTCATAGTTCTTAAACTTATCCGAAATACTGCATAATTTTTTACGCATTTAATTGAATATAACCTAAAATATTGAACATAAAATATTAGACCACATTGGCGTTCCAAAATAGTGTAAAATGGGGTAAAAAAGAGTAAAAAAACGTATTTCTTACAAATAGCAGAAATATTAACTAGTTATTTATAGTTTTGATAGAATATAACCTATAAAATGTGTCATGAATAACTTACTTTCATAGGCGTTCGTAAATAGTGGAAAAGGGGTCAAAACATAAAAAATATATAGTTCCTAAACTTATTCGAAATATGGAATAATTTTTCATAGTTGTGATACAATATAAGCTAAAAAATATTCCATAAATGAATTGGTTCACAAAGGCGTTCGAAAATAGTTTAAAAAAGGGTCAAAAACGAAAAAAAAAACGTTTCCCAAATATACCAGAAAAATTGGCTAATTATATATAGCTTTGATATAAGATGACCTAAAAAATGCAGCATAAAATTTTTATTCACATAGGCGTTCGTAAATAGTAGAAAAAGGGGTAAAATAAAAAAAAATTAAAATGTAAAAAATTTTATATTTAACTAGATGAATTGGTGTTAAAAATACACGACAAAAATTAATGTACCATAGGCGTCCGTAAAAATTCTATAAAAGGGTCAGAAAAAATTTGTATCCGTGATAACTCAAAAACCACTTAACGGATTTTAACCACATTTGGTACGAAAATACTACAGGATAATTATAGGTGGTGATTAACATTGAGCGTAGGCAACGGGTTTAAAAGAGGGTTCAAAAATTAAAAAAATTATAGTTCTTAAACTTATCCGAAATATTGAATAATTTTTTATAGGTGTGATAGAATATAACCTAAAAAATGTTACATAAAAGAATTAGTTCACACAGGCGTTCGAAAATAGTCTTAAAAAAAGAGTCAAAAACGAAAAAAAAAATGTTTCCCAAATATACCAGAAAAATTGGCTAATTATATATAGCTTTCATATAAGATAACCTAAAAAATGCAGCATAAAATTTTTATTTACATAGGCGTTCGTAAATAGTAAAAAAAAGGGGTAAAATGAAAAAAAAATTAAAATGTAAAAAATTTTATATTTAACTAGTTGAATTGGTGTTAAAAATACACGACAAAAATTAATGTTCCATAGGCGTCCGTGAAAATTCTATAAAAGGGTCAGGAAAAAATTGTATCCGTGATAACTCAAAAACCACTTAACGGATAACCTACAACATGCAGCATAACAATTTTGTTTACATAGGCGTTCATAAATAGTAGATAAATTTTATAATAAAACTAAAAAAAAATCAATTATTTTGCGTACAAGAATTTGGCCTAGATCTGAAATATAAAATATCTGCGTATAAATAGTGCCTCCAAAGAGAAGAAAAAGGCACAAAACCCGATACAAAAAAAAAAAAAAATAGCTGATGTCTAAAACAAAACAAAAATTTAGATAAATGACAAAAAGGTCATAAAATTATTACTTTTACACTTAAATATGGAGAGCTATTCGTGCCTCGAGGGCAACAGCTAGTTTCAGTTTACTTTCTTGGGGTGTTCGGTTCTTATAAAAAAAAAAAAAAAATTCTTCTTTTTTTGTTTTTTATAAGAACCGAACACCCCAAGAAAGTAAACTGAAAAGAATTAGAATAGCGGTTCAAGAATAACAAAAAAATAAATATATTAACAATTTTGTTGAATAGCGTCTTCAAATATTTCCTTAATACTACTTCAGTAGGTCCTTGCAATTCTCGTCGATAAAGATGGATACGTTATACAAAACTAATCAACTTAAAGTTGGTATAAAAATTGAAACCTGTATTATCTCTTGGAGAAATATTTCTACCCACGGTTAAATAAACCTTATCTTTATTGTGATCATCTTTAAGCATCAGAGAAACATCTAGATCTGATTGATACGATTTAACAAAATATTGCATGTAACCGTCTACAATTTTTTCCTTCTATTTTCTATTTTTCAATAGCTCTTATAGTATTTATATTGTCCAGAATTATATAAGGCATATTGTAATATAAAACTTGCGTTAAATCCGGTTATATTACTTGTAGGATTGAAGACAGGGGCGTGCCAAATATTTTTCTATATCGAGGTTGCTTCAAATAGTAGAATGATACAATTTAAGTTGCTTATGTTGGCACTACTGCAAATCAAGCAGCTGTTGATTGATTCGTAGTGTCAAATGTCAGAAATTGAGATGTAACCACTGCACATGGCGTTAAAATTGTTCTGTTGTTCTACAGAAGTAAAAATGGTGTATTGAAGGTTTCGGGAGGATTATGGCGAACGATTCACTGCGTGTCGTCGTGAGAAAATATGTAGAGACCGAAAACACGGCCTTCGCATCATTTCGATATTTCTTATGGGTTGCCTTTGCCGGATTTTGCCCCAGGGCCTGCATCTCCATCTGTATCAAATGCAGATAATACAAGAAATGAAATCCAGAGCCCAAGCCAAGATATTGCTCAGATTTGGGAGTTAGGGCAGCAAACATTTAGTTCATATTTATAACCACCGTTTTGACATGATTTTAGACTGAGCGTCATGTAAAAATTATTAAAGTATGTTAATAAATAAAGCAGCCGCATATGGGAAGATGAAAATCCTTACGAGATACCATTATGTACCCAAACGTGACTGTTTTGTTCGGATTGTGGTCATGCGGTAGTTTCACATGGAGCATTGCAAAAATAATCATCTACAGCACTGACTATCTACGTGGTTACTGCATCCCTGGACCGTATGACGTCACTAGATGAATAACCCTTTAGATTTACTTATCATATATTTATTATAGGTGAACGGGATTTCATCCCGGTTTTTATTTAACGTCTATACGTGACTTTCTCTAACTACCCCCCTAAACTATTAAATATTTCATGTGGACCATCAGTAAACTTTTGCATTCAGTACCTACAGCTCTATAATTTCGCTCTATCGTAAAATATATTGAGCAGTGAAACCTAACAACTATTTATAGTGCTTTTATGACATTTTTGAGTTTCAAAAATATCCAACAAATATGAACATAATTTAGCTCGTAGTTCAAGAGAATTGTGTTCAATGTTATTGTAAATTTATGTGCCAGTTTCTCTATGACTCTATTTTTGCATGTGTTTATATTGTTTATCGGGTATGAATTACTTTTTCTGGAAGAATCAATATGGATATTATTATGGACAGTCTACAAATAGTACGGTATGCGATATTCCAATAATATTACCAGGGCGCAGAGGGTGTTTTTCTAATAGCTTGAAACACACCTTGCCAATTTAGCCATCAGTACCTCTATGGCATCTAATTTGAAAAAAAGGGAACTTTGAATACAGGGTGATCAAGTTTCGACAGCAGAAACTTTAGAGAGAAAAAAAATGTCTGTCTGTCTGTCTGTCTTTATCCACGAAAACGCAAAAACCGCTTAACAGATTTTAACCAAATTTGGTACAAAAATACTATTGGACATGGCAAGGAGCTGATTAGATTTTGGGAAACATTGAGCGTAGGCAAAGGGTTTAAAAGAGGGTTTAAAAATTAAAAAAATTCATAGTTCTTAAACTTATCCGAAATACTGCATAATTTTTTACGCATTTAATTGAATATAACCTAAAATATTGAACATAAAATATTAGACCACATTGGCGTTCCAAAATAGTGTAAAATGGGGTAAAAAAGAGTAAAAAAACGTATTTCCTACAAATAGCAGAAATATTAACTAGTTATTTATAGTTTTGATAGAATATAACCTATAAAATGTGTCATGAATAACTTACTTTCATAGGCGTTCGTAAATAGTGGAAAACGGGTCAAAACATAAAAAATATATATTTCCTAAAGTTATTCGAAATATGGAATAATTTTTCATAGTTGTGATACAATATAAGCTAAAAAATATTCCATAAAAGAATTGGTTCACACAGACGTTCCAAAATAGTTTAAAAAAGGGTCAAAAACGAAAAAAAAAATGTTTCTCAAATATACCAGAAAAATTGGCTAATTATATATAGCTTTGATATAAGATAACCTAAAAAATGCAGCATAAAATTTTTATTTACATAGGCGTTCGTAAATAGTAGAAAAAGGGGTAAAATAAGAAAAAATTAAAATGTAAAAATTTTGATATTTAACTAAATGAATTGGTGTTAAAAATACACGACAAAAATTAATGTACCATAGGCGTCCGTGAAAATTCCATAAAAGGGTCAGAAAAAATTTGTATCCGTGATAACTCAAAAACCACTTAACGGATTTTAACCACATTTGGTACGAAAATACTACAGGATATTTATAGGTGGTGATTAACATTGAGCGTAGGCAAGGGGTTTAAAAGTGGGTTCAAAAATTTAAAAAATCATAGTTCTTAAACTTATCCGAAATATTGAATAATTTTTTATAGTTGTGATAGAATATAACCTAAAAAATGTTACATAAAAGAATTAGTTCACACAGGCGTTCGAAAATAGTCTTAAAAGAGGGTCAAAAACGAAAAAAAAATGTTTTCCAAATATACCAGAAAAATTGGCTAATTATATATAGCTTTCATACCTATAAGATAACCTAAAAAATGCAGCATAAAATTTTTATTTACATAGGCGTTCGCAAATAGAAAAAAAAGGGGTAAAATAAAAAAAAAATTAAAATGTAAAAAAATTTATATTTAACTAGTTGAATTGGTGTTAAAAATACACGACAAAAATTAATGTTCCATAGGCGTCCGTGAAAATTCTATAAAAGGGTCAGAAAAAATTTGTATCCGTGATAACTCAAAAACCACTTAACGGATAACCTACAACATGCAGCATAACGATTTTGTTTACATAGGCGTTCGTAAATAGTAGAAAAGGGGGCAAAATAAATTTTATAATAAAACTAAAAAAAAATCAATTATTTTGCGTACAAGAATTTGGCCTAGATCTGAAATATAAAATATCTGCGTATAAATAGTACCTCCAAAGAGAAGAAAAAGGCACAAAACCCGATACAAAAAAAAAATAGCTGATGTCTAAAACAAAACAAAAATTTATCAAATTTAGATAAATGACAAAAAGGTCATAAAATTATTACTTTTACACTTAAATATGGAGAACTATTCTTGTCTTGAGGGCAACAGTTTATTTCGTTTGACACACCGTTTCCAAGTAAAAAATTAAAATTCTTTAAGTACTGGAATTCTAACTTAGGATTAATTATCTCCTAGGGTTTTTCTGATTGTACCATTGACGATGAGAACTGTGATTCCTGAAACATGTATAGTTTATAATGTTTGAGTATTATAATTGATTCATTTGTGGAGCAGACGTGTATGATGATGATGATGATTGATAAACAATCAATTCACAACTTTTTTAAGAAAGAATATTTGTTTGACAGAACCTTCAGCAATCCAACACATCTAATAAACCTGCCACCTCCAACTTGGCGGCCAATCAGCAGGCGAAAGTCACCACAACGACGCCGTCTTCAACAAATTCACCAGCTGGCGACAAACCCATCCCAAAGCCAGTAGAGTGTAATTTGTGCCATAGAAAATTTAAAAATATACCAGCATTGAACGGGCATATGAGATTGCATGGAGGATATTTTAAAAAGGTATATTAATTGCTGATTAATGTTTCAAATAGTAAAAATGTATTTCTCTAAATGTTATTTGTAATATCTGCTCCTGGTTTCCAGGTGGCTAAAATGCAAGAAAAATCTAATATAAATCAGGTAATAAAGCTGAATCATTAGTTTTTCACTGCTTTAATTATTCTATATTTTAAATCATCTAATCATTTGCATTCAATGATAGTAAAAAGAGATATTTTTGGAACAAATAATTGTCGATATTTGATATTCTAAAGATATATCTATGGACGAACATTATTTGGGACTGGTACAAGTTCCAAAAGTAAGAAAAGAAAGAAAATGGGGTGGGTTGGATTCTTACGTTTATTCTGCACTGGTTCTTCTTCAAATGAAAGAATGTTCAAAAATCATTATATTCTGTTTTATGTGAATACGATCACATCCTGCGTTTATTGGTAGTTCTTCTTGAAGCACTTCCCGGGGTCAATTTTGGTGAACATCCAAAAGTTGTAAGGAGTCAAGTACGGAAGCTGACGAACTGTTACACCATGTTCAATGATTGCGCTGGTGCGTTATTGTGGTGAAAACAATTGTCGCTTTCCAAAAAAATAATTGGTTAGATTTCTTCTCACTGAATTCCGCACTCTTTTGAGAACTTCAAAGTCAAATAGGTACTTTATTGATCATCTAAACATTAGGTTTCATATTGGGAGAAAGCCATCAAAATGAACTTAACACTGTCGCAACTTAGGATTTTTTTTGCCTTGGTCTGGATAGAAAATTCCTCTCTATGAAAACTGGATCGGAACTGTAAATCCATGCATAATAAACTTCTTCAACACATCCGTAACAACATTGGTGTTGTAAATTGCACCAAAATAGTTCTGCCAATTTTTTCTTTAAATCAATTTTGTTTTCACGTACTTACTATTGGATTTGTGATGCATGAGAAAATGGTTTAGTATTCAAACATTTATTAATGGAGGTGGATTCACTTCAAAAACCAATATTATCGATGACCAGTCATGAAGATATGTGCCATACGCTTCTTAGAAGATCCAGAAAAGATTACGCACACATGCGAGTCTAGAAACTCATTTTTTGGAATTCCAAAGTCACTTCCTAGTTAATCAACGATCTTGTTCAATCGCAAGTCGCACACGCTGAATGTTTGGCTGAGCAAATGTTATCTTGTTTATGTTTAAAACTGTAGAACCGAAAGTCACATATTGCCATTATTTTATTTTAGTTTCCTGTAGTTTTCACTTAGATTCAGGAGAAATAAAGAGACATTTATTGGCTAAGTAGTAAAACTACTAGCAACATAGCTCTATTATCTCTCTGTTTATTATCATCCATCCACAATATCGTACTAGGATATTGTATCAAACGATGTTTCTACTTTTCTAGGACTCTGAAAACAAAAAGAACGACAAAAAAGATTCCACCGGCCCGCCACTGCAGACTGCAAGCGTCAGTGTTCGAGCATTAATTGAAGAAAAAATAATCAATAAACGCATTACAAATCCTGTTACAACCCAAACTGATGACTCTCTACTTTCGCCCACAAACAAAACTCAATTTATCACTCTTGCAACTCAATCCACCGTCCATTCTTCAAATTCTTCTTCATCCTCATCTTCGTCGTCAAGTTCTACGGGCGATTTAGATGTAAAGATTTCGTCATTTGCCATTCCAGCTCCACCTCAATTAGAAAAGACGCGGAGACATTCCGATGCGGAAGCATTACGGATAGCTACAACGCAAAAAGAGGCTGAAGCTTTAGCTGATTTAATACTTAAGAGGGAAAAGGTGAGGTTTACAATAAACCACCTAGGGGTAATTAATTGGTTTATCTAAATGTTTGCAGGTTTCCGTTAAACGAACTACATCAGATCCAGGACAATCTACTGCTCAAACTTTACAGTTTCGTTCGGAATCCTTTTCTCTAGACAATGTTGCAGCTTATCAGCAGGAAGATTCACCACAATTTATGACTCCAAGTTTACAGGATGAGGTGTTTAGTCAGGATACAATGTTGCTGGAAGGTAAGTTTTAGTTTGAGTTAATTTCAATAAGCTTCATACATATGTACTATTTTCTGCAGGAGTGGATCCTCATCAATTGTCGCACATCCAGTTTCAACCGGAATCACTCCTACAAGACCAGACAGAAGAGCAACTACAAGAAATTGATCTTGATGATATTACAAATTTGCATGATCAAACTACAATAGAGAGTGATTCGTACCAGAATAGTCATGCAGTTAATCAGGATTTACAGGCAGTCCTAAACTCACCTTTACCAGAAAGTCTAGCAGAATTCAGTACGTATCATTCAGCGAACAGTTTGGATATGCAATCAGGTAGCCTTAGCATTCAGTCACCAAGTTATCAGACACAATCACCAGCTCAATATGCCCGATCGCCACATACCTCTATATCCGCACAATCACCACTACAAAGTCCTCAAATCCGCCACGATTCTCCGGGATTTGCTTATCCTACTCCACCAGCTAGTCATGAAGCTCAAAGTCCGTTCGGACAAAGTTTAACACTGCCTTTGGTGTCGCCTACGCAAGAGTTTGGTCAAGTCATCGAAAGAGGTAAGTTCCTGCTAATAAATTTACCAAAAATATAGTTTTTATTATTTCCAGGGATTGATGAACCTCCTCAAGCATCGTCACCTCTTTCAGCTGCTTTCTACACCTCAACTATGTCGAGTTCAGCCGCTGTGGAAGAAGCTATTCAAGAAGTGTTACCAGATGAAAGTATTACTGAGGATAATATATATCCACTAACTAATTCTCCAGCATTATCTCAGCATGAAAACGACGCTCTGGGATTAACACCGGTACCTTCTCCAGTCATAACTACTTCGGTATGTATCGTATTAAAGTCTGATAAGACATACATAACAATCATTTTTTGAAGGTTCCCTCACCTCATCCGACAAACAGCTTCAGTCCAACACCAAACACCTCAACGTATCCTTGTAGTGGAAGCAGTTGGAGTAATAATGGTATGATGTTTCCGAATTCGGATGATCCATTGTTATCCAGCAGTCCGAAGGAAGTTCTATTGAGTAAAAAGAGGTTAGTTACAGTACCGCATAAAGGAAACGATATACTTAACGATCTGTCTCTTCCAGGTTTGAGCTGAATGGCGTACCAGTGCGGCTAGTTAGCAATAATGGTCTCATCGAGTTGAACACTGCAAATTTCGCCGGGATCCTAGTGGATGCGAACGGTGAAATCAAACTGATACAAACACGTGGTAGCAGTTTGCAGAATAAGAATTTTGTTTTAACACAAACACAAGTTGTTACCACCACACAGCATGAGAATATAGAGCAACAGGATAGAGCAAAAGTACAAAAGAATAACATGAAAAATGTACAAACTATTACGTCAACGAAACAAACCAGCAACACACGGCCTAATCGTATTGTTAGTGGTGATCTTAATGTTAAGAAAGAGCAGGAAAGCAATGATGTGTTCCTTAGTCCAACTACGTAAGTAAACAATTTATAAAATTAACATTTGCTAAAGCATTTATCCATTGCAGATTTGTAAGAATACCAGCAAGCAGTCCAGTAAAACCATCCAGAAAAAGACATCGAACTGAACCGCTACATTTACCAGTGATTCATCAATCAAAACTACGGGCAACAAGAAGTAAACCCCAAGGGGCTGCAGCTTACACTCCCCAACCTATTCTCAACCCTCAAAGACCTGGTTCTGGTCTTTTTTCTGGTCTGAAGCAAAAGCTCTGTAAGTAATGAATTGTTATCTCTCCACTCTCCACAACTAGTGATTTCCTTCTAGTAGACGAAGGACTTACATGGAATTGCGATCCGATCCCGGAAACGGATTCTACACCCCACATAAATGTTGGACCGCAATTCCAATGTAAAATTCCCAACGAATTTACATCAGCCCCAAAAAGGACTGCGCCAGAACCGACGTATGAGGACTTGTTGTGGGATCCTGGTATTAATAACTGTCTGGATAACGAAGGTAAGTTCTTGAAAATTGCTTAATGTCGTTAGGATGGGAGGAGGGATGGGATTCATCTTTCTTTTCCCCCTTTTCTGATCACTTCTGGTGGATGAGCAGGACTAGGACGAGAGGGAGTCTAGCATACGCTGATGCTATTCAGATCAAATACTGAAAGAAGTGCTGCACTCCTACCTGATTAAATGATGATTAAATTGTTGTTTTCTAGTGGACATGTATTTGGACTTTGCCTGTTGTGCAGCAGTCCCGGGCGGAGGAAGAAACAAGGAATATGCTATGCATCTGCTTCATATGTGTGGTGGGAACATTCATGTGAGTTGATGTTGTTCTCCCTGAATTCTGTATAATTAGTTGATTTAACATTTTTAGGAGGCAATGCTACGATTAATGCAACCCACTCCAAATCTACCTGCCGATCATCCCCTGTTAGCGTATCAATATAGTGAGAGTGACAAGTGGACGGCACTTGAAACAGAGGTGTTTCACAAAGCTCTATTGCGATTTGACAAAGACTTTAATCGAATTGCTCAGGAGGTAAAACGATCATTCTAGCCATTTCTACTTCTCCTGGTTTTGGCTTAGTTTAGGACTGATTATGTTTACTCTTGAAGTCTTTAGAAGCACACCTTTGAAGGACTAACAATGCGCGAATACAAATGCAGCCTTGAATTACATTTGGATTGTCTTTTGCAGATACGAACCAAGAACTTTAAGCAATGTGTTCAATTTTACTATGTATGGAAGAAAGTATGCGTAGACGAATACAATAGACTGAAAACCATTAGACAAATAAAGCGAAGCCATTACAAAAATACTCAATGGGACATGGAGGAGAAGCCCTATACTGATGCGAGATTGCTTGGGGTGAGTCTCTAGCGCATTATTTAAATATGTATGTTGATTTGTGCTTTGAGATTTCAGGCGAATTTATTTTTTCAGATAGCTGATAGTGAATCGCCTATGAGAAATTTCGTATGCGAATATCCAGACTGCTCAGCTGTAAGTATTCATTACCATTTTATTTACTTTTTTAGCTCTCCATATCATATATGTAATATATGTATATATGGAGACTATTAGTTTCATGAAAAAAAAAATTTTTTTTAATTCACCGGAAATACTTGTTTTTGGTCATTCTATACATAAATAAGTAGTTTTAAAAAAATGTCTGTCTGTCTGTCTGTCTGTCTGTATCCACGAAAATGCAAAAACCGCTTAACAGATTTTAACCAAATTTGGTACAAAAATACTATTGGACATGGCAATGAGCTGATTAGATTTTGGGAAACATTGAGCGTACGCAAAGGGTTTAAAAGAGGGTTCAAAAATTAAAAAAATTCATAGTTCTTAAACTTATCCGAAATACTGCATAATTTTTTACGCATTTAATTGAATATAACCTAAAATATTGAACATAAAATATTAGACCACATTGGCGTTCGATAATAGTGTAAAATGGGGTAAAAAAGATTAAAAAAAACGTATTTCTTAAAAATAGCAGAAATATTAACTAGTTATTGATGGTTTTGATAGAATATAACCTATAAAATGTGTCATGAATAACTTACTTTCATAGGCGTTCGTAAATAGTGGAAAAGGGGTCAAAGCATAAAAAATATATATTTCCTAAACTTATTCGAAATATGGAATAATTTTTCATATTTGTGATACAATATAAGCTAAAAAATATTCCATAAAAGAATTGGTTCACACAGGCGTTCGAAAATAGTTTAAAAAAGGGTCAAAAACGAAAAAAAAAACGTTTCCCAAATATACCAGAAAAATTGGCTAATTATATATAGCTTTGATATAAGATAACCTAAAAAATGCAGCATAAAATTTTTATTCACATAGGCGTTCGTAAATAGTAGAAAAAGGGGTAAAATAAAAAAAAATTAGAATGTAAAGAATTTTATATTTAACTAGATGAATTGGTGTTGAAAATACACGACAAAAATTAATGTACCATAGGCGTGCGTAAAAATTCTATAAAAGGGTCAGAAAAAATTTGTATCCGTGATAACTCAAAAACCACTTAACGGATTTTAACCACATTTGGTACGAAAATACTACAGGATAATTATAGGTGGTGATTAACATTGAAAGTAGGCAAGGGGTTTAAAAGAGGGTTCAAAAATTTAAAAAATCATAGTTCTTAAACTTATCCGAAATATTGAATAATTTTTTATAGTTGTGATAGAATATAACCTAAAAAATGTTACATAAAAGAATTAGTTCACACAGGCGTTCGAAAATAGTGTTAAAAAAGGGTCAAAAACGAAAAAAAAAACGTTTCCCAAATATACCAGAAAAATTGGCTAATTATATATAGCTTTGATATAAGATAACCTAAAAAATGCAGCATAAAATTTTTATTCACATAGGCGTTCGTAAATAGTAGAAAAAGGGGTAAAATAAAAAAAAATTAGAATGTAAAGAATTTTATATTTAACTAGATGAATTGGTGTTGAAAATACACGACAAAAATTAATGTACCATAGGCGTGCGTAAAAATTCTATAAAAGGGTCAGAAAAAATTTGTATCCGTGATAACTCAAAAACCACTTAACGGATTTTAACCACATTTGGTACGAAAATACTACAGGATAATTATAGGTGGTGATTAACATTGAAAGTAGGCAAGGGGTTTAAAAGAGGGTTCAAAAATTTAAAAAATCATAGTTCTTAAACTTATCCGAAATATTGAATAATTTTTTATAGTTGTGATAGAATATAACCTAAAAAATGTTACATAAAAGAATTAGTTCACACAGGCGTTCGAAAATAGTGTTAAAAAAGGGTCAAAAACGAAAAAAAAAACGTTTCCCAAATATACCAGAAAAATTGGCTAATTATATATAGCTTTGATATAAGATAACCTAAAAAATGCAGCATAAAATTTTTATTCACATAGGCGTTCGTAAATAGTAGAAAAAGGGGTAAAATAAAAAAAAATTAGAATGTAAAGAATTTTATATTTAACTAGATGAATTGGTGTTGAAAATACACGACAAAAATTAATGTACCATAGGCGTGCGTAAAAATTCTATAAAAGGGTCAGAAAAAATTTGTATCCGTGATAACTCAAAAACCACTTGACGGATTTTAACCACATTTGATACGAAAATACTACAGGATAATTATAGGTGGTGATTAACATTGAGCGTAGGCAAGGGGTTTAAAAGAGGGTTCAAAAATTTAAAAAATCATAGTTCTTAAACTTATCCGAAATATTGAATAATTTTTTATAGTTGTGATAGAATATAACCTAAAAAATGTTACATAAAAGAATTAGTTCACACAGGCGTTCGAAAATAGTGTTAAAAAAGGGTCAAAAACGAAAAAAAAATGTTTCCCAAATATACCAGAAAAATTGGCTAATTATATATAGCTTTGATATAAGATAACCTAAAAAATGCAGCATAAAATTTTTATTTACATAGGCGTTCGTAAATAGTAGAAAAAGGGGTAAAATAAAAAAAATTAAAATGTAAAAATTTTTATATTTAACTAGTTGAGTTGGTGTTAAAAATACACGACACAAATTAATGTTCCATAGGCGTCCGTGAAAATTCTATAAAAGGGTCAGAAAAAATTTGTATCCGTGATAACTCAAAAACCACTTAACGGATTTTAACCACATTTGGTACGAAAATACTACAGGATAATTATAGGTGGCGATTAACATTGAGCGTAGGCAACGGGTTTAAAAGAGGTTTCAAAAATTTAAAAAATCATAGTTCTTAAACTTATCCGAAATATTGAATAATTTTTTATAGTTGTGATAGAATATAACCTAAAAAATGTTACATAAAAGAATTAGTTCACACAGGCGTTTGAAAATAGTGTTAAAAAAGGGTCAAAAACGAAAAAAAAATGTTTCCCAAATATACCAGAAAAATTGGCTAATTATATATAGCTTTGATATAAGATAACCTAAAAAATGCAGCATAAAATTTTTATTCACATAGGCGTTCGTAAATAGTAGAAAAAGGGGTAAAATAAAAAAAAATTAGAATGTAAAGAATTTTATATTTAACTAGATGAATTGGTGTTGAAAATACACGACAAAAATTAATGTACCATAGGCGTGCGTAAAAATTCTATAAAAGGGTCAGAAAAAATTTGTATCCGTGATAACTCAAAAACCACTTAACGGATTTTAACCACATTTGGTACGAAAATACTACAGGATAATTATAGGTGGTGATTAACATTGAAAGTAGGCAAGGGGTTTAAAAGAGGGTTCAAAAATTTAAAAAATCATAGTTCTTAAACTTATCCGAAATATTGAATAATTTTTTATAGTTGTGATAGAATATAACCTAAAAAATGTTACATAAAAGAATTAGTTCACACAGGCGTTTGAAAATAGTGTTAAAAAAGGGTCAAAAACGAAAAAAAAATGTTTCCCAAATATACCAGAAAAATTGGCTAATTATATATAGCTTTGATATAAGATAACCTAAAAAATGCAGCATAAAATTTTTATTCACATAGGCGTTCGTAAATAGTAGAAATAGGGGTAAAATAAAAAAAAATTAAAATGTAAAAAATTTTATATTTAACTAGATGAATTGGTGTTAAAAATACACGACAAAAATTAATGTACCATAGGCGTCCGTAAAAATTCTATAAAAGGGTCAGAAAAAATTTGTATCCGTGATAACTCAAAAACCACTTAAGTAACGGATTTTAACCACATTTGGTACGAAAATACTACAGGATAATTATAGGTGGCGATTAACATTGAGCGTAGGCAACGGGTTTAAAAGAGGTTTCAAAAATTTAAAAAATCATAGTTCTTAAACTTATCCGAAATATTGAATAATTTTTTATAGGTGTGATAGAATATAACCTAAAAAATGTTACATAAAAGAATTAGTTCACACAGGCGTTCGAAAATAGTCTTAAAAAAAGAGTCAAAAACGAAAAAAAATGTTTCCCAAATATACCAGAAAAATTGGCTAATTATATATAGCTTTCATATAAGATAACCTAAAAAATGCAGCATAAAATTTTTATTTACATAGGCGTTCGTAAATAGTAAAAAAAAAGGGGTAAAATGAAAAAAAAATTAAAATGTAAAAAAATTTATATTTAACTAGTTGAGTTGGTGTTAAAAATACACGACACAAATTAATGTTCCATAGGCGTCCGTGAAAATTCTATAAGAGGGTCAGGAAAAATGTGTATCCGGGATAACTCAAAAACCACTTAACGGATTTTAACCACATTTGGTACGAAAATACTACAGGATATTTATAGGTGGTGATTAACATTGAGCGTAGGCAAGGGGTTTAAAAGAGGGTTCAAAAATTAAAAAAATTATAGTTCTTAAACTTATCCGAAATATTGAATAATTTTTTATAGTTGTGATAGAATATAGCCTAAAAAATGTTATATGAAAGAATTAGTTCACACAGGCGTTCGAAAATAGTCTTAAAAAGAGAGTCAAAAACGAAAAAAAAATGTTTCCCAAATATACCAGAAAAATTGGCTAATTATATATAGCTATGATATAAGATAACCTAAAAAATGCAGCATAAAATTTTTATTTACATAGGCGTTCGTAAATATTAAAAAAAAGGGGTAAAATGAAAAAAAATTAAAATGTAAAAATTTTTATATTTAACTAGATGAATTGGTGTTAAAAATACACGAAAAAAATTAATGTTCCATAGGCGTCCGTGAAAATTCTATAAAAGGGTCAGAAAAAAATTGTATCCGTGATAACTCAAAAACCACTTAACGGATAACCTACAACATGCAGCATAATAATTTTGTTTACATAGGCGTTCGTAAATAGTAGAAAATGGGACAAAATAAATTTTATAATAAAACTAAAAAAAAATCAATTATTTTGCGTACAAGAATTTGGCCTAGATCTGAAATATAAAATATGTGCGTATAAATAGTGCCTCCAAAGAGAAGAAAAAGGCACAAAACCCGATACAAAAAAAAATAGCTGATGTCTAAAACAAAACAAAAATTTAGATAAATGACAAAAAGGTCATAAAATTATTACTTTTACACTTAAATATGGAGAGCTATTCGTGCCTCGAGGGCAACAGCTAGTTTTTTATTAAATACCTACTACATATTTTTTGACTAAAGTATAGGTGATAGCAGCTCAAAGGTCCTGTTTCTCTACCGAATAAACTAGTTGCCCCAAGGACGTCCTAAGTCCTTTTATTGAAGCTGATAAACGCCGAACATTCCGAATTTGAAACTTCTATCAAATTCACCGGCTGTACGTGTAGAACAAACTATTTTGATCAAAATAAAAATTTCCAACATAACTAAAAGTGTTACAGGGAATTCCTAAACGAATTTAATGAAAAACAAAAGGTTTGTAAAGATAATCAAAATACCTTTAAAATGAGGTGTCATTGACCTCAAATTCTGTCAAAAAAACGTCGTCCGCTGTATTCAAGAGTGTATATTGTATACTCGAAAAGGTGTCGTTGTTCTGTTTTAATTTGACCACCGTGTATGTATGTGTAACTTGTGTTCTTGCACGAAATGTGGTGTAGTGAAAATTACTGGTTTTATGTAGGATGATTATCTAACTAAAATTGAAATTAAGCATAGCTGAAACTTTGTTCTATGCGAGCAAATGAACATAATATAGGTGCAAACGAAAATATAATTTAGTTTAGCAAATCGGAATTGTTCGTTGTGCTAATAAGTTGAAACTAAAGTTACCTTGAGTGTCAGTTGTTGTGGAATCAGTTGTCGGTTTTAATAAAATTAATTCTAGTTTTTCAATGCTCGATAGTCCGAATGGACTAATACATATTAGGTCCTTATTCACCTCAAAAATTATTAATCTGAATTTGTTTTAGTGTAATGACTAATTTTTGTTTCTATTTGTTCCAGAGTTTCAATTCCCGTGCAGCGTTGAACGGTCATATACGCATCCATGGCGGCACAGCCCGCAGCTCTCCCACACCTTCCTCTACAACAGACAAACGCAATTCCTCTTCCTCCGCTTTCCACGTTTCTTCCCCACTATCTTCCTCCTCATCTTCATCCTCTACTTCCTCAGCTAATTGCATCACATCGACCGTATGTCACCCAGACTCGACAGACCAAGAGTACCCATGTAAGATATGTGGGAAGTAAGTGTCAAAACTGATTGATAAACATTGCGATATTATTGCAAAAACAAACAACAAGGTAAATGATCGGTGTGTTATGTTTAACGTCCTACTATTATTATATTTTATAGTACCTATTATGCTTACGTGCTAATTTACTACTACTATCACCTACTTAACTGTTACTATTTTTTATTTGTACTTTTCTCTAAGACTACGTGCAGGATATCGATATTTTGGCAACGCCTAAGACTCTGAACGTCTTCCCAAACAGATTCTTGGCTAAAAATAATTATAACATCCTAATCTTACCTAACTACTTTGTTCAAAAATTATAAATAAAAGAAAAAAAAACTGCAAGAGCAGGGATCGAACCCACAACCTTCCGATTACAAAGCCCACATGCAACCCGCTAAGCTACACTTGGTACATATCTGCTATGCGAATTAGCACGAGCATATAATAGAATATCTCGATTTGAATAGCTAAAAAGAAGGTCCCTGGCGAGTTTACAGATTGTTGCCTTATCCCATGATATTGGAGTTCTTTTTCTAGACAATCTCTTCGCGTTGTGCTTGGTTTTTAGTTGACCAAAAAGTTATTCTCGGGCTCGATAAAAATTTATCGGTGCAAATATCACGTAATTTCAATCTGATTAGTCTAAGTTCTAAATCAACAACACTTATTTGATAGTCAACAAAATATTCTTGTTGTGATTTAGCTCCAGATATCCTGCATACTGACTATGATAAATCTTTCTTGTTACAAATTTTATTGGTTCTTTTTTGTTGATTTCTACAAAATGGATACACATTTTAGACAAGAAACTTTCTACTTATGCAAAATGTGCTTTAAAAATCCAGTGAGCGGACAATAAAGTTTTTGTTTTTTGTTGTATTTATGTTTTTTTTATTTATTAATTAAAACTTTTTTTTTTGGAAATCGGCACAATAATTTGTTTTAACTTCAGATCAGATTGGTACAGGTTCAACGCTGCTTATGCTTAACTAACATTTCACAGCTTGCTTGTTATATTTTGCTTGATTTTTGGACAATCGAAATATTTTTCACTCTGAACATTCTTTTAATAAATTAATTCCTTTGTAGAATCACAATTTTAGTTACTATGTTCTGTCCTCTTTGTGTGGTCTTTTGTGTATTATTAATATGTTTATTTCAACTCTGTATATTTTAATTTGTTTGAATAAAGAACCTAATGTGTTCAACATTTTCTATATCTTCTTGAAAAGTGTTCTTCCTCATCTACTTCTTGACCGAATTTAGGCAGTCTTCATTTTCTGGTGACCTTGGAATTTTTGTAGCACGTACCCTCTCAAGGGACGAGTGTCTTTCCCAGAATTTAAATATGTTTTTAGGAATTAAGGCTGTGGATACGAAACAACGAAAATTTGTCTACTATGTTAGTTATCAACTTTTTACTTTAAAAGTGTTCAAAATGTTGATTCCCTAGATTTCGTCTGGTTGAGTTTTTTTAAATTTTAATTGGTGAACTGGCCCCACAAAAAATTCACATGGTCTTGTCACAATTGCAAATATACGAGGTCTGTTCAAAAAGTACCCGGAATTCTCATTTTTCTAAAAAAATATTTATTTATTCGTCTACATCTATATGGTCCCCTTCAAAGTAATCCCCCCTAGATATAATACACTTATGCCAGCGTTTTTTCCAGTCTTCGAAACACTCTTGATAGTCACTTTTTGTAATGCTCTGTAGCACTCTCAGCGATTCTGCCTTTATCTCTTCAATCGATGAAAAATGCTGTCCTTTCATGGGTCTCTTCAACTTTGGGAACAGGAAAAAATCACACGGAGCGATATCTGGTGAATAAGGAGGTTGGGGTATGATTAAAGTCTTGTTTTTAGCCAAAAAATCACGAATAAGCAACGATGAATGAGCAGGTGCGTTATCGTGGTGCAAAACCCATGAATTGTTTTTCCATAAATCGGGGCGTTTTTTTCGAATTGTTTCACGCAAACGTCGCATTACTTCAAGGTAATACTCCTTATTGACGGTTTGACCTTTTGGCAAGAATTCTTTATGCACTATGCCGTTATAATCGAAGAAAACAGTAAGCAAAACCTTGACATTTGATCGAACTTGACGTGCTTTTTTCACTCTTGGTGACGTTGAGTGCTTCCACGTGGACGATTGTGCTTTTGTTTCGACATCATAACCGTACACCCATGTTTCATCACCAGTTATGACCCTTTCAAGTAAATTTGGATCGTCGTTGACGTCGTTTAACAGCTCCTGAGCGATGGTAATGCGTTTGTTTTTTTGATCAAAATTCAGCAGTTTTGGAACGAATTTTGCTGCCACTCGTTTCATGCCCAAAACCTTTGAAAAAATATGATGGCATGAGCCAACTTATATGCCAACTTCATCAGCAACTTCTCTAATTGTGATTCGGCGATCATCCATAATCATTTTTTCCACTTTTCCCACATTTTCATCGATTATTGACGTGCTGGGTCGACCGGAGCGTTCGTCGTCTTCAACGTCTTCGCGGCCATCTTGGAAACGCTTATACCACTCGTAAACACTTGTTTTTTTCATAGCAGACTCACCGTAGGCTCTCTGTAACATTTCGCACACTTGGTTACACTTTATTTTATTTTTCACGCAAAATTTAATACAAATTCTTTGACTCTTCAATTCTTCCATTGTTTAAACTAACAAAAATCGCCGAGCTCAAAAAAACACTACACCAGCCGCTACAAGACAGAATGTAAACAATGAATACAGCTGAAAATTTCACCATACATTATTGACATGTGTACCAACACAATAAAAAAAAATTTGACAACCGGACTCTCCAGACGCGCGCAATTCAAAAATTTCGGGAACTTTTTGAACAGACCTCGTATTTCTTCTGCAAGATTCTCTGGTGGAAAAAAAGGACCAATAATACAGTCGTCATAAAGTCCAGTCCACACGTATAGCTTCTGAGGATCTTGAGTGTGAACTTCCTACAGTTCCGAAGAAACAAACATTGATGGAAACAAATGTGGAACAACAAACATATTGGTTTACTAATTAACTGGCAAAATTGCAAACGTCTATCAAAGTCATCTTAATTTAATTCATGCAGAAGAGTCATTTTATACGGGCTGAATTTATGGGTTCTTTGAATGCTCATTTGGCTTATGCCAGAAGCTGTAGATAATTGCCTGGGAGTTGTCCCTGTTGCCTAAAACATCAACTTTCAAAGCTTCTTTTCCCAATATTTCATTTCGAGCCTTTCTTATTTCTGCATTCGTCTAGACCTAATCTTGCCAGATGTTTCCAAAGGCGCGAATGTCCTGTAAGAATACGTAGCCCGTTCATACTGAGATCCAATCTCTTCTCTGTCTGTTTTCTCCCTAATTCTGAACTTCTCCTTGTAGGTGTGTTTTCCTAAGCTGCAGAACGGTTCAGGTCCTCCAAAAGGGGTTGACACCCTTATTGGCTTCTTGGTTTTTCCTGATAGCAGAATGTCCGGGTATGCAAACAAGGGACACTCTGTTATTCTTTCTAAGTTCGTTAAGAACTCTTAAACATTCCCACACCATTTTTAATATGGCCGTCTGGCGATCAGAGTGGATCGCAATGTCGGAGTTCCAATAGTTCCTACTGTCCTAGTTAAATTGTGCATCTACCAATTGCGTGAATTTCCGCTTGGAAGACGCTGGGGTACATTCCCATTGATTCTGAGGATTTGGTGTCAGGCCCGAATACTCCTGCTCCTGTCCCTTGCTGGTGTGTAAGTCCCTTCCCGTTGGGAGATGGGTAGAGTATGGTCTCATTTACTGCTCTTTCTATCACCAAGTGCAGAGGTGTGGCATTCGTAATGATCTCTAGTGCCTTATTTTCTGCATTTGAATGCAGACCCTTCTACACATCTGACTGGAACTAAGGATGACGAATTAATATGAGAAATATACAAATTACTACTTATTATACCGAAGATTTTCCCAAGTAGCCTGTACCAATTTGATAAACAAGTTAGTAAATCAAATTTGCCTAAACGTCGGTAATTATAAGAAGCATGCATTTTTTTGTTTTACTTTTTTGTTGTGCCGTCTCTATCTTCAAACTATAGATAAGCTACTGGAGTTTTTTAAATGAAAAATACATGCGGTTTTCAAAATTGAATTTATAAAACAATAAAGCACGTTAGCAACTAGTTTCTTATTTGGATTTGAGAACAAACAGCCGATCAAAGTACCAGTTAAAAATATTTTTTTATAAATAATTAAAATGTAAAAGAAAAAAACTCCAAAATGCCAACAAATTTACTTTTTATTCTATTTTACTATTCACTTTAGTGGCTTTTTATTATAAGTTGATATTCTTTCATTACTAAATTCAGTTTGAATTTAGTTTGAGATTTATGTTTTCTCAGTATTTCTTTCCTGGCATATTTCTACATTGTCAACACCATATGTGAATGGTCGAGTTTACATAACTAATTAATTAAAATCTAATTAACACAACTAAATATTATTATTAAGGCGTAAAATGTAATTTTACGTACGTATTTTGGGCTAACCTTTACTTTTCTCTACTTTGGAAATAATAAGTGAAAAATTTACGGTTACAATAGCCTAAGGATCCGGATATTCCACATTTTTGTGGACCACAGCAGAGGAAAATTGTTTCCGACAAGAAGGTATGGCCTTTGTGTCCGTGACCTTCAAGGTCTCTGGGAAATTGGCCCCTTCCAATAAGATAAGTCTTTATAAAACATTTGGATCATTCAATTAAATTGGCAGTACAAACATTTTTACGAGCTTATTTCTATTCAATCGTTCATTTAAATTGTCATACATTTGTCCATCAACATTCTTAGTAAATTCCAACATCGTCAGCAAATTCGAACTATTTACCGAGAGTGAGATTGAATAAGACTTTTTCAGTATTTTCATCAGTTTTTGATGTGGAAGGGCTATGACCTTAAATGATTTCATGAAAGTTCTTTAACCATTCAAAAATACTTGATAAACCCAAGAATTGGTTGCAGGTCATTGATCAGCATCGCGTGAGAAATAGAAGGCTATTGGTATATCTGCCGCATAAGTTTAGATATTTATATAGCAACGTCTCGCAAAAATCAATATTGAGACGATTCTTTATGGATGTGTTTATAACAATGGATTAATATAATCAGAAAAATTACAAAATATTATAAACTATATTCTGCAGTTTGTAAACTCCACCATTTTTATCACAAAGTTTAGATATTGTTAAATGTAGATTGGACTAATTAGGTACACAAAATAAAAAGGTCAAATTTCAGTTAAATGCCTGCAAAAAGACTTCGTTTAGACCCCACGAAGTGCAAAGATGTGCTAATATAGTCAAAAATTAGTTCAATCTACTCAATTTTAAATAGCGCACATGTTATAAATACAATGGCATTCAATTATACCAAAAACCTTATGAAATTTACTCAAAGGCTCTATATCCTTACATCCAACAAGCGTCTAGAGTCGGACTATGGACTTTTCAACCGGCCAATCAACGCGCGATTTAAAGCGCTGGAAATTTAAAAATAAATGAGTTCGAAATAGAATGCGGAAGTTTTATGTAGAGTAAAAGGTGATACGTATTACCACAGTTTAACAATACGGTATAACCTATCGAATATCTTAAGGCTAAGACATATTCCAGTCAAAAATTCCATTGAAGTCTGGAAAACACACACCAGTTTTTAGTTCAACGTTCAACTTACCATTTTATGGAAAAGATATTTTTTGATTTATTTGAATAAACATTGTTACACTCAGGATGGTTGTAATACCATAGTTTATACCGTATTGTTAAACTGTGGTAATACGTATCATCTTTTACTTTCCACAAAAACTGCCGCATTTATTTTTAAATTTCCCGCGCTTTAAAGCGTGCGTTGATTGGCCATAGTCAGACTCTAGGCACTTGTTTACATTCTTTGTTTGACAATGACATTATTGGACTAGGATTATGTGATAAAAAAGACAAAGATATGGATTCTCTCCTAACTACTTCTCTACTCTAAACTCAATGTCTCTAAGTTTAGATAATTTGGAGATGCTTGTAATGTAGTCCTTTAATGTCAGCCCTGTGTCCTCCGTCATCAACAATACAAGAGACAATTATAGGCACCGTTAAAGAGCAGGAAAAATAGTTTTCTATGTATCTTCTTATTTTGCTGCCAAAAATTGTATTTATAACGTCGCTACCGTAACATTGACAGTTAAGTAAACTAATGAAATTTTGACATGTATGTACAGAGTGTTTACGAAAATTAAGAGCCGCAGTGCGCACATGAAGAGTCACCGACCACCTGACGCTGACCAATCGCCAGCTAGTAAACGTAACAAAGACAAAGCAGCAGACCTCCTAATTCTCAATTCTACAAATAATTCTTCTACGACGACATGTAGCAGCTACGAACTTTCCGTGCCAAGTCCTTATTAAGTAGGTTAAGGAAAAAAAAAAACAAATTAAGAACAAAAATCTATATATTATATATATTATTAAAGATGGAAAAAAGTAGGTATATATATATTATGATATTTGTAATAAAATACTAAATGTAGTTCAAAATAATAATCAATTATTTATTTTATCTATTTGTACTTCTGGTAATAATAATAATGATAATATTATAATACTTAGATAAATTTTAAAGCAGACAAAAATAAATATTAAATCAGTTATAATCACTAATTGGTAATATTGGTTGTTAAATAGGTGTTTAATAAACAAGTTAGGGCCAAAGACTCAAAAGGATGAAAGTCTTAAATCTTGCTGAATCTCATTTCATTAAAAATGGTGCAAAAGATGTTTTTCAATTAGCTGTAAAAGTTTAAATTGCTATTCTCTTAATGAGTATAATTTTAACGTATTTTCAGAAAATTGGGCGCCAACTAAATGCCAACAACTCTGATTTATTTGAACATAAAATTAAAGCATTAAATTTGGTTTCTAGACGTCTCACTTTTCACATAATTGAGGAAGAACCTCAATGTAGTATTGGTTATTAATTTAATCTTCTAAAACCCAAAGGTGTCCCTTCGAGCTGTTAGCTCTGCTCCTTCCTGGAAAATATTTTGAGAACATTTGGATCCTTTACATTGGCAATCAAATTGCGAGCTGAAAGAACCATTCAAGCATTCTATAATATTCTTTTTGATATAAGACTCCTTTCAACTCTTCAGGTCTAGTAAATCTTACAATATACTATGAATTAAGACAGTGAGTGAGTGTGGTTGTAGAATGTATTGTTTTTCCCAATCAATGGAAGTGTTTGGGCTTTGGTTGCTTGAAACTGAGTATTGGGCAATAATTTCAAGACATTCATCGTTTTAGTAGCTTTGGGCCTAATAATTATATTTAAAAACTTAAATCAAAAAATCGTAAAACAAAACAAATCGTTGGAATCAAAACATGGTTATTGGCAATCAAAATTGTTGTTAATTACTATTGAGCAAAAAAAATTACTACATATTCCGTTAATATTTAAATAAATATCAACATGAAATTTTTTTCTAGTATTGTTAGATTAATTTAAGAAAACAATCCACGAGTTTAATTGAACTTAAGGCTAAACAACCATTTGCAAGGGTTACTAGGGTTAAATCATCAGATTTTAATAAATAATTTTTATGAGTCAGATCACACATTTTGAAACGTTCAAACTGATGAGCAAAAAGGGTGAATCAAAGAAAATTTTAATAAACTCAATTAGATAGCAAATTTTAGGATTAAAAATTAAACAAATATAGTTTTAGAAAGTATCTTTAAACATTTGGTTGTGTCTCTTTGATAGACTTGATGCAATACCTCGTACCACGAATCCAATTTTATTGGTAAGATTATCTTCCTCGCAATAGGCTTAAACAAGTGACATTTTAACCAAGCTATCGATTAAGCTAACAAGACTGTGAATGCTGTCCTCCCTTGTCAGGCTAAACAGAATGACGGCTGGATGGGATTCTCTAATCGCATTAGAAAAAACAAAGTTGAAGCGCAAGCCCTAGTACAATCGTGTACACCGAGTTTTGCATCAATAAAGTCTACTAAATCTCAGTAACGTTAGTGCCTTTCGAATGTCGAGTGAGACACTACATTTTTTTTAAACAAAAATAAGAAAGAGCACCTATTTGCAGAGCTTAACAAAGATATTGCTGCTGTTGGCAAATTACGCCAAAACAACGTTTTCCATTTTTCTTCATGAGTCTTCCCAGAAGCAAACTTAATCTTTATGCATCTATTTTCTTACAGTTAATCAGTCAAGTCTTCTTTTTTTTCTTTGTTAAGCTCTGCAACATGATACAGGATCAAATCCCTAGATATCTAAGAAAATATCAATTAGTGCTCAAAAAGGTTGTATTTTTTCGATAAATCAAACGTTGTTAAAACGATAATCAATTTTTTCCTCATTCTTCTTCCCTGTATATCCGACTGAGGAGGGCAAACAATTTCTGTGCTAGTCACAGAAATCTTATATTATATATATATATATATATATATATACTCTAGAATGATAATCCCGTAGTACAAAAATGTAACCAAAAGTGTAGAGCTGTCCATAATGCGCATGATCACCAGTAACTTATTTTTCAACAGGACCGGCTTTGATTAAATGTAATATTACTGTTATAGGTATATGTAAAATTAAATTTTACCATTTGGTAATTCAAATAAAAAAAAGAATAAAGGAATTTAAGAAATAAAAAATTACATTAAATATCTAAATACTTTATTGTCTAACAGGTACAACCCAATAATAATAAATCTAAGCAGAAACGAGAAATAAGTAAAAATTCTAATACTGGAAAATATCGTAAGGACTTGAGCATTCTAATTATTTATTTTATTATTATATAGTATTTGTTTGTTTATACAATCACCTTAGGCCTCTTACCTCTCTACAGCCTTCAAAGAAGGGGTGGAAGAAACAGTGACTTCACGAATATTTTCCGTGTCCATGTAAACCACTTCCATATCATCCGTACTACTTGCAATAGTATTTTGTGACAAAACATGGTTGGTAGAACTTTTATTCTCAGCAATTTCATGGAGGATTTTATAATTAAGTATATTCCAGTTTAACAACAGAATTCAAACGAACTTTGTATACCTACACAACGTAGGAAATATATTCTTGACATGCATTTTTGACAGACTGCTTTTAAGTAAACAGTGTCTTGATATCAAACGATTAAGAATTTAACTTCCACTCTCATTTACATAATCTCTTCTTTTCAACAAAAGTTTGGGAACTGCATCGGGTACAAGGGTGATCCTCATGCCGTCTTCTCTACAAATGATATCTTCTGCAGCGAAATGCTTACTGCATATGACATTCCCATCACATACATTTTCTGTACTAGGATCCCAATGCCCGCATCCAAACATCATGTCTTTTTTTTGTCAAGCTAAAAATGAGTATCATGTCAATGGTATCATATTGACTCAAACTGAGACTGTTAGAAACCCGAAACAATAACTTACTGAAAATATTTAATACCAGGAATGAGACCTTCATTTTTACACCTTCACCCCTAGACCTTCATTTTTACACCACAACACTATACTTAAATAAACGAACTACCAAACAAAAAATAACAAATATTAAAAACAATTTTAATCACAAATAGGTATCTATCAACAATTAAAATATACCACGAATAAAACCATAACTCAATTATAAAACCTATCTGAATTGTTGTGAAGCCGACTCTGACAGATATTCCCACTACGAGAAATGTCATTTGCGACGCTGTTGCGAAATCTCCTAAATTTAATAAGATTTGGAAACAAATGTTTCGTTCATATTGCTGAAAACTAAACAGTATGCAATTTTACCGATAACATTTAATTATTTGATTTTGTCAAGCAGTTTCGTATGACGCAACATATGGATTTATTTATAAAACAGATATGTCGCATAAATTCTGTAAGGCGAACGACAAAATAGTTTTAAATATGGCAGCTCTGTACTGAAAATAAGTTACTGAGGAGCATGCGTAGTTTGTGAAAACTCTGCATACCCGTTACACTTTTTGGTATTCGGCTGAATTTAATTAGCATTCTAGAGTACATATATAATATAAGATTTCTATGGTGCTAGTACGTCAGTCTGTTCGCACCAGACACTTACTGGCATTTACTTTTACCAGAAAAAATTGTGTTTGTGCTAACGATCCTTGCCATCATCTGTCACAATTTAATCTATTAATCGTTCTTCATATGATGCGGTACTAAGGGTTTGAGGAAGCGTAGTGCTTTGCAGGATTTCATGAAGTGAGGAGGGCAATCAATTTCTGTACAGGTACCTCAATCTGTTAGCACCACACGCATTTTACGTCTTGTTAGATCGCAATATTTTAAAATTGAGTAATTGTATCAACGTTTGATTTATTTGATTTTTTTGATTAAAATTTTACAACTATTTAATTATTATTTTTATAGCAATAAGATCTGAACTCAAATATTTGAAAATACAAAGTAAAATATTGACAAATTAGTAAAATTAACAAAAATAATTACAAAATTACTTAATATCAAAATTTTTATTAATCTATTGTAATATAGAAAAAAATATAAAACGGCCATAATTTTTGTTAAATAATCATAATAAAAGTATTTAAAACATTAAAAAAGATTAAACTTCCGTTTAATATATACCAGACAAATATTAAAAAATATTTTAAGACTGTTCATCTATTTATGGGTAACGATTTTTTGCTGTTCGTCAAATATTGTAGCTATTGCAGTGTAGCTGCAAACGTTTCATTAAATTATTTAATCCACAAAAAATCAATCCAACTCTTTTGTCTTTTATGTCTAATCGTATATTATACTCATTACTTAAGATATTTGTACAAAATAAAAGTATATTAACTACGATTATTTATATTTTAGGTAAAACATAATAACTTAAATTACGAAATAAAAATGTTTTAAACACTACAAACCTTGTAGCTATATGGTGGTATAAAAACGAATATTTGCTCAAAAAAAAATTAATATATTTTAAAACTACTATACCTACTATAAACTTATTAATTCTATATCTTATATCTAAGTGTTTTTATTGTTCTATATTTTGTTTTTCATATCTATACATACATAAATATAATAATAACGACTTAATTTGCATGATATTTATTATTAGGAAGTAATAAGAGTGAATGTGTTGAGGTGTTAATGGTCCTTCGAGCCGCATATATCCTGGTAAAACTAAAATATTTTGCTTCTACTTATTTCAATTTACACCAACGAAGACTATTGATTTCATACATGCCGAGGTTAGTATAAAGTACTCACAATAACTTCGTGTATCCCAAACTTCCCAAAATAATGTCAAACAAAACCAAATTCCAACATTTTCAAACACATTGTGATTAGCTGAATTTTATAAGGTTTCCAAATATATTTTTGCTTTTGCAAAAAGTGTATTTATACCTAAATTCAGTCTTCTTTTTTTTTTACTACGCCAAAAGGTTTATTCCTTTCTTGCCGTCAATATTATTGCAAAGTAAACATCTGCAACTTTTCTTGTGAATGATGGATGTGTGAAAAAAACTTCTATTAACTGTGCCATTATTAAAAAATATTAAATGACGAAAGAGTTGGTCGGTTGTATTTTTTCTGCGACGCAATCTTAACTCTTGGGAATTAAATAGTACGTTATGATATAAAATATCTATTGTGCATTGAAATACACGTTTTACCACTTCACTGAAACACTTTTTAAATCGCGAAGCGGAATCAGAAAATTTGTTAAATATATTAAGACTGTTTAAAAAAGATTTTGAATAAATTCTTACTTATATCAACATACTATTTAATCACCCTGTACAGGGAGGGGCAGAATATTCGAGTAGGTGGTTTTTAACCAAATAAAACTTTATACATTGAAATTTCTTCTTCTTCCTCGGTCCCACCCTGTATAATAATAGTGTCTATACAGAAAAACGTTTGATTTGAACAAAAACCGTAATTTTCATTTAAAGAAATAATAAGTAAATACAAAACTCTGTGTTGTGATCTTTTTTTTAATTAAAAAAGAATAAAGTCTATTATTACTAATAATAATAATAATAATTTAAACAAAAACTATTAATAAATCTATAATTATTATCTATAATAATAAAGTTATATTTAATATTACACGTAAATAATATTAATGATAAAAATTAATTTTACAAAATATTTAAATATGGAAAATATTTGTACATGTAATAAATGTAAGATATATAATATAAATAAATTCTAGGATAAATAAATTACCTATTTAAGTAAATGTAAACTGAAAATAAATATTTAATTTAGTAATGATAGAGATGTGATCTGATTTTACTAGTTGGGACCTATATTAAATTAGTCTACAAGTATAGCTTCAGTTTGCTCAAATTCTACAATTTAATTATGCTTCAATAACATTATTTTATGCTCTTAAAGATTTAGAGTTTACAACTTGATAATGCAGGTCAGGTAGATGTTATTTATCTACACCGATGGGCTAAATATTATTTAAATCAATTAGTGAATTTAATTTTCCTGAAATCCAAAGTTTTCAAAAATAATTAACAATTTTATAATGAATGATATGTCCAGGCTGCATCATTATCATTTAAATAATTCAATTAGGTCTCAACTAAAATATAAAAAGTATAACTTAGTTCCCAATAGTTCTAACCTAATATAAATTTCTTAAAAATTAATGAGGTCTGCGTTATAGGCGATAACAGTAAGGGTTTCTAATAATTTATCATAATAATAATAATGAACGTATACTTTATTCCATTTTTTTAAGAATAATTTTATACAGGTTGTGTCAGAACAACGACATGTTGTTTTGTAACGATCTGTATACACCATGACAATCCAAAATAACGATTATTCCGTTATAGTTATTATAATACATTTTATTTTCAATTTTTAACGTTTATATTTATAAATTTATCAAAAAAAAAAGAAAAGTTTTATAAAATATATTATATAATTGTTAATAATTGTAAAACTATTTGTTGTAGACTCGATGTTTATATTTGTGTCAAAACATATTAAAAGACGTTTTAAAAACGTGGAAGACAAATTGCTACAAAACTATTTAGGTTGTAAGTGGGCTTCTTTTCTCTTCTTTAGAATTCTATTGTTATTGTTAATATTAATTTTTAAAACAATACGAAGTTTTCTTAAATGATTCATAAATTATTCACAAAATGTATTTTACTTGTTTGGACCGAAATTTATATGAACTTAGTAACTTTAAACATTTATTTGTTTCGGTAAATGGGGTTTTCTGCTTCAGAATCTTGCGCATCAAGTGCTTCACTCTTATTGACTTATTTATCCTGTTCCTGTCTAGGAATATGTCCGCTGATATACAATCTGAACCCTAAATGTCGTAGACCCTATATCAGCTGCAAATGTCGCTCTCTAAGCCTTCCTGAATAACTGTTCGAATTTTCTCTTAAGACAATGTTGTCATTACTAGCTGATGAGTTAGATTTTTGACTTCTTAACTAGGTTAGTTACGTTAAACGCTGTCTTAAGGTATGTGCGTATTTGTGACAAAGTCTGTGGCCTGACAGCTCACATACTCCACGATAATTTGAAGCAGAACTAAGTCAAATTTTAATTTAAAGGAACAAAAATATAATTATACTAAGTTGATATAATTCTATCCTTCACCTTCATAAAAAAAGACAAAACTGTTCATGTTTTTATTAAGAAATAAACTAGGTTAAGTGTTGCTTGGTCCTTACTCTTTTGCCTTGAACGTGGGCATGAACTGTTAGTCGTATGAATGGTTATAATCAATAATTGTACTTAAATGTAGCAAAAATTGAAACAAGCTATAGTTTTACCAGGTGCTCAAGACAAGAAATCTATCAATAATTACTACTCATTAATTAACTAATATTCAAATATATTTATATTAATTTTTGCCATATTTTTATGTATTAGTTAAATTATTTATGTATGCATTTTTGTGTCTTGCATATTTTAGAATAGAATAGAATATAAATCTTTGAAACCATCGAAATTAGCGAAATAATTTAAACTGTCAATTTGGTTGGTTGCTATGGTAATTTTTTTTATATCCAGGGCTACTTTTGTCATTACCAGGAAATTTACGCGTGCATTTTAAAAAAACCACATTCGAGTAAAACATGATTTCCGCAACTGGAGTGTAAAATATGAAAGATCAAAAATGTATATCTCACATGTTATTAACACTGATGGGTATTTATTAATTGCAAATATTCAAAAATGTACTTGTCTTTGTTGTCAAAAAGATTCGTTTTGAATATAAGACAAAAAAACGAACTTTCGTTATGGTGTAGGTTCGTTTTCTGTTTAGTTTAAATTTGGCATAATGTAGGTTTGTGTTTCTATTATTATAATCAAACAGTGAATACTACCGGAAGGCTTATAATAATATTTGTATTCGATAAAATAATAATGAATGTTATGAACGACTAGACTTAACCTTTTCTTTGACGTTGATTTTCCAAATATTTCATTTTATTATACATTATATTATAAATTAGCATATCCTATGAATTATTATATAAATTATAATTAGTCAATAGATGGCTACAAACAAAATATTGCTTACATCTACAGAAGCAAGTTTTATAAACTATTAGACACTACAATTATTATTTAAATAATGCTAGATACGTTCTGTTTAGTTCACCCTTTCTTAAAGTTTCCAGATGGCCTAAGAAATAACAGAGTTTAGTATAAAATACACCAAAATATCGATTAGGAATATTTATGGGATTGTAAATAATATTGTAATCACAAATATAAATTGTTATATAGTTATTTTAAAAGAAATAAATACCCATCAGTATTATCCATTCTTTACAAAATTACAAATCCAAAATATATTCCTTGTTTTTCATAATAATTATTGTAATAATATGTACCTACCTTACCTCGATTGTACCTCAATTTGTTTATTATGTTGCTTATTCATTAAATATTGATGTTTTAAGTGCAAAAGTATTCCTTAATGAAATATACAATATCATATGAATGTTTTATCAATTATTATTAATGTCTGATGATTTTTTCGCTGCTTGAAACTTATGTGCCAATTTCTAGCAAAATAATTTAAACAATATGTCAAGTTGCACTGTGATTTTTACTAAAATAGTGATGTCTTCGTTAAATACGTAAACGACATCACCATTCAGTTTCTAAAAATTTACTGGATGACAATCTAGAGCTTTAAAAATGTTAGTAACTAGTCTTCATTGTTGAAGTCCTTCAAAATTGAGCAAAATCTCCTATAAAGTGCGAATTTTTTAAAAAACTAACGGTTTTGATTTTGGTTTACATTAAGAATACAAGCATTTCCTACAAGATAATACAATGCAACTTCTTTACTGATGATGATACTCCGGGCGGCCTTCGCAAAACCCTCAATATAAAATTTCATGTTTTAAAATCACAGTGTAATTTATAACTATGTAATCAGAATTAGTCTTAGAAATGTTTTTGAACAATTTGAAAGTTAATATATGTAATGATAACTGTTTTATAACAAAATCAACATGAATCTTTTATATTGACTTGAGAACCGTTCATCCATATTTCAAGAGAAATTCGACATGACTAATTCGTTTTGATAAGAGACTAATTACATCTTATATTAGAGTTCTCTTAGTTTAGTTTGCTCAAGATAAATAAAAATAATGTTTGTGTAATATTTTTTAAATGTGTCCTATTTGCTTTGACTGTATATGTTGTAAATATTAAGATATGCGTATAAAACATATTTAAGTAATAAATTACTTACTTAATAACTTCTTGTTAATTACTGTTTAAATACTGAAATAGATATTCTTGTTGTATAGGTCTAGTTGTATTATTTTTATTTTTCTAAACCCATTTAACCAAATTAAAGGTCCTCTAGGAATCAGTCCTTGTTCTGTCTTCTATAATGAATTATTATAATGTAAAAATATCCCGGTTGCAGCAAACATCGAGCATAGTGCAAAGACCTTTGTAACGAAGATTAGATAATGAGAAGACAATGAAGATTCAGATATAATAGATGGCAATTCAATACGTTCTGATTTGACCTGTATTTTTTTATGAGATATTCACTACCAGCACTTATATGAGATTCAATACGATTGACAACGGCTCAGAAAAAAAAAACAAATATTGCATTATAAACAGGAAAAGAAGGAATTTCGTCTGGACTTGCAGTAACCTTGTTCTGGGATGTCCAGCTGATCCCGAACTGCCGTAAAACTACAAGCCATAGACCAAGTTCTGTCTGCTTCAACAAAAACAAATTCTACGAAAATAATCAGAAAATCTCTCGCGTAATAATATAATAATTAAAGGGCGGAATATATGCACGTCAATTCAGTTAAAATATGCGCATATATATGCATAGTTTTTCTTTGAAATATGCAACATGTGTACAACACATTATAAAATTACTTATTTCTTATTTTTAGAATATGTTATATTAAGAAGAATGAAACCTTGTACTTGATTGTCACTGATGATGAGAAGTTTCTTCTCGAAACATGTCTGACTGACTTGAACGATGTGCCTTGAAGTTTTTTAAAATATAAATATATTTGTTTTGTGGAGCAGACGTCGTTTAATTTCTATATTAATCATCGCTCCTCTTAGAATGGATTATTTCATAAAATAATATGCATTTGTCAAAATATGCAATTATATGCCTTGTAAAATTAAAAGAAAAATATAATAGGTAAAATTTTTAACCTGAAATAGTATAAAATGCATAATATAACGATATATTTTTCAAAATTTTCCGATAAAAGTGTTTGCCTTCTGTCTGTAAAAATATGTTTGTACAAAGAAAAAGTTCTTTCAACATCTACCGATGTGATCTGGCAATATTTTAATTTGAGTAGTAAGTTGTAAGGACAAGGTATTATTTCGTTGGATGGTTTAGTATCAAAAATATTTTTGACTTCCATTAAATACTTAAAGCCTTCGTTCTTTCCCACAATAACTTCGAGTTTACTTCTTACTTGATTTCCTACATCACAAGGAACTTTTTTGCATTTGTCGGAAAAAGTTTCAACAATTTTAATTGATTCCCTTAAACTTATATTCCTACTTTCTAACGAAGTTATTATAACTGGTATAAAACTAAAATTAACCCTAATAAAAACAAGTTCCTTAGCTAAATTTATATTTTTTAATACTGCTTGACTTTGCACACTGTGAATTGTCTTCTAAATCTAAAACTATGTCTTTAATGGCTTCAAAATGATCTGCGTAGAATATCGCGGCCTTAATCCATGTTCCCCATCGAGTAATTATGGGCTCTGGAGGTAAACTAACTCCTCAATTACTTGCAAGGGTCGCACTTAATCTTTTGATAAAACGAAAAACATAAAAATATGCACACAAATTTTATTTTTGCCGAAATATGCAATTTTTTATGAAATTTTTAAAAATATGCAAATATATGCACTTTGCATATATTCCGCCCTTTAATAATAATACTTCATACCACCAGATATGCGAGATTCACCTTGCTAATAGACCAAAATACCTTCGAATCGCGACCTACATTGGCCTCATCTTACTATCAATCAAAATCCACTAAAATTTCATCCATTTAATTATACCGTATATTAACATCATTTTTTTAAATTTAAACTTAAGGCTAGTAAGTTTCGAGATCAACGTTTAAAGTGATTTTTCAATATTTAAGGGTGTCAGACATAAAATGTACAAACAGCCAACTGATATAACTGAATATAAAAATGTTAACAAAATATAAAGGGCAGTGTTAGATAAAAAAAAACTCTAATTACATTCATTTATAGATCAAAACTAAACTTACAATGCAGCATTCTAATATACAGAGACATTATTGTCTCCCAACTTGTGCAGCTTTTAAACTTTGACGAGCCATTTCCAAAGCTCCCGCTTTACACTTATTACCACCTATAAATCCTGTTGAATGGCAAAATATACAATCCTTAATACCTGCGATTTCGCTTAATTCCTCGTCTCGAACACCCAACCAATTTTCATGTAAAAACACCCTGGAAAATGAGATACCGCATCATCATCATCATCATCAAATTTCGTAGACAAGAAACTAACATACCTGCATATAAAGCTGTCAGGTTGTAATGGGATTCCTTGAACACGCCACGATTCTCCTTTATCGTGAAACACGCAAAATTTAATTGTTCCTACAATATTCAGCTCCTCCTCAACATCATACAAGTGCTCCTTCCATGGACAGCGATCTTCTAGGAGAATTATTTCACCTGAATCGTCGACTTGTAAACGTTTTTCCACTGATTTCTTTACTATCGCACGTGCTGGCCACCAAACTGTAGCTGCCTGAAACATATTAGCATTAAATAATTAAACTACTTAGTAAGATGAGGGAGACAACATACTTCTAAAACTTTCTCAGTAAACTCCACTCCAACCAGGTTAACTGCTTTGTAAAACAATTCATCAGTTGACTCCGGATTAGGATCATTCCATTCGGGGTTCAACCTATGTACTCTTGCACCCAAATGAGTGTTGATTCGATACCTGAAACAAGAAGAATATTTTTAATTGAAAGAAAATCTATTCAACATAAGTGGTTGACACTGTAAATATAAAGAAGATTATCTATGACAATTTTAACATTTACCCGACAGATGAATGTAAATCAACTTATAATAAACAAAAAATACTAACCTTGGCTTACCCTCTGGATACATTGGTATTCCATTATCAACAGCATCCAACTCTTCTACAAAACCATCATAAACATACTTGTAAATAGATTTTAAACAATCTGTTGTAGTTGAAATATTGCGTTGTTTTAACATTTCTGAGATTACTTCGATGCCAAAATGACCATACACTAAACCAGCCGAACTTAACCTAATAATAATAATACAAGCTTTAAATAAATAACATTATGTAGCGCCTTTAGTCTACACATTCGTTTCTTAAGACAAGAACATATACATACTTAATTAATTTATTTTTAGCCAATTCTGGTCGTACCGTACTTAAAGTTTCTTCAAATCCTCTTTGATGATGATCGTAACGATGTGTTTTAGGATTGTATGTTCCTCCTACGTCTACGACGATATCACAGTCTTCTAAAAGCTAGAACATAATATCTTACGTTAGGAACTTCTTATTATACACGACTAAAAATTATTTATCATATTACTTTTGGATCCCTAGTCCGAATGATGTCAGAATCCTTGTATTCCGGTAGTTGCCTCAACATAAAACATGCTAGAGCTTCATCACAATGAAAAACTCCGCTGTGTGTCCCAATTTTTTTACACAATCGTGGATTTTTTATATTGTTTGTTGCCATTACTTCGAAACTACAAGATTCTAATTAGAATTTGAAATAGGTATATTTAAAATATAGCTGCGTTGACTCCAAATATAAATCACTTATTATAAGTAGGTAGTCGGATATAGGTTAAAGCCGATTAGGACAGTAAAGTAGGTAAATTAAAATTAGGTGTATGTAAATATTGGAAAGCAGAAACACTGAAGCCTACCCTCTCCAAATTGAGAGTAACGTTTGATGCAACGTGGAATAAAATCGTTCCATGCGAAACAAATTTGAATCAAATCAGACACTTGCTTCAAATTTCAAACACTAGTTTGAGGTTATGTAGTCAAACGTCAGATTAAAGCCATTTCTTTTTTTTTTTTCCTCTTCTATGGGCCTCGTAATATTCCAACGATGTGCCAGCTCATTCATTCGGCCATCCATTACATCGAGCCCATATGCTACTGGACAGCTCTCTTCACTTTTCTTCTTTCGTCTCTTTATTGCACGCACTTGAATTCACTCAAGTTATCACTTTCCAATTCTTCCTATTCATTTACGGCCACGGCATTTAAACCAGAAACATGGAGGTGCTATCGAATAACGCAGATTAGCAATTTTCATTCAGTAGCCTTACATATACGTTCCTTTTACAAATTTAGTTGATAGTTAAGTGAGAAAATATCCTCAAATTTTCCAATGATATTTTACTGTTTTTTAGTTCCCAAATGTAACAATTTAAGATTATAAATTAATGCGCTGGCGCGTGCTTGGAATATTACGAAACCATAGACATAAACAAGAAAAATTTAAAAACACACTTATAATTTAAATTGTTTAATTTGGCTTGGGCGTATGCTGTTGGTCTATAGGCAAGAGATTAAAGTGAAGAATTCAAGTCAAATTATTGATTAATTAAGTTTATTTTCTAGTAATCAAGTCATTAATATCGTCCTTATAAAGACAATTATATCGTTTTCCATTTGACAAATAACACACACCTACGTGGAGGTGTTATTCATTTGACTGCACTCAGTGCGCACTGACACCCCAGATAAAGTAAAGTATCAGATACGACGGCCGGCGGAATTTCTTTGATGTTTGTGTCCTAAATCTCGTGACCTTGACGCCATTATTATAATAGTTTTTCCGGGTTTATTCCTTTTGCCTTTTCGTTTGAGTATAAAGTAATGCCAACAATTCGGAATATTCCTTTTAATTTCAAACCTATTTTGTTGACAAATTGATAATTATAATTAAACATACTGTGTGTATAGTACCATTATCATCAATTGGAACTAGGTACTCAATTGTTTGTTTTATAATGTATTTTGAAATCTAAGTTAATAATAAAAGTAAAAATAAAGTAAATTTTAGTAAAATTATTTGATTATAAACCAAATTGTCGATGTTCGTCAATATTATTTGTTCAACAATTAAACTAAAAATTATTTGAATTGTATTTACATTTTAAACATATGGAGTGTATGCATTAAGGGCTAAATAATATTTCCAAAAATGAATTTAATATTTAATCATTCATCCTATTGGCATAAAATTGAAAATAACATAAAATGTATTATAATTTTAAATAATCTACTACTAGTTACTCTTAAATCTGCATGTTTTATTTAAAAAGCGAGATCTCAGCATTTTGAACCATCATATTTCATGAAATATGGTTGTGATACCTACCTATATATACCAGGATTATTTCAAAGCTTTTCAAATTCATTGTTTCATTTTAAACAATGACTAAAGAGCAGTAAAAATGGCAGAAAGTAGACACTTTCACTTTAATAAAGAGGCCAAATTGTATTTCATTTTTACTAAGTTCATTAAACAGTAATTTTTTACGATGTTTAAAAATAGAATAATGATCAGTGAGAACTTGTAGTTCTCACTTGTGTTGCCGCAATTTAGGGATATTTTCTAATATGTCAAAAACAACAACAACAAACAAAAATATCTTAATTCTTTAATAATATAAAATAACTGCTGTAATTATTATTATAAACTTAGACTTTCCAATGTATAATTTCATATAGGTACGTACTGAGTACATGTAAACAAACCTTTCAATATCTTTCGGAAATTGGAAAAATGAACAATTCTTTAACACTGTTCTTGAAATACATCCAGGTACTAAACAATAAAATCCACCGGTTTTTGATCCCATGTTTTTTATAATAGCTTAATTATAGATATAAAGAAGAAATACTAGAGTAGTAAAAACTACTGAATATACCCACAGATCTAGAATGTACCTAACCTATACAAGTAACTATATATTACGAACAATATATGATTTAAAGTACAAAATTAATAAACTATTAATAATAAATTCTAATAACAAAATAGCAACGTTAATTTGAATATAAAAATATTAAATAATCAGATGATCACTTTAATTTAAGAATATAAACATATTTTTACATAACCCCAAAAATTTTCTAAACAATACCAGCTGTTTCAAATAGTTTCAAATAGTTAAATGGTCCGGCAGAAGTGTGAAATATTTGGGTTTACTAAAGAAGAAATTATAAAAAAATTACTAAAACATATATTTACTTGCTTTTAACTAATATTCAAATTTTCACGAATTTAATACCATTTAGTATTGTCATATTTACTTGAAACTTTTTTTAATCATTAATAATAAGTAATAATTGTGCAAGCATGTATTCATACTTTTGGCAAACACTATAAAAACTACTATAATAATGGCCGCCAACTTTTCCCAGTGTCTCATCTGTCCTGTTTATCTGGGCTGACACTGCCTTTGTGCTGTCAGAGAACAAGTTGTTCTCTGGTGTAGGGATGTTGATATCGAAAAAAAATATCGATATATATTATATCAATATTTTAAAAATATATTGTATCGGTTATTCGATATTGTGTTACTAAATATCGATATATCGATATATCGGTAATATCCGAAATAAAAATATAATGATTTCGAAAATTTTATTGCCTATAGGTACTTTTAATATACTATAAAGTTCCATCTTATATTAAAACAAATAACTTTATAAATGCCAATATTTATCAGAAATGCTTGTCATAAACACTCGTTCTTTGATGTGTTCTCCGGTTAGTCTGCTTCGATTGTCTTGGACAACTAAATTGACTGCCGAGGCAATCCTCTCTGACGAAACTGAAGAAGCTGGACAAATTAAATATTTCAATGCGACATCAGACAGTACGGGGGTAAAAGACTGACAATCAATCCAAAATTTGAGTGGGTCTGATTCTTTTGGTGTGTTGGGTTGATCAAAGTATTGTTTTAACTCATTGGGTATCGAACCATGACTAGGCAGTTCTTGGTTGTTGCGACTAGCCTGCACAAGTTTCAACAACAATTAATATCAATTTTCTTGAAGAAGTTCCACACTGTTGATATAGGTGGCGACATTTCAAATAACTACCTAATTGTCTTTAGACAATGATACTAGAGACCACATAAATGAAAAGGGTAATAATACAACAATATACCATATATTACATGTATGATTATGATGCATGCTGTGGTCTGTAGAGGTTAAGAAAAGTTTAAAAGATAGTTGGGGAATCCCCTTATCCCCTATTCGTGGTAGTTGACAAATGTGTTGAGTAAACATCAAAAGACCAAGTACAAAGAAGAAAAGAAGATGGTTATTAGAGCTTGTTTTGTAGACAAAGCAGAAATTTAATATAGATACGTATAGGTAATTATGTATATCAGTAATTTAAAAAAAAATATCGCAATCGATAGCTGTATTTTAATATCGATAGTTCGATATATCGGTAAAGAAAATATCGACGATATATATCGATATTTTGGAGGAAAAATATCATCCATTCGATATATCGATATTTTTTCAACATCCCTACTCTGGTGCTGTCCCAGTGCTGTTAAAGTAAGAAGATGATTTGTTATTTTTTTCGACATTTTAGGTTATGTTTGATGTTTTTCTAGTTTATATTTAAACAAAATTATACAAAAATTATGGGATAAGAATTGGAATTGAATTTCAGAGTAAATACTACTTAATAAGGTCTGGAGAAGAATTACAATTTACAATAATTATCCACTTCGTTTTCAAATGGATTATAAAAAACTCAAACAATGTGCGGATTGCAAGTGGAAAACGCTATAAGGAATATTTTCTGTTTTAAGGGATATATCATGTAGGTAGGTACCTAGTCCTAGTAAGTAAGTATAGAAAATAACGGAACAATTTTTAGGGTTACATGTATGTATTTAAAAGTTTCTTTATTGATTTCTATTCTGTATAATACCTACATTAAGTACAAAATACGTTATATTACAATGTTAAATAAATAAAATATAATATATATATATACCTATAAGATACTCCCCAATCACTTATCAGATAGGTGTACCTATTAATTATAAGTCAACTTAATAAATAAAAAAGTAGATGCACGAAAATGCAAAAAACAATTGGGTTCCTATCTAATTACTTTTCGAGCATAATGTAAGATAATTTCAGTTACTTGTTTTGTAGTGTTATTAACTAGTAAGTAATTCAAAACATATTCAATTAACTAAGATACGAAGACAAGAGTTAATTTTCTACAACTTTATAATTGATACACCTAGGATTCTCATAAAACATGGTTGACAAGTTCTTTATAAACATACAAATTTACAATTTCGTAATTTGCTAAGTGCTATTAAATTTCTATTATATATTACAAGATCTGATAGCAAATTACTAATATAATAAATAGATTCGCATTCCTACTTGATCTTCAAAATGTTTCTTTTCTAAAACTAAATCCATATTGATGGCATTTAACGCGAAGAATCTTTCCTAATTGTGGTGGTCCACAGTAGAAAATTGTGACTTTGCCTTTATTTTGATCTGACAGTTGTTTAAAGACTTTGTCCCAGTTAGGTCGGCCAGCGTTTGTTCGAGTTTTCAAACCGGTAATCAGATCGCGTTTTTCCTAAACAAACATTGATAATATTACAATATTTTCGAGGGTTAAAAATGTAAATTTTTCCAAGATCTTTACCTTTTCGTGTAGCAAATCTAGTGCCAATTGTAATCCAACAGCTTTCATGTCAGTTTTCTGGAGAGCACTTGTTATGTACATATGCATTTCTAGGAATCGTTCCATAGCTCCTCCTAGTTCAGCCTGTTCAATTTCCAACTGAGACAAGAGATTCACGAACCACTCGAAAGAGCGTTGATTTCGATTTATCCAGAAAAAATCTACCTAGTAAATTATTAAGTCGCACTAAGTTAAGATAAGTTAAATCTTTGAATTATCTTTATAATTACCTTTCTCAAGTTCATTACTGTCGCTGGTATATCGCTGGCCCATGAGAATTTACATTTTGGGCATGTGTGTCTCGCTTTCCAATATCGGTGCATAATTGACTGTAAAATTGAAGCAAACGGAGTGACTCCAATACCTGTAGCTATCAATACAGCATGTTGTGCACGAAATATATGGCTTGATGGTGCTCCATAGGGACCATCCAGGAAGATCTGCACAAAAGCACAAGAATTTGGAGAAGTCTTATTGTAATTATAAGTTTTCTGTCTAAAATAGGAGCATATTGCACAGCAAACGACTGAGAACTGTTTTCTAAGAGTGCTATTAAGGCATTGTTAATTTTTTCTCGATTTAAAATTTAATTGTTATTACAAGAAATAATGCAAGCTATTAGTTTAACAACAAACGGCATTTGCTTATTTATATTCAGCAAAAATCACCTCAGTTCCATTATTTTCTGAGTACCTCACTCTAATTTGTTTCTCCAATATCTCTTCTCGGCTAAACGATGACAGCTCTCGAATTGGCTAAATAATGTGTACAAAATAGAGTTAAAATTACTTTCACAAGTTAAATACTTCAGTGACACTATAGCTTAATTTGTAAACCACCGCCGGGGAAATGGGAGATGTGTGTTCGAATCCCACTGGTGATTAAGATTTTTTTTTTTTTAATTTGTGTTTCTTTCTATTAAAAAATACATCAGAAGTCTAATTATACGAAGCATTGTTAACTTACTTCTAATGGTTTGCCCACTGGATAATTCATAGCTTTTGGGCAAAGTGCATTTGGTGAAAACTCATGTTGAATACTGCCTTCTTCAGCTAAATTTTCCGGAGACTTGGATCGTACAGAGATTTGGCGCACTGTAATATATCAATACTTTATTGTGTAAAATTTGTCAAAATAAACTAAATTCCTAATAAATCGAGTTTTATTGTGTTTTCTCTTTTTAGAAATCATAAAATTGAGAAAATGAATGAAGTCGAACGCCTTCAAGCTGTAACAATGGCATCAAAACTATCTTAATTGAAAATATGGAATTATATTTTAATTTCTTAGAAATATTCTCACCGATAGTCGATACAAGCGTATTCGTTGAATCCTTTTGCTCGCAATTCTCCAAACTAGGCGTTTTGAAGGCTATAATAGTTGGTTTGTTCCTCATATAACGGAAACTTTGTGCTAGACTTTTATTTTGTGGACTCAAATATGCTAATCCTAGTGATTTCATACGAGCTCGACGCATCTGTGACTGGTTGAAACTATTCTCTGATTCTGATCTCATATATTCACGTAGGCTGCAAATATAATAGATAATAACTATAAGCTGGAAAAGATGTGGATATAGCTTGGTTTATATCACCGGAACTTTGAAGATTTATATTCAGGTTATAATTGAAGCTGTAGAACGAGCCACTCCACAAACAACAATAAAAGTTCATAATATTCCAGTCGAAATTAAACAAATAATTGCACAGAAAAGAAACGTTAGGTCAAAATGGCAGCGCACTCATGCTCCATCAGACAGAAATATATTGAACAGAATCACCAATCACCTAAAATCAAAAATAAAAGAATCCAAAGAAAGATCATTCCATGATTACATATCTAATCTCAGTCGGTTTGACAACACAATCTGGAAACCACAAAACCATGAATCACCTATCGTAATGAAGTAGACGCTGACGTACAATGGGCAAGAAGCGATGAAGATAAGGCCGACTTGTTTGCAAAACACTTAGGCAATGTGTTTACACCTAACAATAATGATAGAGATCCTGAACTCGAAAGACACTTACGGGAAACTAATTTAGATGTTCCAAGAATAAAAAAATTTACATTTGGTGAAGTGGATCATCAAATTAAGTATCTCAATCTTCGAAAATCTTGGACTTGTCACTGGAGAAGTCTTCGTAACGCCATTTGAGAGCTACCACAGCTCCCTGTCATCCTACTAGCTTATAGAATATATTGTATTCTGATTGCTAAGAAATATATACATAATAAAAAAAAAAAAAAAGCTGGAAAAGAAACCAACAGAATAATATGCTTACGCTAATAGACGTTCACGTTTCATTGAAGTTGTCTGCATATCGGGCATTGATAAAGATTTTTCCAGCGGTGCTCGTTTGGCAAACAACAGACGTTGTAGACGTTTTTCGGGAGAGAACTTCTTTTGTCTTCCATTAAAGTCTAAAAACGCAAACGAGTAATTTGAATTTACATAATATGCTAAATTGCTGTTTAAAAATACCTGTTGAACTGCAACAGGGTTTTGCAGCAATATCTCCATCTCTCATCTGCTCCTGAACATTATCCTCATTACGAATACCCTCATGAGAAAATCCTACTAGTTGTATTGCAGGTTTTTTCATCGATCCTTTCCTCGATATATTTCTAGAAATAGTCGCCTGAATTTTTTGAAGAGTGTTTTGATTATTGTTCAAAATTTTTGGTGATGCTGGTTTGCATGCTTGTCCAGGGATCTCACCGTTATGTAGTTTCTCTTGTTCTTTTTCAAAGTATTCGTACAATCTGTTAGTCCACTCACCGACGCCTCGGACGTGAAGCCACATGTAATCTTTTACATGAAAAACAAAAAAACGGTTGACATAAAGTTGTGTATGAATGACTTTCTCTAAACCTTACCTTCTTGCTCAGGAGCGCTGCTAATAGTAAATGGATGCCATTCATACTTAGCTATTGCAGGAATATTTATAAACAAGTAATCCCCAGGATGGAAGTCAAACTCTTTTGGTCGTTTAATTACGAGATGTGTTACTTTTGATGGTAAAAGTAACCCGGAACTAATATACGTTTTTCCACGTTCTGACATTGTACCAAGAATGCGAAACAACCTTTCGATAAGGTAGATCACACCAGGTACTATAAACCATTTCCAGAAATTTGGTGCATGCAGAATTACTAGGATCCAGAACGGTATGTAGAGTAGATGGGTCCAATAAAAAATCTGTATGACACGGTTTTTGGCCAAATGAGAAAAGTTCACACATCATTCAATAAGTTCGTAGCAAAAATGGTCAAAATGAAAAGAAATTATAAAATAAAAAAAAGAAGGTTCTGTTGCCTGAAGAAGGCAACGTTGTACGAAAGATATGACATGATATAAATATTATTTCAAAAAACTAGTTTCATCTGAACCTCATTCCCAAGAAAATCGACTAGTAAAAAAATTAAATAATAAGGTTCAAGAAAACTTTCAAGAATACCATCTATGTGTCATCCTGCCTTATTGAATGACCTAATCAGTATATTTTAATCCGATTCCCCTACAGGATGTTGCGAAACAATTTTAACTTGAATTTTATAAGGTAAACTACTATCCTTTACCTATTTTCAATCACCTCATTCGTCTCGCAACACCCTTGTATAGGTATAGCAATTTCCGGAGAGTATAATCTCACCTCAAAGCAACCACCTCTTCTAACAAATCCTTGTGAGCAAATAACCATTATGAGAAGGATTATAATCAGGATAACACCTGTCGGATTAGCCCAACCTGGGATCAAACCAAATAGACCTGGACGGCTAGTAAAGAACCATTCAACTGTTGTAAAATTCCTTGCATTCAATACAGCATCATTAACAACTATTAGGCCTAAAAATGAATGACTGTGATACGATCAGAGGGTTAAAATCATGGTTCAACCGTACTTACTAAAATTGCAAGAATGCATGACAGTGTGAAATGCACTAAAACCAAATATTAAAATTCCAGTCAATTTATGAAAGTGGATATGTTCATCTAAAGGTAGAATCGATCCCCAGCCTCGGGTTCTCAGATATGTAATGCATTGCCGTAGCATTACAACCAGGATGAACATACAATCGAAGTTGAGGCACTGACCTGCAGAGAGAATGATCAAATGAAGTCATTTTAATTCTGAAAGACTTACCGCAAGCTCTAGCAAAAATTGTAAACCAGTTGCTCTTCTTATATTCGATTGCTCGTGAAATAAATAGTGCCAAATTGATTGTTATAAAAGATGCCAGGAATATTAGGAAGACGTAGTTATTCTTCAGATAAGGTACGGAAAGGAAATAGGGTCGGTAAGATAATAATTTTCCTGATAAAGATGATGGTTTGTCCTTGGGTTGTGGTGGAACTAACCAGCGGTCAATGCTGCAAGAAATATATAAGTACAATTAAAATTATCATATCAGAGAACATTGTCAATTTTATGTTAACTATGTATTTATAAGGTCATTCAATAAGTCCTCCTAAAGACTTATTGATTGACCTTAAATGAACTGACGAAATCTTCATACGAAATATTTTCCGTACAAAATACTAGAACTATCCTGAATACTGTCTTATGCAATCAACTCTCACCTTATTGATAAATTTTCCAATAATCCTCCATGTTTTTCCAATTGATGTTTCAGAGCTTCATATGTTATTGCCCCTCTGTTATTTGTATCTGCATCTTCAAACATTGCTATGGTCAGATCTGCTATTTGTTCTTCACTAAATTGCATACCATTTTCTTCCATACACGCTCTCATAACATGTTGAAGTTCTTTGTGCTGAATAAGTCCATCACCTAGTCATCAAATAGAACTTTAGAAATGTGGAGAGGTATGAATCTATTTGTCAACCAAACTAGCAACTACCGATACTTACCGTCTAAATCATAAACTTTAAACAGAAATCTAATTTTGTCGTCCGGCGATTGACCAGCAAACTGATGCATGGCTTCTATGAATTCTTGCAAGGATATGGATCCAGAATTATCTTTATCAAATATTTGAAATGCTCTGTCTGTGAAAAATGGCTAAAAAACAACTGTATCATATGTCACAATTAAATTTTAGTAAGTGGTTACTTACATTTTTGGATATAACAATCTTTTGAAAATCTTCTCTACGAATTTCCTTTTCACTGCCAACAGTTTGTAGAAATAATTGTTCTAAACGTTCCAAACTGCCTTTGTCGAAGCCAGCTCGAGGCCTAAATGTTAAAGAATTTTTATACGTAAATCAGTATTTTAAAAAAATATCTGTCTGTCCACGATAATTCAAAAACCACTTAACATATTTTAAGCAAATTTGGTAAAAAAAAATACTACAGCATAATATGTCTAGATGCTGATTAACTTTTAGGAAACATTGAGCGTAGACAAGGGGTTTAAAAAAGGGTTCAACAATTTTAAAAATTCATACCTCTTAAACTTATCCGAAATATTGAAAAATTAGACTGTAAAAATGATATATTTAGCCTTTTAAGTAGTTGAATTGGTGTTAAAAAAGTCTAAAAAAGGGTCAGAAAAATCTGTATCCACGAGAACTCAAAACTCACTTAACAGATTTTTAACAAATTTGTTACAAACATACTACAGTGGGATATTTCTAGGTGCTGATTAACTTTTGGAAAACATCGAGCGTAGAAAAGAGGTTTAAAAAAGGGTTCAAAAATTTAAAGTTCTTAAACTTAACTTAAAAAATTTAACATAAAAAATTAGATCCCATTGGCGTTCGAAAAAAGGGGTTGGGTTGGGAATGATCCACTGTCAATAGGCAATAGATCCGCTCCAGCCATGAAATATACCTAATTAATCAGTTACGTGAATCTTACCGAGTATTCGTTATGGTTGATAGAAACTCCATTATTCGTTCTCGTGAGAGAATGCCCAAATTTTCATTATCTATTAGCCGGAATAGTTTGTCGACTATCTAAAACAAAATCACCTATAGATTGTTATAAAAATTTAGAATAAAAGAAAACAAACAAAAACTTTCAAAGTCAACTCCACAAAATCTTTATTTTCATTATGAAAAAGGAAACTAGTTTCTGCTCAACAAGCCATCATCAGTTTTACAATAAAGATAAAAACGAACGCATAAGAGAAAACTTACCATTTTTTTTTGCCTTTTTTACCAATTAGATAGAATAGCAACATTTTGTTTTCTTTATAAGGAAATTCTACTACATTTTATTAAAAATCTAATGAACACTTTCAAACAACTTGGTTCGTAAGTTCAAATTTAAACATTTTCCTTCAATCATTCGAAATGAAATTTTCATTTAGTGCCTAACCCATACGTTTCGTTACTTCTTCAGGTGACTGAGAATTGCAAAAACAAAAAGATCCTTCAGAACCTTCAACTTACGATTAAGATGCGAATGTAATATTTACTTTGAAGACATGCAGAGTTAAGACCATAATAAATCTATTTTTATTAAAACTCAAACTTACCCCTTTTGCATTAAATATTTGTTGAAAATGGTGTATATTAATCGGTTCATCGCCGCATAAACAAAATGCTACACTTTCCAGTTGTTCAGCAAAGTCTATTTGTTTTTCATCTCTGAAATATTTATTTTTATTCCCAATCAATGTGAAATTATTGTTGAAATTTTAAATATTTATTTTCAATGTAGATAGGCATTTCGCATGAAAAAGTTGTTTAGGAATTAGGCATATACAGGTCTCCAATTTTTATCACAGAGTAACAACATTATTTAGGGTTGGATTGCGATCCTTTTATAACTGTCTGGAAATTGACTGTATTTGTCCAAAACCTCTAAAACAATTTTTAGAATGTCTAACTTTGGATACATATCGAGATGAATCCCATTGAAATTCTAAAACAATTCGTTTATTGGGGGATAACTTGCTCTGCTTCATCGGTTGTTCCGGAGGCAGCTGCGGTTATGTCCGCAAAGGCAGCTCGACTACGGGCACGGTTTTGGAGCTAATGGCGAATTCTCGACTGACATCGTGGAAAGCCAGAATGCAATGATGGGGACCAGCCAAGCAACTGGAGTTCATAAGAGCTTGATGGAGAGTTAAAACTTGATACGTACTAGGTCGCAGTGTAATTTTAATCTTAATCTATTTAAAACTTACGTTAATCGTTGTTTTAAGAATTCTATCCAACATTCTTGTTGTAAGCTTTCGTTTCGCTCTTGATCGAACAGTTTGAATAATTGCTCCAAGAATTCCTGCAAAAAAATGTTTAATCATTAGTTTTCAAAATTTATTTATGTTTAAAATTTATACTTGCTTTTGAGCAAGATGAGCAACGATAGGGCTCTTTATAATGGTTTCTATTTTTGATTGCACAGTACAATACGAGAATTCGTTCAGATAACAATAGAATACTAACACTGCTGTGTAATAAAAAAAAAAGAAAACGAAAGAGACACAAAGAAAAAATAAAGAAAAAGTCCTTTTTGTTCCTAAACCAACATTAAAAGGCATGTTTTGGAGGTCTCATCAGTGATGCAGAATGAAATTTTTTTTATAACAAATGGTTCAATGCATGCAAACGTGTCATAAAAGCAGTAGTAGGTAATTTGGAAGCCCAGACGATGTTGTCTATTATTGTCTACTTTAAATTGCAGTGTCCGTACCATTATACGCGATTGCAGCACCAATAAGTTCAGAAGCAAAATTCGCCATGTTAAAGTTGGAGAAACCCCAAGTGAACGGAAAATTCTGCTTCTGTATTGAATGTGATTGGGACAACTCCGCCTTTAACATGGATTATTTTATAAAACCGATTCTATAATAATATTCAGGAACTATCGTTCTATACTAAAACACAAAAAACTAGTAGGTACATTGGCATTCTTTAGCGCAATATAAAGAAAAAGTCAGCAATTTGAGAAAATCTAAAAGAGGAAACTTGTATCATTTACTAGTTGGGCGACAAACAGACTAAGTCGACTTGATCACTACAATAATAAAATGCCACGCAATGGCAATTTAGAAACAATAGATAAGTAAACGTACTTAAGTATACTTTGCAGTCAAGCGGGACTCTAGAGGTAGTTTGGTTGGAAATGTGGAGCAATAAATTTCTATTACTAATGATAATGGTTGGTGAATGCTGTGGCGGTCACAAAAAATTCTTTATTGCAAATAGTTTGTGAAATATAGTTGCAGCGATAGACGATAAATTATATACAATATGTTTTTTTATATACAAATTCAAAATAAATTCTAAAATCAGGGAATACATCATTATAGTAAGATTCATCTCGGGTCAAAAATGGAATTAAATCGTGAACATTTTCGTACGATTATTTTTTACAACTTTCGACATGGATTAACTCAGCAACAGTGCATGGATGAACTTAATTAAATTTTTGCCGATGCGCTCCATCAACGACCAGTGTTTATCGATGGTATGGTGAATTCAGTCGTGGTCGTAGTTCACTCCAAGACGATTTCGTGAAGGACGTCAAAAATCAGTTGTTGTTCCGAAAACCATTGATGCTGTGCGCGAACTGATATTGCAAGATCGTCATGTGACATATCAAGAGATTGAGACAACCTTAGGCATTAGTGGGACCAGCATACATTCAATATTGCATAAACATTTGCCTGAGTTCAATTCTGAGTGGTACGCAACCATTTGTTTGCCAGTTGTCTTCCAAGAAATTAGGGAAACGAACCGCCGAAGCCGGATCACTCTTCACAACGACAATGCGAGCTGTCACACATCGGCTTAAACAACTGCATTTCTGAGGACCCAAAACATCGATTTGATGAGTTATCCGCCGGTATAGTCCTGACTTGGCACCGAATGCCTTCTTTTCTACGTAAAAACAATCTGAGAGGTCAACGTTTTTTGACAGAATGCAGGTTTTGTAGATACCTCAATCAGAGTGGCAAAAGTGCTTCGACAATTGGTTCAAACGCATGCAAAAATGTGTATAGATCTTCATGGGGAATATTTTGAAAAACAATAAAGTGATTTTCGATGATTAATATTTGTTTTTGTTCCCTAATATCGATCATATTACGTATGAGCAAAATATAAAAATACACTTAGCCGCAAAAATAACGCACAACCAAAAATTATGCTCCATTTTAAAGTAGATTTTCTTGCGAACCGATAAATCGATTTCGATAATTTTTTTGCTGCTTGGTAATTGCACTGTGATAGAATTTTTTATTAAGACTTCAGTTTTAGGCTTATACAGGGTGCAAATATAAGAATAGTCTTTGTACTTTAAATGATGGCATAGTGAAATCATACTGTAGCCTCATACTGTAGCCTCATGTTTTCTAAACATTTTGTTTTTTTAATTTCTCTGATATCTGTAATATCAAAGAAAATACACAAAATAGACAGCAGTAACCCCCTCCTGCCAACCTGCAAGATGTTCAAATAATGGTTACCAAATTTGGAATGGATTTGACCAAAATCAAATTTCCAATTTAGAAGTAGAGGTGAAACACGCGCTACTAATGTTTTTTGTTAGTAGTGCAATTACCAAAGAAAAGACCTACAGTTCAAAAAAAAAAATATCGAAATCGATTTATCGGTTCGCGAGAAAAACAAACATAATTTTTGGTTGTGTGCTATTTGTGCGGCTAAGTGTATAATTTCAGTAATTAACTAAACAAATTGATATAGGTGCAATTTTCCTATGAAATTTCCAAAGAATGTCTCAATATTTTGATGAAAACTTATGAACAAATCTTTCAATATCCGCAGGACGTAAGGATATTTAACGTCTTAATAAAGGCAAACAAAAGAACTATTTTTCATCCACAATTATTGTAGATCATAAGTACTTAAGTATATTGTAAAATGTACCTAACATTTTGGCAACAGATCAAATTCATTTCTCGCCTTCTGATAATAATCCTACAACTTGGTCTAATAAAAAAAAATAAGTGTAAAACCTGTAGATTCTATTTAAAAATGTTTGATTCATTCAAACTGTATTTGAATCTAAATCACAATATTTCTGTTTAATCTATTTCCAATCTCTATACAGAACGAGATTTTATCACTACTTCAAAACTAACTGTTAAAAGAATTACAGATACGGTTTTCTTTTAATGGAATTTAAATCTGTATAACATGCCAGATAGATTATTCAAGATAAGAGTTTATGGCGATGCTTCCGACTATATAGATTGTTATTTTTTGTTGCAATAGATATCATCTAATCATTAATTTCTATAACACGAGTCCATTCATTCATGCTAATGAAAGAATAATCGTATCAAAATCTGACGCTTCAGCTTTGTTTAAAATACAAGGGACATATACATATACATATAACATATAACCTCAAAAATGTCCAACTTTACAATAGAGCTGTCAGTTGCCAGATTGCAACACCAGGGTTGCCAAATCCCGAAATATAAAAAGCAACCCTCGTATACTGTGGTAATATGTATTAATTTTGTTTTGAGAAAAAATATCCAAATTACGGTTCTGCTTGAAAAATAACCGTGAGAAATCAGATGTTTATTATACGTTGATATATAATATTTTTTTCACCAAAACGATATAATTCTTCTCTTGACCATTATTTTTTTTATCCCTTTTGTTTGGCTAAAAAGAAATTTTAATAAGGCAATTGTTTCCATACCGTCGGAAGCCAAAGAGACCCACGGTCGCACGTCCATCAGTGCCACTCGAAGAATCCTGATCATTGTGCACAAAATGCCGCAACCGGATTCCAACCGAGATAGAACCAACTTTGATTAAATGGCATTTTATTAAATTTTTTGATAGGGACCTGATAAGAGTTTATACCTTCCTGTTATTTATTATAAAAAGATTATATGCAAATTTACTAAACGAGACTTAATGAGATAATCGTGCAGGAGTACCGACGAAACTCGTTAAATGCAATTTGAAATACCTAATTAAAAAAATATTTAAATGTTACAAACGATTAATAAGATTGAAATAGTAATTTTGTACAGGGTGTCCTATTTTGCGGTCCCTACGGTTCTCAGTGACTTGGAAAGAGCAGAGCATCTATATAATTTGCAACTAAGCGTGAATTGCAGTGGCGGCTCGTGAGGTCCGAAAGAGGTGGGGCACAACAAAGTGGAAATAAGGCAATAACACCCAAAAATTCTCAAAATAAAGAATTAAAATGATACGTTTTTTTAAGTAGTTAGAGTAGCTAGATAATAACATTTTGCTAAACTCACCATGACCATTAACCCTAGAATACGGGACTATCGTAAAATTTACGACTCCATAAAAAATCTCACTGTCATAACAATAGATTAACAGCTTAATGTAAACAAATTATGTAATTTTTGAGGGACATGCTGTACAAACTACTCGGTGCTCTCCGCAAATTCCTTGTTTACAATCATTGCAGTAGTTGGTGCCCTTGCGCCGTTTTTGGCTGGTGCAGTAAAACCAAGTTTTTCTTTTCTTGAGAGTCTTTTGAAGCATTTTCAACCGATATCTTGAGAATTGAAGCTATATCTTGACAAAGATTTCGACGGGACAAAAACAACAACACCACACGACAGGCACAAATTTTATTCGTATAGACTGATGGGTAGGGCAGCACCCCAGATATGACGTCACAAATTCGTTTAGTTTCTAGTGTTACTAGCGTATAGCGTAGCGATGCATTGCTGTCTCTGTTTTTCGCACGCGATAGCAAAGAAAGCAATAGAGGCACAAAACTGTTGTGTCCAAGAGCATCGTAATATGTACTAAGACCTACGTTCTGTTTCATTACCGTGAATAGACCCGCTGCAAGAGTGATTATAGCGTACACAGGGCCGTCGATTCAAATTTTCAAATGCAAAATTTTATAGGGAATTGTAACGAAATCACATTGGTCTGGTGCGAAGCATAAAATAAAAAATTATTTTTTCTACTCCATTTTTTAGGTAGGGCACGTGCCCACGTGCTCTTATGGACCAACCGCCACTGTCTGTTAACTCTCGGACTACGTGCGGTGAGAGAGCTTTGCGGTGAGCGGGCAGTAAGACAAATTTAGTATTATAAATAAGTTGTAACATAATTATTATTATAGTCTTTTATTAACCCAGTTTTTGTTATTATTATACCGACATATATATTCGCTTTTATCCTCCGCTTCCATAAACATCTATAAAACTTAATGAAACGTGTTATAAGACCTATAATTATCGGCAGGAGGTCGAACATCAAAAAGTCCCCGATCCTGAGTGATATAGACTGCAAATAAAAAATTACAACCCGCATCTATCAGGTAAATGCGATTTCTGCAAGTTCGCAAAATGTAAAGCCAATATTAATTTAGCGCAGCAGGTATACCTTTATACCATATATACAGTATGTCCCAAGGAAAAGTGTCCAAGAGGAAAAACTTTCTTATTTATCATTTTATCGAAAAAAGTTGCTCTTGATAAAAAGTTTTGCTTGGTCTTAAAGTAAGGTTGGGATAGAAAAATTTTATTTTTCTTATACGGGGTGTTCAGAAAATTGAAGAAACTTTAAATTATCACTTTACACAAACAGGACTGCTGTCCCTTAGATTACAAAGCGAAGACAACAGAAATACTATTAGTAAGTTGACCAAGCAAGCCTTTCTTTGACTCCTTTTCGTGTATCTACAATAAGATTGACATTCAACACCCTGCCAGATTTTAAGTCAGGATGGATTTAGTCACAAACTGCAAAATAAGTTCACGTGACTATCATCTTCAACAGAATTTTGCAAATGAAAAAATGCTTCAGTGCTTCCCAATGACAAATATTCAATATGTTCAAGCAAAGAAGCATCCATGAATAACTACTACATCGTCCAGGAATTATTGTATAAGCTGGCATTTCTGCTGAAGGCATCATTGGGCCTTTTTTATTGAAGACTGGCGATGCCGATCACTTACAGTAAACAATGAACCTATTGGACCATATTAAGGAACTTTTTGTTTAGTGGTTGGTTGCCACATCTTAAACTAATCATTTGCGGTTGTCAATGGATTTTTCTCTCTGAGTATATGCACTTACAATTGAAGCAAAACAACTGTACCGAAATGGTTGGCGTTTCCATGTAGAAATTTTTGGTTAGAAAAGGACCAGCAGCGCGATGGTAAACATTTTAACAAAATAATCTTTCCAAATATTAACAAAAAGATTCACTCTGTATATGGTACATCATTTTATAATACAAATACCAACAGTTTGCACTGTAACAGATAATTATACGTTTATAACAAAAAAACTGACATTTATCGATGTGGAATTTATGGGTATACATGAAAGTATTAAACAGGTCCGCCAAAGTTATGGGCACCACGTTCTGATCTATTAGGTTTATAAGATAATTGCTTTTCGCTTAAGGGAAATCATATCTCAAATCATGTATTCATCGCTTGCATCGTATTTGCATAATTAAAATCCAATAAAGTAACCGTGAACCTTTAAAGATCACCTAAGGTAAGATTGGCTATTTTTCGACAAAATAATAATATAAAATTAAAAATTGGACAAGATAAAACTGAAGATAAACAACTTCTAATGAACTCTAAGGAAGTTTTTTAAACCGAATTTGCCAGATTACAGATTATAGTTAGATAAAATTATCTCTTTCGTAGTTTGTTCGGTGGAACTTTCCTTGAAAACGTGAAGACTCTCTGTTGTTGCAGGAGGCTTGTAGAACTTTATTACAACCTGCAGACTTCATAGCGTCATAGGAAATCACAATACTTCATTAAATACGACTGTATATTGATAACTCTGACCATAGGCGCAGAAGATAATCACGGGTGAGCTTGCTAATCTCCACAAAGTTTTTCAAAGCGACGGATAAGACTTGAGACTCCCACTCTCGTTTGTTGCTCCACGCTGATCTTTGAACGATATTTGCTCTATATTACAGCTACAGCTGAAAATCTGGTTTCGAATAAATATAATGTAGCAAAAGGATTGAGAATCCGTCAAACATAACATACATGGTCTGATATTTTGTTTGAAACGACCCCCGTATAAATATAGTTTTGACGTTTATTTATCCAAAATTTTCCCGAATTGGAATAAGCAATTTTTGCTTTGAAACTGTTCAATGAATCTTCTTCTTGTAAAGGGAATTCTGTTGGAGCTCGAACATGGAATGGATTTTGTACCCACGAATATTTCTCGATATTTTCTTTGACAGTATTTTCCAACCGATTCAGTGAGCTTCGAAAGGTGTTCTGTGTAAAGAAACAGCAATTCTTAAGAGGCAACGAACTTTGCAATTCTGTCAGACATTAATCGATTAACTTCTATGAAAATATAAATAATTACGTACTTGGAAATTTAATGTTTGATCTCCATTCAATAAAATAAACCCGCTAAGACCTTTACGCTTCGCCACTGGCGTCTACGATATTTACTTAATATATTTGTTGTCTAAAACAAATAAGTTGTAATGTTTAATCAGAGCAATCAATCAGCATATCAAAATAATATGTCTTCCTTCTTTACGTATGCTCATAATATATAGATGTATAGAAGGAATTTTATACCACCTAACTACATTGCAAATTCTTTATCAAGAATTCATGCAATGTGGGCATGGCGAATAAATGATAGAGTCAAGACGTTTCATATTCAGATAGAGATACTCATATAGAAGAACTTACAGATAACGTATACAATTTCAACGCTTCAATAATTGATGTGTAAAGAGTTGCAGAGGTAACTTAATGAAATTTATAAAATTATCAGTTGCCAAGTTAATTCAGTCTATGACCTGGTACAAAAATGGATGAATGAGTTAAAAATCAGGATGGATAATTGCTAAGATTGAAAATAATTTTACATAAATCAAGTATAAATAAGGATCCAGAAACAAACAGGAAGTTTATTGATTCATAATTTGTCGCGTTGATAATATTCCGAGTAAAACCTTATACTTTTAGAGTATGAGTATATCGTTCACAAAAAAAGTATTTGGTTATGGTTATTCATAACGGGTACCTTTTACTCTAAATAAAAAGGATATCCTTCAATATTTTCGAGTGTGGTCAGTAGCAGACGCAATCAGTTGTGAAACAGAGAGATTAAGCAGCGTTTATCATCATCTGTTCGTGATTACAAAGAATTATACCGGTTTGAAGAGGAAAATGTGCAATGGCTTGCAGATGTTTCGGAATAAATGCTGAAACTCGCGCTGTTACAGATCTGTTTGGCACCCTCGGCAATCAAAGATCAAAGGGAATTTACCATGTTTTTTTATGAACATTAAAACGTTTTAACTTTTATGTGTGAAACTGTATTGGTTTGAACTAAAATGACTCAGATAAAGTTAATTTTTATTACATTAATCCATTTTAAATACCTTTTGTGACACAACGTGATAATAATATGTCTTTTTTGAAAGTATGTCAATGATTGTTTGTTTTTTTTTCTAAATAAAATAAAAATTCATGGCATTTATCTATTTGTTATTGCAAAAGATTTTATCTAATTACATGTAGATAGAATGTAATTTATTATTTTTCAATTAAAATACCTCTACCTACTATTTTAATTTAATTTATCATCCACAGGAAGAATTTTAACGAAACAAACTGATTTAACAAATTGGCATGTAGTGAAATGTTTTATGTAAAGATGTGTACACCGAATTCCAAGCTTCCAGTTTGATGAATTGCTTGATACCTAACGTAGTTATCAGATAGTTATTGGACGCGCACTAAGGCACTAACGAGACTAGCCTTATTTTGACATGTACGCATGGCCGCTTGGATTCCTTTAAGAATAGTGCCTGTCTCTAGTTGTGCAGGGATAAGACCAGACCTTGAATTTGCATTATTTTGACGTTTGGCTTTTTTATTTGCAAGAGTCTTACAAGAAAGATAAATGATAAAAAGGGCACATATTCGTTTCTCGACGGCAACAGTTTATTGTTATTATTGTATTTCTATCTTTTGCAGAACTGCGGGCCGATTTTAGTTTTATTTGAAAATTCTCTGTTAATTAAAACATTGTTTAAAATAACATTGAAAACAATTTAAAAGCAAAGTTAGGTTATAAAATTTGGTTCCACTAACTCAAATTTACCTAAACTCAACACTTATCACTACTAGTGTTATAAAAATAAGGCTGTTCACGACACAAAAATAGAACTATTTAGTATTTAGCGTACTCTATTTTTCGCAGATGACTTGAAAATCTTCGCCTTCATAGATTCAGTAGCAGATTGCATAAACCTGCAGCATGATTTGTGTGCTCTAGAAAGGTGGTGCGACAGTAACATTCGTAAATGCACATGTCTGAGTTTTACACGTAAAACAACGTTTATTGACTATCCGTATGCAATCTCCACAAATAAACTTGAACGATGTCGGGTATTCACGGATCTTGGTGTTACCTTCGATCAGAGGTTCCAGTTTTTGGAGCATATGGAAAGAATGGTTGGTGAGGCATCTCGCATGTATGGCTTTATAATGCGTAACTGCAAAGGCTTCCCTTATCACCTTGTTCAATGCCTATGTGAGGTCAAAATTGGAGTATTCTTCCATCATCTGGTATCCTCAGTATAATATTCATAAACTAGAGGTCGAGCAAATTCAACGTAGATTTTTGAAATATTTAGTTTTTAGAACCGATGGTGCTTATCCAGTAAGAGGTTTCGATCATGAATTGTTACTATCACGCTTTGACGTTCAGAGTCTGGAGTACCGAAGAATTCAGAGCTCATTAACCATCTTATATAAATTGCTTAGAGAAAAAATCGACTGCTGTTTTCTGCTATCTTGTTTGAATTTGTTAGTTCCTAGGTTAAATACCAGATCGAATGTAACATTTCACTTACACGGAGCTAGGACCAGCAATGTACTGTTAAGATCGCCTGTTCATGTCATGTGTTCTAATTTTAATAGAGTTTCTGATAGGTGTGACATTTTTACAACTACAGTCAATCACTTGAAAATGGTAGCTGCAGAGAAATTTGTGGTTTAGGTGTGTGTATGTGTGCGGAATTAATTAGGATTTATAAATTAGTATTTTAGTTTATTTAAGCATTTAATTTTTTAGTTTGTAATATTGTCCTTTAAATGGGAAACTGTTGGGCAATAAACGCTTTATTTATTTATTTATTTATATAGCAATCCCGCCATTTTAACCACCGTCAAACAGTCCAAACAAATTACTTTATATTATTAACCAACATTTTATGCGGTATTGTAATTTACACAAAATTTAGACGATAGATTTATACAAACTTATTACTAGGTGCTAGTTTTATAGAAAATTAACCTCAATAATGATTAAATTAGACCGTATGTTATTAAAATGTAATAATGTAAACATACACAAATCGACTGGAACTCAACGTTGCCAAATATACTGTTTCATGGCTTGTATAAAGAAGGCTGTGCTTGTGCACTTTTGAAATCCTTAATTATATCAAAATATGTCAATTTTATTAAAAAAAAAAGTTCTGTAACGACGCCGGGTGCTTTTGTTGAAAGGCCATTTCCAAACAAAAAAATGATTATAGAAATACAACTATTAAAAAGTTAAGAAGTTAATAAAAGAAGAAACTGACAGACCAACACAACGAGTGTAAGCCTATTTCGAATTTGCATCAGCGGGCTACGCATGCTTACAGAGTTAAAAAAATTATTTTGTTGACCTTGTGTCATGTTTTCAGTATCTAATAATACTTAGTCTAAAAATGGGTATTCTGATATAAAAAATTTAGTTCGTAGTCTGGCTATTCACGACAAAAGTGCTGCACATATTGGATGTAAATGTAAATTACTTATCATGAAAAAACAAAATATAGCTTCCGTTATTGATAGTTCCCAAATAATTGGTAATCAACATTTTTTTTATAAAAATCTTTGTGTGAAACCAATGAAAAGTTAATGCAGTTCATCAGAGGTCTGGCACTGTGTGGGCATACCTTCAAGAGCTTCGAGATAGGAGCCACAGTGCATTAGACGCCTCTAATTAATTCTTAATCTTCGGTTCCTGACTTATTTGACGAATTACTTACCTATTCTGTTCTATAAACAAATAACAACAATGATGAATGTTGGATTCTGCAAATGCTAATAATATATCGCTTAATCAGATGTAAATTACCTATTTCATGCATGAAGCACACCTTGATTAGGTGTATTTAAAACACTTTATGTCAACTGAGTCTACAGAAATATTTACCATTTAAATGATCGCTAGTTATAAAGAGATCGACGTATTGATATCTCAGAATGCATTTAGGTCAATTGCAAAGTACCATTGCAATTGTATAATGACATAATAAAGTTAGTTCGAGCTAAATTCTTATGTTTTTTAATTAATCAGTGGCGACTCGTGAGTTTGACTTCACTTATTAAGTAGGTATTACAAAAGAGTACCACAGCTCACTCAATAAAAGCTGTTTTTTAATAAATGTACAGCCAAAAATAAGCCATCATAATAAAGAATAAAGCAAAAAATCTAGAAGTCCTAGACAAATTTCTTCAACGCCATTCGATTGGACGTAGGCGTTAATGCAAAACCTCAAAATTTCATTAAATTTGTTTGCAAGATGGCGACAATTTTAAGAAATATTTTTAGGAAAACATGAAGGTGAACAAAAAATTAGTTCAGAAATGTTAGTATGGTTTCAACTGAAGGTTCGTTTTGACATTAAAACAATGCACAAGAATGTGAATAATTTTGGATACGGTGAAATTTGACCACCCTGTATATATTTAAATAATTTCCTACACAAGATATTTGTGTTACAGCACCTTAAGACCTTACGAGCATGTTAATTAATGTATCTGACCAAGTATTATAATTACGTCGTTTTTTTATACAACTTTCAATAAAAGCAAAAAAAAAACCTAATTTATAACTTTATTGCTCCTGGTATCAGTAAATTAAGGAAATTTCGGTACTTGGAAACAAGGTAATCCCACTGAACATGTTATTATTTCTTTCACTTGTTGTTTTTTTTAAATTTAAGTAGATGAATACATTATAGTCCAGAAGCTAGTGATGATTTTCCGTTCTTTTGTTCGATTTGTGATTCGCATACACTGCTTCCTTTTTGCAGTTATAAAAAGGTTTAAAAAAATTGTATTGGCCATCTGTGAGTATCGATAATATCTCTGGCAGGTAAAAAACTGACATGTTTCCATCAAAAAAATTTCCCAAATTTTCGTAGGCATGAAAATTTATCAGATGATGGCGTATATTATAATAACAGCTTAAAATACAATCTGGTTAATGTGGAGCACGTTAAAAGCCTTACCAGACTTCTATTGCGCTCCTTCCCAGTAAACACACATAACATACGTTTATTTAACGTTTATCAATACAAAACACCTTTCCAGAAAAAGGTACATTAGATACGTACATTTGACTTTGATTTCACGTTACAGAACACGAATAACGAAACGTGCTTTAAAAAAAACGTGTATTGGACGTATTTATGTATATATATATTCAACTGTGAAATCAAACGTTATTTATACGTTTCTAAAATACGTTAATAATACGATTACACAAATATTAATTATTAGCTTTAAAAAAACATTTGTGTAATCGTATTAATTACGCATCGTATTAATTACACATTTAAATAACGTTTGATTTCACGTTATTTAAAGTTGCTTTTATATATTTTTGTCACGTGAAATATACGTTGATAAAATGTATGGAATAAATCAATAAAATTACCAGATTTCCATTGTTGAGTTGATACAAAAGTTTGATGAAAAAATAATGCCCTTTTTGTTAAATAGTTAAACCAAAAAAATATACACATTTTGGTGTTTTTTAATATTAAATATTGTGGTCAAATATAACTTACAAAATTATACGATACAATAATGTACGTTTCGGCGAACTATGCCGCTTTCTGTCGCCGAAACTTACGTTGTATCGCATAATTTTTGTAATTTCTTTTTGACAATATTTTATATAAAAATATTGAATAACACAAAAAAAACAAACGGATTTTTGCATATTTACAACCAACAATTCAATTTTTTGGTTTATTTTACACGTTACCTTAAATGTAATTTTCGGATTATTATAAAATACTTAAAAAACGTCATTTTAACGTTTTTATTGTCGCCTCTAAAAATTATGCGCTTCTAATGAACATTTTCTAACGTTCTTCGTTTTTTCTTTCTTTTTTAGCTATAAATACCGGTTTATTATAAATTAAATAAAGAACGTTTTATAAACGTTTTTAATTTTGACAATGTTTGACACGCGTTTAAAAAACACATAAAATAAACGTTTTTATTTTATGGTTTACTTATAATACATATACAACGTTAATTAAACATAATTAATGCACGTAGTTGTATTTAGATAATAAAAACACCTGTCTATAACGTTTAAACTGAACGGTGTAAAATTAAACTTAAAATAAACCGTCACTTTTCTAACGTAAGACCAATTATCAACGACTGACACATTGAATTAACGTTTAATTTACGTATATGTGTTTACTGGATTGTTTAACTAATTGGCTTGTGAGTCTGACGAGGCTTTCGTGCTTGTAAATGTAAAGCCAGACGTGTATTTTCTATGAAAATATAGTATAATCATATTTTCAAACCCGGGAAAATCAGAGCAAAAGTTGTCTATATTTCCCATTTTGAAGATAACGCCAAACTTACTTTTAATTACAGTTTATGATTATAACAGTAAATAAGCCTGGAAAAATGAGGGTTAAGGATCCGCAAAATCGGTGAAATTTTTGAATCTGCATATTATCATCCAGACTCACTTTCTTCCGTTATTTGAGATAAGCCAGACTGCTATTCAGCAACTTTATGTTCCACCTTAGTAAATGTAAAATATTTATGTCTGGAAAAATACGTTGGTAAGTTTAGCCAAATATTATTATTTGTTGTCATTAAGAAAACAGATTAAAATATATTCAACGACTGGGAAAATAAGTACGAAAAAAATTAACCGCCTCGTGGACTATTAGTGGATACGAGTATTACAGGAAATCGTAAATTGTGTTTACTTTAACCAATATGTGACAATAAATGATAATACCGCCATATCCTTTTTCAATTATCATAACTACATTGCAAAAAATCGGTTGTGTCGCCCCAAAACTTTCCCGACAAGATATAATATTATAATCAAAAATACCTGCGTAACGAAACAGAATTTTAATTATTATTATTGTATTAACTTATAAGTTGTGGAAAAAAAATATGAAACTGATGACTTCCTGATTAGCTTCGACGTGATTTCCATTGTCACTAAAATAGAAACTTCAATCACCTTTTTTGTGTGATTGGAAACTTGGTTGAGTTTTGTTTAACAACATCTTAATTACTATCCCGCACAGGGAAAATATTGCGAACGCGCCAGATGGAAGTCTGTCTGTCTGTCTGTGTAGGGGTCGAGTGATACATCATTTTACAGCATTTTTTATCTTCTTTACAGCGATAGGTTATTTTTGATATTTGCCCCCATAATTCTCGAGAAAATTGCGTTCACTTCACTAGTACTTATAACTGTTTTGGTAAAAGTTTGGACATGATGGTAATGTTACTAGATGATTAGTGGACTTTAAAATTATTATAACATTTACTTAAGACTTTGTATATTCTGAATTCACAAAACCAATTTCAATAATTGGCTTTTTAACAACCAAGGCCTTCTGTTTTTGACTGCTCCTTGCTTATTGAATCGAGTATTTCGGTTGCATTTCGTCGCAATCTCGGCCTAGTGAACCCTTGGATTGCATCATTTGATTTATTAAATATTCACTCACTTTTGGAAGTTGAAAATATATAAATCATTTTGCCTTTTGATAAACGATTTATTTCGGCTTTTTAGTGTTATTGTCTGGAATAGTAATTAAAAGCTTGGATCCCAAATCTTGTGGAGTCCCGCATATGGCTATATACTCATCACTTTCCATTTTAATCCTTGTCGAAGCTGGTGCTGCGTCCATCAAATTCCATAGTCGTCCGGAAAAGTGTTCCTCTTCCTACCCAACATACTATTGTGGCACGGGATCTTGTTTAAATTAGCATAGAATTCATTAGTATCTGTCGAAGTTACACTGAATTAGTTACAAAAATTCCTTTTGTACTTAATCTTCTTTTTTTTACTTTTTTCTCTTTCTCATCTTCTTTAGGGTAGATATATCGCATGCACGAGGACTGCGAATAGCTTATTTGCCAATCTTCGTTTATTTTTTATTATGCTTTGCGGCTATTTGGAAGAAAATAAGAGACAACAGACAACTTATGGTATTATTACCATCTGATGGCTGCTGCTTTTCTTTCGTCGGTCAATCAAAAAATACCAAGATAATCATCGCTGATTGTTATCAAAATTTGTGTAAACAAACATATTATAGCAGTGGTTAATTAATATGACTGGATATATAAAATTAGTCAATTGGAAAGGCAAAATAAACGATGTTTGGGTGTGCGAAAGCTCTGTGCAAAAAACAACAACGAATTGATGCCTCAGAAGAGTGTTTGGCACTGTTAAACCGCGATAAAATGGAATTCTATCGTCGATATGTGACAATGGATGAAACATGGCTTCACTATTACACTTCGGGGGGTGTTTAAGTGGTTTAAGACACTTTCAGGAGTCAAAAAATCAAATAAATGCTACGATTTACTATTTTGATAGCCAAAGAATCATTCGTGTTGCATCACTAAAATTGTTCCTTGTCACACCGCGATTTCTATCAAGATTGGCAAAATCACCTCACTGGATGTTATTTTGGACCATTCCAGAATATTCAAACAGCCGGTAACCAACCAACTAAAGGCTATTTAACTATTTGAGTTCTAGCACTTTTAAGGGATGTGAATTTCTAATTTTATAACAATAAATGACACCTCGTATAAAATCCATCTGGCATCCCAAGAATAATTAAATTAATTTGGTTTAATGAATTAATTAAATCAGCTGCTGTGATGAAAATTTCATTTTAATGACATCATTTAACTTAGTTGTAAGTAATTTTAAAAAAATTTCAGGTGTAATAAAACTTTGTATAAATTTAATTTAATTTTCACTTTTATAGGTTTTTTTATAGCAGATTATAGGCAAGATAATCATTCAGGGAAAATGGTTATTGCTAACATTGAGAACATGTTTTAAGTGATAAAAATCACATTAGAAGATTTACCGAATATCCAAATTCCGAGTAAGTATATTCTAATAGACAAGATTTTAAATTTTTCAACAGTCTGAAGGTTTGGTATACAATTTCTACAGTAAGATCCGTCGATCTACACAAAATTGTCATTATTAAAGAAGGACAAAAGAGGCTGCATCCGACAGCAAAAGTAAGATTCAAGGGTCTGTTTACCATCTTTTATTCGGGTGGGTTTTTCCCGCTATTTAGGTACCTACCTGCTTTGGTTTTAAATTTACAAATTATGTATAGAATTAGGAATTTCTATTCTAAAAACTTGACCCTCGAGAATTCAAAAAAGTGCGCTATGAGATTGTCCTCAGATATAACGGTTCCCTTCTTCTTCTTCTTTTGAAACGATTATTTCTTTCATTCAAAGGCTCTTTAATCTGATGTCTTCACGACGCATTTTTAATCAATATGCAACGTCAAGGTAGTGTTTAATTGTTTATGATTGTAAATATATTTAGGCTTTGGTATTGGTTGTCTTGAGACCCGAGAGATTCTCAAATAACAACCATAACACTTTTGTTCGGTTATTTCCTAAACTATCCTCGTAAATATAATGTTAGTGAACAAAAAAATCAACACAATGTTACTGACAGTAGGCGGTTGATAACTTCACACTAAATTGTTAATTTGCGTGACGTTTAGACAGGTTAACCATGTTCGTGACTGAAATCCATTGTAAAACGTGGCTTCTTACAACAAAAACATGTTATATTTAGGTTTGGTTATAATACTGATATTAAATGTTACCAATACTACTTTCATATCTTTGATATAATAAATACATCTCAAGTACTGATCATAAAAACCAGTGGTGTAAATCTGGATTAAAGAAAATGGTAACAATTTTAATTATGATTGGAAAAGTAGAGGATTTTGATGATTATTGTATACAGGGTGTCCCAAAATTATCTTAGAATAATTTGAGGGGACATTCTACAAGCGAAAATAAGATTTTTTTTCATATGAACATATTATATCGAAAAATACTACTACTTTAGTTGTTTTTTGAACATAACTTGTAATTTAAAAAAATCCTCGTGAAAGAATGTCCCCTGTTAGTCTAATTACTATTTCTTTATCAAGCTCTGTGTGTTGTGGAACAAAGCTGTATAAGCATACAAATACAATTCACAGGTCTGGTTCTCATTAAAAAAAATTACAGACCTACTTTAAAAGACAAATGTCCTTGTTAGTACAACAATAAATAGATTGTCAGTTTCGTTTTAACTCCAGGTGAGGTACTTACATAAATTGGTGTCAAAAAATGCACTGTGACTGCCTAAAAAATCTCTCTAAACAAAACAATACCTGTTGTAGCATTTTTCTAATAACATAAATATCAACAATCAATGCGTGCAAATTATAATGTATACAATAGATAGGGGAAGACTATAATTATTTCAACTTAGATTATCTGCTACAATTAATAATTTTATGTTGCTTGTTTTAATATTGCATAATTTATAATAGTTTAATAATAATTATAGTGCTATGCAGGAAAAACAGGTGTTATTTAATAATTGAAATTGCCCGTATATTTTCAATAGTGCTGGTATACGAAATGCGAAAAAATTTTCCTATTCAATATAATAAATACACTTCTCAGATCACAGCACGATACCTTTCGTCAATGTTCCTCTTCTTTTAACTGTTCTAAGACTGAAGCGTAGTTTTCTCGAGTTATCTTTCAATGGGAATCCTTTTGAGCCCCAAAATGTCGCTGCCATGAGTTTTCCAGCAGCCTGTGTGACCTTAAACTTCTTAGGTGGTCGTTTGCCTCTTTTTTGATGTTTCATGAAGTCCTACTTGCACTTAGTTTCATAGCGATGAATCCAAGTTTCGTCTCCAGTTAAAATCCAGGCCATTACAGCATCCACAAGAACATTCATCAGCAATCCTCGGAATTAAAAACGCTCTTTCGTAATTTCATTAATCTTAAAGAATAATTATGTTCTCGCATGATAATCTTTTAAAATGTCAGTGAATTTAAAGGAGAAATCCATGCAATTTTAGAGGACACTTTTACATTCGTCAGTGAGAGAATGACGGCCATGATTAAGCTCGTTATACCAGCATTTCCCAGCGACAAAGTATGATCATTTGACGAAAATGCTCACGTGTGAATTCCATTTGAGCGCGCTAAAAAAAAAATTGAGATAAAGACGGGTATAACAATTTTGAAGGATAGGTCACTTTTGAAATTTGACCCCATAATTCTCGAGAAAATTGCGTTAAAATTTCACCAGTTAGGTAGTGTAGTTGGAACCTATTTTATTAGAATTTATAATACAATAATTTGAAAGAGGATTTTGTGGCTTCATTGATAGAGCGTGCACTTCGCATGCGGAAGGTTCTGAGTTCGAATCCCAGATCTGGCAATACTTTTTTGTTCTAATTCTTGAATAAAGTAAAATGTGTAAATGTCTTGAATTTACGCAATAGCTTGTTAAATAAATTCAAGACAACTGACAACCTTTTGACGGCCGATCTCTCTTCGGTGAATAATTGCCACAGTTTTTTTAAATTTCCGTATATACAGGGTCTCTCTGATAATTGAAGAGAGTTTTTAAGGGTTTCGATCCGTCTATTTGTTTGGCATTCTATAATGTGAAGAGTGTTAGGAGTTGGTTTTCGTCTTTGAAGGATAAAACTCCGCTATCAGATGTACCTTGTAATGATTGTCAGAAATGTTATATTGGTCAGACAAAACAACAGCTTAAAACTAGAATAAGAGAACATAAATACGATTGTCAAGAAAAAAATCGTGAAAAAAACATTAAAACGGCACTTAGCATTCATCATTTTGAAAGCGAGCACAATTTTAATTTTGGTTCGGTTGCTGTTTTGGATAGGGAACCCAATTAGGTACCATAAAAGATGCCCCAAATTAGAATGCATGAAACTGTTAATTTTAGGACGGATACTGATAATTTGAGCACTAGGTATAGTAATTTAATAAATATTTATAAAAATTGAAATAAATTATTAGAATATTTTAGTTTGTTACGTTAGTTTATTGGAAATAATGAAAATAATACAATTATAATAATAATAATTATTAAAACTCTGTTTTGTTACGCAAGTCATATATTTTTGATTATATTATAATCTTGTCGGAAAAGTTTTGAGGCGACACAACCGATTTTTGAAATTGTGTTTACTAATAAGCACTTTAGAAGACAAAAAACGTTTTATTTGTGTTTAAAACAATTTGATTACTTTTATGATTTATTTAATGGCACGTTCGCCTAATCTATCGCAAAATTACAATTTTGTTTTTATCTTTAACTCCTCTTAAATGGAGTGTAATATATCTTTGCACGCTTCAATCCCCGCATGGTGTCATTTAATTAGTTTTAACTGTTTCGTTTTATTCCACCGACTGAATACTCACTTTTATCACAACTCGTTGGCCAGTTGTTGTCGTTTACTTGTTCTTTGAATCTCTTTATAAGTACTTATTAAACGCAATCAACATCCTTTTAAAGGAACTGTCTTATACTTACCTAAAGGTTGTTTCTAATCATACTTGCAAAATAAAAAGAAAACAATTTTATGACGACTTTTGTATATACGAACAAGCTTTTGATGATGCAGGTTTATCCTGTTTAATTTTTACTTTGATTTATCTGTATAAATCCAACAATTTAATTGATAATTACCGGGAATATTGCACTTACTTACAAAAGCTCTAGATGCTGAAGTTCTTTGTTTAGACAGGGCGGACATACAGGGTTTTCGGGGATAATATCTCAAGACCTTTTGAATTATAATTAATTTGTTCATTAAACAACATTATATAAGTTAGATAATTATTGTATAGTTTTTCCCACACCTAAGTATGATTATTAAAAAGGGCTCGAAAAGATGTGTGATGTGTTGACGACCGACTAATGCTTGAAGGCTCAATAAAAGAATTGGAGCGCATAAACGGGAAGGCCTGCATATATGAGGCAGAGATTAGATGATCAAATTTTTATGCATTTGAATTAATGCGAGAATTTTGTTGAGCAACAATTATTTTTCAAAAGTAATGTAAAAAAGAAAATAACTGATTTTCTTTATATAGTGAAAAACTGGCTATAGTGCAATTTCGGTCGACATTTTGGATTTTCACTATAAATAGGTTCGACTGTAATGAGATTGTCAAAATGACATATTCTTCAAATGAACCTCATTGTCATGGCGTTGTTTTTATTTTGTGCTTTACATAAATACATTCCGTCACATAAAAATATATATATATATATGTATATAAGAAACGAATAAAACAATTTCATTATATTGATCAGGCAATTAAAAGCAAAAATTGTTTAAATATATGGAATTTAGGTTAAACACCAGGTGTCATGTTAATCTAATACAACCACTAATAATAACAGTTTGTCGGAATGTTTATAGTAACCCGTTTAGAATCGATAAGAGATCATTAAAAAATTATTAAACATACTTTGTACACAACTAAGATTCAAGATAAGGTTTTTTTCTATCTGGCATGTTGTTAAAATCACGACTGGCGACTTGCTAACAAAATAGAATGCACATTCGCTTAAGAACTATAATATGTAGGTATATAGTTCATAATTAAAACGTATATTTAAAAATTAAATAATAATATTTCTTAGTTTCTATAAAGACAGAGCCAAGAAATATACAAATCCATAGGCATTTCCGTCGCACTCTAGACATCGAACAGTCGTCAGTTTCCTGGATCCACGACTCATCAGTGAAGCCATATAGGGACGAGGGTGTCTAGTAGAGAAGAATTATATTCTTCTTGTCCGACTGCATGCAGATAGTTGATGTTTACGGGATTTTACGACCAAAGGAAAGTCAACTAATTATTGTGCAACCGCGCGTGTGTTGACGTTGCATGTAGCAGATATTGTAGCTACTTAGGATGAGTGGTGTCACTCGAAACATGTCTGGCTAAAGAAAATTACCAACACATGCATATTATATAAATATAGTTATATCGAACTTTTTAGTAAGCCATTGTACTCAATCAAATAGCATATTGTAAAATATGTCTGCCAATATTATATTTTATTGACAGAAATCGATTAATAAATGTCGAATGAAATAATCCTTTTTTTCTTTTACAATTACGTTATAATCTACAGAATGCCGCACTTTATTTAGCGAAACCTAATCGTTAATATACAATTTTATAACCTGCTAGTGTCATAATCTCCTTAAATGGCAGATGCAGTTTTAACGAGGCAATTATTATATTTACTAAATCATATCGGAACGTAAGAATGAGCGTTTCAGAATTATTTCTTACTAGTCCGGACGACAGTGATCGTCATATCAATGTAGAAGATTACCAATCCCGATTTGCTCCTTTAACAACCATTACTCCTTCCGGATTTCTAGATGACAGTCCTCTACACTTGAACACCTTCACTATGTTCTTCCATAGTCCGGAAGCATTAAGTTATCCTTAAAATGTTTCTTTAAAGACTATTCCAAATTCCTTATAATGTCTAAGTTCGATAAAAAAATCAGGACAATATTTGTATTATTTTTTAAAATGAATGAAAAACCGATGAGAGTACTATTTGCGAAAGTAACCATTCTACACTAATTATGTTTATTACCTATAATTATCTAAAATAGAATTACTTTATCCAGACATGATGTTTCGCAGTGGATAAAAAAAAAACAATAAAAAAGCTCAATTCTTAACATTTTTACATGTTGTAGTGAATCATATTATAAACATTTCTAGCTAAAATGAGTTGGTTTGGAGAATACAAATAAACAAATTTTGTGTGGAGTTGGAGTAACTCTATTCTGGATTTAAGCCAGACCCTATATTCACGTCTATTAAGTTTAACTAATCTTACTACATATAATTAACAATATTTTAAACCTGTTTTTATTGTTTAGACAGATTACTCAATCATAACACAGTCTACATGTTTATAACATTAATTTAATAATATTTATTATTATCTCATTTTAATTTTTCAAATATTTTTGTTTTGATAAAGTATTATTTAAGAAGCTCTGATGATAGAAAGAGAACTTATACACTATGTTTAAGTGCTTAGGTAATTAAATAAAGGGGTACCTACTTATTACGAAAATATTGATATTACACAAAATATTTTAGTTAAGCATCATTCTTTGGAAATATTATTATTATTATATCTATTGGTATACAATGTATTGTAAGTGGAGTAGAATCATATTATGTTCTTGAAATAAAAGTCAACTTCCACCAAACAAATTTAATAGATTTCTCAACCAAACATGTTTCGGAACCCAGGCGCCATCATCAGTAGTTAGTAAAAATTACAAAAGGTACAATAAGGCTCAAATAATAACGAAAAATTTTAAAGTCTGTCTATGGATAGAGTTTGGAAGAGGAAAAACTTTTTTAATTGTTTAGGAGAAAAAGTCATTCTTTATAAAAACTTCTGCTTGTGTCGAAAGTACAATTTCGAATACCAAATTTACGACGACTATACAGGATATATCAAAAATAACATTTAAAGCCTCCAAAAGCACAAGTACTATGTTAAATAGGACAATAGGATTACGGATTTTATATACAACATGTGTGCTTTTCATTTTTGGATTTGCTATTATTAATTTAGTATATAATTTAGATTTTAATGTGTTCTTGCTTTTGTAGCAAACTGTGATTTTATGTTTTTTTAGTTTATTTTTGATATTTTCTGACATTTATTTAGGTTGTGTCTCACTATGTATCCTTATAGTTCCTCGAAAGCGGCATCTCTCTATAGAGAGGTAAACGTTTGGTTCTTTTTTAAATGTTCCGATTGAAAATAATGTTGTGTAATTTTATAAAAAATATGTAGACTAAAATTGAATTGTAAATTATTAATAAACCCGTTTCTAATGACTGTAATTTTGTGAATAGGTACGTATAAAACGGTCAAAATATACCTGACACTGTGGTGGTCTACTTCACTTGTTGATTTATTATGTTTGAAATTTCAGTCGTCGTTATACGATATCTAGAATGTTGTGAAGTTGAAAAAGCTATTCATCATCATGTTCTGTCATTAGTGATAATGGTATGATTTTGAAATAATACGAGTATATTTCCACACATGCTGTGCGAAGGCGGGTTTTCACCTATTTAACGCTGTTGGGGATCTGTATAACTATACAAAAAATTCGTATGTACTACTTAATTCACATAGGTATTGATTTCTCTTAACTATAAAGACATTAACAGCATTTCGACGTTTGAAATAATGAGTTGGTTGCTTTCTAACTTCCGCTTAATACTTTTGGTAAATTCATTATTTGTAGAAAGATTTCTGAAAGGACTGGCATTACTCAAACTTTTACAACTACTTTTATTATAACATGACTTTACTAAGTAACCTGATAAATTGTGTAAGGCTCTTAGGCCGCTACAGGATTACTGTTGTATTGAAGCCCAACGACACCTAAAAGAAACTTCAATCACCTAAACTTGTTTGAGTTCTGTTTACCAACATCTTAATTTTTATTTGTGAGCCAGAAAAGCGATATAAAGAAATATACCATTTGATAAATTCACTAGGTATTATCTAATAGGTACCCAAGAAGCAAAATTTAAAGAAGGAAGTGAACAGTGACAGGATTGGATAGATTCTTCACCAAATATGATGGAAATAGAGAAGAAGGAAGAACAAAGGAATTTTCTGACCCAAAACTACAACAAATTGCAACACAAATTTTGAAAATCTTCAAAAAAGATACAATCGGAAATGAATTCCTCTAGTGGAACTGTAAGGAATGATCGAAAAGACCTGTTATTTCAGAATTTCTTAATGACAAGCTATTGTCTGAAGAGGACGCCTAACATCGATAGACAACAGCCTCGTCTATTTTTGGCAACATAATCCGCAATCTTAGGAAAGACCTTGCAGTAAAATCAATTCAAAAACATGGTTTACTACAAAAAATTCTTCATCCAGATTTGATCAAAAATATAATCATTATTGCTTTGATAAACTAGACACACACGTCATATTCTGGAGAATACTCACTCGGCGGTTGGTTTTCCTGATTTCTTGGAAGACAACTGGCAAACAAATGGTTGTGTACCACTCAGAATTGACTGTTCTGCGTTATTCTAACAGGCGACTATTTGCTTGGAAGTGCTTCGTGTACGAACAACTTTTGTCGGATTTGGCTCTTCTTGAAACACCCATAAAGTCGATTGCTGTTTACTTTCGGGCGCATACGCGTAAATCCACGATTCATCACTTGTCATAGACGTGTTTCGATGCCCGCGATCGTATTTTTTGAGCATTTCTTTCGAACAATCGACACGAGCCTTTTTTTTAGCGATTGACAAATTCTGTGGGATCCAACGCGAACAAATTTTTTTGACAGTCAAATGTTTATGCAATATTGAAGTATGCTGGTCCCACTAATGCCTAAGGTTGTCTCAATCTCTTGATAGGTCACATGACGATCTTGCAATATCAGTTCGCGCACAACATCAATGGTTTTCGGAACAACAACTGATTTTGGACGACCTTCACGAAATTTGTCTTGGAGTGAACTACGACCACGATTGAATTCACCATACCATCGATAAACACTGGTCCTTGATGAAGCTTCGTCGCCAAAAATTAATTTAACACCAGGGTTGCCAAATCCCGAAATATAAAAGGCGGTAACCCTCGTAGGTGTGATGTGTACAACTTTTCATACCACCTCGATAGCTACATTCAAACATAATGGAGAAATAAATGAAACAAATAAAAATTTTAACGAGTTGGTTTTAATCAGGTTTAGCACATTCTTTTTTTCTCTTTCATATTTAATTTAATATTTGGCGGTGTTACTCGCGTCAACATTTGTTCGTGTTGAGATTGTTAAAATTGCCAATATCATAACTGAATTGTCGTTTAATCAGATATTAATGTAATCCGAAAAATTGAACGACATGCATAATTTATAGCGAGGTTTAATTGGCACTATGTTTGTTCGCAAAAGTATATACAGGGTGTCGCTAAAATATAAAACGGAACTCACCTTAGTCCAAAATTGCTGCGTGATAAAGTTGAAAAATAAAAACTAAAAATATTTAATATTATCAACAATTTTCAACAAATTATCTTGAAAATTGGTACACATGGGTTTTTTGGCATGCGAAACCCGAATATGGACACCATCTCACTGTGCCCGTTAGAGGGCGCACCACACTGCAATTGTGATCCAATAAAATAACCGTAACTTTTTCCTGAGTGCAATTTTTTACTTTTTTTGTTCACGAAATAATGCACTGTACATTTCCAAGCAATAAAGATACTCTTCTTCAAATTGGCTAGAGTAAGTCGATTTCGAGATATTTCGGTTTTGTAGTGTCTGGTGTCGCACTGGAATATTTTAATTATTTTATTGTATAGGTAAGATGGTGTTTTATGCAGAACAATATCGTAATAAAAAAAACTAAAATAATATATTTTTCTAACGACCCCCATATTTAATAAATCCGTACCTACAATTAATTAAAAACAATTCTTCAAAATTAATATTTGGTTTAGTTTATTACCTCTTTAATATTATTGAAATTTGACTCTGGTTACCTTACCTTAATTATGCGTCGAATTAATCAAGTCAGAGGCTTAAGTGGATTTTCTAACATCTACCTAATAGATGGGCACGTAAGAAGATTAGGAACAAAAAAGATACGATGAAGCAATCAATCTTCCATCAGTTCCGCCGCATATCAATTAAAATTCAGATTGGCCATAAAAACTAACTGTAAAAATGTGTCGAAATTAATATGACCAGGTAGTTAATAGATTAATAATTTTAAATTATTATAATTTATTAGAAATAGGCCAATCACAAAATCAATCGTCATTATACAGATGATACAAACCCTTGTTGGACTGCGGTCTAATGTTCAAGCGGTTAGATAGCTTCTTCAGTAGCATTCCAATGAATGACCAATCGCAATCATGTGAACCAGTCATAAACAAAACATTAAAAACAAAAAATTAACAATAAAACCATAGACCATAATAAAACAAATTATTGATGGTTATATACCGGAACAAATCATGTTTCTGTTAAAGTACAGATGGACAGATTGAATGAGAAGTTGGAATGTATAGTTGTCTGACAATTTGTTATTCATCGCGCGTGCTGAATGATTTCATCAAGATTTTTTATTGAATATCAATAACATAATAATAGAAATTATGCGTTATGGTCTATTAGATATCGTGTTTTCTAAGTATACTGAATGTGCACTTATGAAGAAAGAAAACTACGTGAAGCTAACAAAGACAAAAATTGGAGAACACAAAAGAAACATAATAAAGAAAAAATTGTAGAACAACAAGCCGACACGACGATGGACGTCAAACAAACAAATTTAATATAGAAAAGAGTTGTTTTATCAGTTTTTCCCGTGCTAAATCCAGATTACCTAGTCATTATGTAATGGGTGGTGGCCAATTGGAATATGTTAATAGAATTAAAGACAGCTTTAACGACCATATACAATATCTCAGATTCCACATAAAACACTTCGAAACTGTGGAGATTTCTTTGTCACCAGCTGTAGACTATATTTTCAATTTAGGCAAAAAAAATTGTGAATTTCCAGATAATTTAAAGATAGCCACTATCACTTCTATTCATAAAAAAGGTAAATTGAACGATGTGACAAACTACAGACCAATCAGTTTAATAAATAACATTGCCAAAATTTATGAAAAATTTATGTATGTTGATTTGATATGTATGCATTTGCATTATCCTTATGTATTATAGGAATAGTCAATTCCATTTAAGGAAAAGTCCATAATCTTATCCGAATGGCTCTCAATGCCATTCCAAAGTTTAATTAATTTTTTAAATCATTTTCGAAGAAATCGCGGGACGTCGTGTATAATGTCTCTCTGTTTGATTCAGCTGGATCCAAAACATTGTTGTATTTTATATTTCAGTTTTATTGCTCTTTACCCACATAAATTATAAACTAAGAACGCCTTTTGTAACATGCAAAGGAACGATAACATCAGTATCAACTCACAATGTTCATGTAAGATTCCGCCCTTGCTTTGAAAGAAACTTATATCAGATGCAAGGATTATTTATTACCGTTGGCTTATTGTGCATATGCTCGGGCAAAAATATAATAAATAAACATTGATCATAATAAATATATCAGATCAAAGAAAGTTCTAACCATCAAAAGCTTTGCAATGTAAAGTTTTTGCTTAAGAGGTGTCGAATTTCTACAGGAAAAAAGCTTAAAAATTGTACCATTTGAGGTTAAAAACCTTGCGTTAAATGACGTCAAAAACATGATTTTCTCTTGAATGAATTGAATTGATGATGATGAATTGCCTCTCCATTACTAAAGAAATTGATAGGCAGGTGGAAAATTACTTATTTTTTGTACCATCTTATAGTTTTTTTTTTGGTATGAATATAGTAACTTTGGTTTTTTTTTATCAATTCCTGACATATTTCGCTATAGTTTTTGTAGATTTTTTACCATATCTGTTAATCACTTCTATCATGCGAGGGACCTCACGTTGTTAATTATCAAGAAGCAAGATCACTTACTTTTCATTTATAAAATAGACTAGTTGGTTCAAATTTATTTTATTTGTTCGCTTATATATTTATCGGAATTTTTGTTGTTCATTCCATATAAATATTACTATTTATAAATACAAAAATGCATTATCACAGAAAATTTGTAAATATTAGTTCAAAATACGGGGTCCACGTGTGAGTTATCCTATAGATAACAACCTTCAAAATATGATCAGTTGTTAATTATTATTTTACTTAATATCTAATATGTTTTGGCTGTCCTATTTTTCATTCAAAATCCCAAAAAACAGGAGTGTTTTTATTTTTGTGGAGCATGTTACATGTTAAAACAGAGCATTTTAGCGTCTACTCAAATAAATTCGCTCGAGAAACAGACGAAAATTAGTGGTTTGAGAAATTTTCTCGGCTCAGAAAATATAAAGTCAGTGGTAATAATGGAAATGTAATAATACTTGGCCGATTCTTATAAGGCATATTTAGATTAATGACGATATTCTTGATTTTGCATGTTCTGAACAAATAACAAAAGCCACACATAGTTAAAATTAGTATAGTAAGTCTTTATGCAAGCGGCTGGTTAATAGTCGATATGGTATTTTACTTGGAATCACAGTAATTCTCCCGTTATGGCAAATACATATAAATACTTAGTTCAATTAAATAACATTTTCAGTATAGCATAAGCTTAATTAGATTTAGCTAGTAGGTATAGACAGTAGAAGTTAGGCACAAATATAGAGGCAATTAGAAAATACAACGAAGTGTATATACCGTTATATGTATCAATGCACATAGCAATTTGAAACTGCGATATTAACAGAAAAATGGAAATAATTAAATCAAGTAACTAATCTTTCTTTAAAGTACTGGGTGGTCTGTTTAAGAGGAACTACTCTCTTCTCTCAGAATTCATAATCGTGCAAAGTTACTTACATGCTTACTTTACAAGAAGCATGTAGATACCTGAATTCATTGTTATGGCATCAATGTCAGACCGGGGGTCAGGTAGATGTAATCTACACTGTTTTTTCTAAAGCCTTTGATAGACATGATCATGGTATTCTACTGCGTAAACTGTGTCGTTATGGACTATCTAATAATTTACTGCTGCTTTTGAAATCGTATCTGAAGGATAGATTTCAGTATGTGTATGTTAAAGTGTCATCTGGTGTTCCCCAGGGGTCTGTCCTTGGACCATTGTTGTTCCTGTGTTTTATCGATAATATTTCTAGTGGCTTGACAAATAGTTCGTTATTATATGCTGACGACTTCAAAGTATATTCTGTCATTAATAGTACTGAAGATTGTTCTCATCTTCAGGACGATTTAAATGTTGTATATGAGTGTGTCCGTAATAATATTTATCTGAATATTGATAAATGTTTTAGTGTTTCCTATACACGGAAAATAAACCCTGTCAAATTTTCATATTGTATAAATAATAGTCTATTAACAACTTGTGATGAGTTTAAAGATTTAGGTGTTTGGTTTGATGGTAAACTGAGCTTTACTAATCATTACAATATAGTCTCAGCATCCTATAGATCTCTGGGTTTTATTGTGCGCAATTCGAAAGAGTTTGTGACACCTCAAACTCTCATTGTTCTTTTCAACGCATTTGTCAGATCTAAACTGGAATATGCATCTGTAGTATGGAATCCTATGTATGCCATACATATGAATAATATTGGACGCACCCAGCGTCGTTTTGCCAAGTTGCTGTGGTTTCGGGTTGATGGGGTTTATCCATCCATTGGGCTTCCTCATGATATTCTGTTAAACCGTTCATCATTAAATACTCGGAGAGAATATGCCGGTCTAGTATTGCTCTTTAAGATTATTAATGGACTTCTTGACTGCCCAGAGTTTTTAAGCCAGATTCCTTTTTGTGTCACAAATCTACGTACACGTAATAACGGAATCGTATTTTACTTTCCGGCTCCGCGTACTAATTTGTTGTTGCGTTCCCCTTTATATTTTTTGTGCCATACTTGTAACTCTGTGTCCGAGCAAATTGATATTTTTAATTCAACTTTGTCTTCTATAAAAAATATATTTCTTAGAATATAAATTTAGTGTTAGATATTAAGAATTTACTGTAATTTTTCCTGCCCTTTAATTGGATTATTTATCTGTCTGGGCAGTGTATCTTAAATAAATAAATAAACATAATAAAACATTAAAACCACCAAACTAATCGAGGAATTAAAATTAGACGATAGTTAGGTATCTCTTGAATTTTTTCGCACAGATTAAAAATTAATTAATATAAAATAATATCATAACGTAATAATTTATAACAGCTTGTGTTCAACCCGTGTCGGACTGGCACGCGGGGCAACGCGGCAATTTTAATGAGAAAAAAATGGTACGCCACTGTTTTTTTTTTAAATAAAAATTCTTTAGAGAAACCTTGTTCAATTTACAACAAAAAAGACTCCTCACTTTTGTCGAAATATGGAATAATAATTGCAATAAAAAATAGAGTCAGAAATATTACTTTTACAATTAAATATGGGGAGCTATTCGTGCCTCGAGGAACACAGTTAATTGTGATTAACATATTCCATCTATAAAAGTTAATTTGTCACAAACAATTAGGTACATATTATAAATTATTCATCACGCAAGCTGTATATACACAGAATTTATCAAAATTTGAAGTTGAAATAATTGTAGCATAAAATTTTATAAACAAACAGAGCGATATTGTAAATGTTCTAAATTTCGCTATCAAATAAATATTTACATTTCATGTAAAAATAGGCGTTTCTATTCTTGTAACAACTTAATTGTTTCACTTGGCAATATTGTTTTAGTGACCACTAATATAAACGTTTGGATAGTTTTGTATTGTTTTCAACTTATGTTGGCAAATTACCACTAGGTACCTTATCTAGGAAACTCTAAACGGTACAACAAAAAGTTAAATAGAAACTTTTGTTGGGTTAACTTGAAGTTTTTATTTATTTAATTTTTACATATACAGGGTGGCTCATATTGCAGTGGCGGCATTCAACTTGCTTATTTTAAATATCACATCCTTGTGGGCCAAAAGAAATCACCCTATCGGAAGATACTCTCATTTTTGCAAATTGCCGCCAATGTCTTCAGCGCGAATTGCGTTGCCGATTCCCCGTCCCTCCGACACCGACTGCGCAAACACTGCGTCATTTGGCCACCAACCTTGAAGAGTATGGGACCACACGAGACGTTGCCAAGAGTGGCCGGCCCCGGAGCGCCTTTTCTGCCAAGAATATCGCCGCTGTTGCCGAGCAGGTCGGGCTGTAGCCGGAAACATCGACCAGATGCCGTGCCACGCAATTAGCCATTAGCCGGACGTCCCTAAGGCGAATTTTGGTCAAATACCTGCGCATGTTCCCGTACAAAGTCCATTCCGTGCATCAGCTGCTGCCTGCCGACCACTAAACGCGCGTAACTTACGCCCAAGCCATCCTCAATCTCGAGGAAGAAGTGGACGATTTTTCGAGTGATGCACGAGGAGCTCAAAGTGTCTGCATGGTGCGCTGCTCACGCTGGAGGTGTTCGGGCCAATTTTTTTCGAGAATGCCGCTGGCCAAACGACAACAGTGGACGGTGCGCGCTATAGGGCCATGTTGGCCGAGTTTTTTCTGCCGCAATTGAACGAATTAGGACTGAGGGACATGTGGTTCCAACAGGACGGAGCAACGGCACACACTGCGCGAGCCACAACCGATATTCTGAAGGCAGCGTTCCCGGGTCGCCTCATCTCTCGTTTTGGCGATTTGCTCTAGCCCGCAAGATCGCCTGATTTAAGCGTTCCAGACTTTTTTTTTTGTGGGGTTTTTTGAAGTCCCGTGTTTACGTGAACAAGCCCGAGACTCTGAAAGCCCTCAAGGACAACATTCAGAGTGCGAGAATCTGTCGCCCGATTTTCTCACCGAAGTGATAAAAAATGCCATAAAACGAGCCCGTATGGCAATCAATTGTGACGGCGCCCATTTGACCGATATAAATCTTCTCGACTTGACCAATAAAATTGTAAAGGTTCAAATAAACATAATCAAAAAACAGGATCGAAGTTTTTCATTTAGATAGAGCCCTAAAAGGCAAAGTCAAAGATATATAGGGTGTCCCACGAAAAAGAAAAAAAGTTGATATCTTTGATCAAACATCGTAGTGTTTTGAATAAAAATATGTTCGGGGTCTTTTTTCTAATAAACAATAATTAAATATTGAAGTCTTTTAATTATCAATGACATTCGTGGTTAAAAATTACTCCATGGTGCAAACAACTCATTTCCGGCTAGAGCCTTATCACCTTTGACTCCCTCATGTTTTTAAAACACACTGTATAAATCCTACGGACGCTGCAAAAGTAAATTAAATAGAACTATACTATAGTTCGACGCTAAATTACTGTTAGAAATATTACCCACTCTGATTTTATATAATCTGGAAAAAATAAAATATTATCTAATAATAATAAACAATAACATTGGATATATAAATGAGTTCAAAATGATCAAATAAACATTTTTACACAAACATTTAATGCAACTTTTCATTGTTTGCTTCTCGATAATGAAGATATTAAGCTCTCTCTTAGTTTGCTTATTTCTGATTGCTATAGGGCACTCACTTCCTAGGGGTGACAGATTATGTGGCCGACGGTTTGAAGAGAAGATATCATTTCTTTGCCAAGGACTATATAATTCTCCGTTATCTGATGATATTGCTTGTAAGTAATAATTTTTCTGGAAAACTATTTGATAATAATAAAGTCAAAAACATTTTTAGCTGATCATAATGGAAACCCTAAGACAGACTATAAAAGGAGCAAGAGATATCCGCGAGACGACTGTTCCTACAGGACTTGCAGTCCCTCGGAAATTATGGCAATGTATTGTGCGAATTAAAAAAAAGTTACTAAAATAAATGTTGATATAATAATATTCATGTTTATATTTTCTCATATCCCAGATACAAGTGGTTATTATGGCTAAACTTGTTAATATTTAAGTCTGGTTCTGCGTCAATCGCAAGTAATATTGAAAGCCATCAAGTCCATGCAATAAAAACTTATTTTCATCACTGAAGACAACTGTTTTCCATTCATCGAACCATTCAAGGGTTTCTTGAGCAGTTCTTTTTCTCTTCAAGTGTGGACATTTCTTTATTACCCTTTGGATGGTTCATACGGAAGCATGACTTCCGGCTCTCTCCCCAATTTGCTTAGGAATTGCGATTGCAATGCAACCTCTCCTATTATTTTACTAGTTTCCAGATAAAACTTTAACTACTCACGTGCATGTTCCGTCTGATTCTTCTGGCGATATTTCGATTCAATTAGTTTGGATTCTTCCTCTTTTAGTGAGATTTGCAAAGTCAAAATCCTCGTGGTTGGTCATTCTCCGCAGTAGCGTTTCAAGATCCTCAACCATGTATATACTACTTATGACACCAGATTATGGAAGCATTTTTTAAACTAGATCTAACTATACAATAATCAAAAATGAAGTCCAAGTGTTTAAACAAATTGCATATTTTGAGACGTCTATTTTGGAAAATATACACTATTAATGTTTAAAGAAAAATTGTTTTGAGAACTTGAACCGCAAGATTTTCTCGCCTAAATCGCTCTGAAGGTTGATAGAGGCAGCAAACTCACCAGAAACAACTTCAAACCATCAGAACATAGGAGTTTACTTGAAGCAAAATCGTTAATAACATGTTAAAACGAAGAGAGAACAAAACGGGCCTTGTAGGCGCTGTTGATGATAGATTTGTTTAATATGAAAAACTTCAAACTCCCGTACTAAACCAATTGGTTCATATATGAGATACTGAGCAAAAAAAATACATTCTAAAGTTTCTTTAACAGAATACAGTGGTCAATATCATCGGTAAGAAATCATTTTTATATGGCAAGTAGTTTTCAACAATTGTACTGCTATTTGATGCCGGGATCTAGCTTTTGAACATATTTTTTCCAATGCCCCATTGCCAAATCGTATGATACTGAACCCGACTTTGAAGTAGATCAGAAGAAAAAAAGCACCTCGTACTCAGAAAGCTTGTCAAATATCAAATTTAAGATCTCGTTAAAACATTTTTACATACTTAACGTATTCAGCTTGTAGGTATAGCTATGAAAAAGTGGCTTATACACCTACAAATCATACTACGAAATTTATCACAGAGATATTATGAATGCGTAAAACTGGTTTAGGTACATGTGAACCAAATATATATATATTATAACATACGTCGCTGGTGATTTCATTTAACAAGATATACCTACTTGTTCATTTCTTACAAGAAGGGAGATTTATACTGTACATGTAAATTTACATCGTTACCTCCCTCGTGGAATGCTGCTAATATTTCGTTATTATTTATTAAGCTGATGCATAGAAGTTAACATCAATTTTGCTTTATATGAGGCACAGTATAGTAAAGTTGCCGAAGTTCTAAAATGGCGGAGGGATATAATAATAATAATAATAATAAAGTGATTTATTGTGTATAATAATTTACAAAAATCATTACAACAAAGGGCATGAGATTTGGCTATAAAGCCACTCTTACACTCAGCCCAATAGGAAAAGAAAAAAAAAACAATAATAAGTAGCATTAAACACTAAATCCAGCTGCTGATTACAAAATCTTTGCCTTAGCTCTCTCTTGAACGAGTAAGGAGTCAACTAGAGAATATCCACGTATTGATTCATAATTTTCGCGCCCCTATAAGAGAAAGAGCCTTCGAAATGTGAACTTCCATGTAATGGTATAGAAAAGTAATTGAAACGCAATTCTCTGTCATGCAAATTAGAACCTCGTAGCAAAAAACTGTGAAGATATTGTGGAGTTTCACTATTTAAAATTTTGTACATTAGCATAGCGAATTGATATTTTATTCTTATCTCAATTTTTGGTTCTCTCAAATAAACCAAAAACGGTGTTATGTGAGAAGCATATGGAACCTTGCACACAAATCGAACACATGCGTTCTGTATTCGCTGGATCTTAATCCTATTATATTCCGGCAAAAAGTAATAGTAAACTTGAGAGCAATATGTGACATGTGGATAAACTAAAGATTTTATTAAATTTACTTTCATGCCCTCAGAAAGGAACTTTTTCAAATGATACATCGATTTAAGTTTATAGAAAGAGATTTTGTATACAAAATTACAGTGTTCATCAAAGCTTAATTTGTGATCTGTAATGACTCCCAGATTTTTAGCTTTATCCTTCCAAGGAATACTTAATTTAATTTGTCCAATTTCACGCATTAGTTTTGTTTGTCGCTCTGATCCAATGCACATGGCCACCGTCTTGTCAGGATTCAATCTCAGACCGTTACGTTGACACCATAAAGACAAGCTATTCAAATCCTTGTTAATAAGTCCCAACACTTGCTCAAAGTCTTCCAGACGGCAGTGCGCATATACTTGAACATCGTCAGCATACATGTGAAAATGAGAGTGACTCAAACTCAAAGGCATATCAAAAGAAAATATAGAGAACAGTAGTAGGATACTGCCTTGTGGTACTCCGCTTTTTAACACGCTGCTTTCTGTCAAGAAGATAGCTGAAAAACCATTTCAGCGCGCCATCATCAAAACCCAAGAAGGAAAGCTTACTAAGTAAAAGCTCAAAATCGACAAGATCAAATGCTTTACTTTGATCTTGCAAAACCAATATGGTCGATCTCGAGTTGTCCATAGCACAAGCAATATCATTCGTCACTTTAAGTAATGCGGTTGTTGTAGAATGTTTTTCACGAAAACCTGACTGTAATGAGGGCAAAACACTACTATCGGACAAGTATTGTTTTACTTGAAAACTTACAAGTCGCTCAAAAATTTTGGATAAAGCTGGAAGCCGAACCGAAGAGGGAGCAGGCACTTTCGGAATAGGTATGACGCAAGCAAATTTCCATGTTTCAGGGAATATACCAGAATGCATGGAGTCATTAAACAAATCCCGAATAACCTCAACACAATAAGGAACTATCAAATTTAACATTCTGGCATTTATGTGGAGGAGAAAAGAATAAAACTACAACACGGGTGTATCTAACCTGGGTGTATCTGACCATCAGAAGAATAGCGCTTATCTAAAGGGGCCCAAGCGCCATTTAACGATTTTGAGAAAATTAACATTTCATAGTTTCAAAAGGCGTTATTTAAATATTTTTGATTTTTGGTAAATTTATTATTGGTTTTGTAAACGTGGCGCATGGTTCTTCTTAGTTAATTTGTTAATAAAAATATGACCATCTAAAACACGCTTTAGTCGTGTGGCCAAGACGATAGAAAATAACGTTGTTACCCTCTAACAAAGAGTCACTAATGAAGATTTTGTCTCACAAGGGACGTAAATAGATCACGGAATGTGCATTAAACGATGGATTTATTATTCTAAATTTAATTTTAAAATTTAACATACATACTGAGTCTAATTATTATTATAGAATGATATTATCTATTTTTTACGAAATCAAATTAATGACAAAATATGTTGCCCAATCCAAACAACAGGTTCTTCTAAATAGTTGGAGTGAAAATTTTTTGGTGTCTAATTTCGAAGTGAAAATTAAATGTTAATCTAACGATAATATAATAATTTACCAGTTACGAAACTAATGAATAATTCTGTTCAAATTATAATTTAAATATTGTTAATCGCGATATAATGCGGCTGAATCATTTATAAATAATACCTACAGGTACATAATAAAATGAATCAAATATTGTGCTTAATTTTTTATATTAATGACTATTTGATAATGACGGCTTACAAATTAGGTATTTGTGATATGCTTGTAAGCTATTTGTAATGAATAGTTATTGAAATTCGTTTTTTTAAATTACTTGACAACCGTATTATCACTAATTCCTCTGATCTTGCGTCTGCTTTTTGTGTATATTATTCTACCATAATTACCGATAAATTAAATAGTCATTTTAATGGAAACTTGTCTGGGGCTTGTATAGTAGGTCCGGCTAACTCTCAAAGCATGTTCTTTAGCCCGGTTTCACCGGATGATGTTTCCAAAACAATTCAAAATCTGCCACAAAAAAAGTCTACGGGTTTAGATTCCATACCAATTAAGATAATAAAGAGATCTGCTGCAACTTTAAGCCCATTAATAGCGGAATTGACAAATATGTCGATGCAATGTGGCACTTTTCCTGAACAACTAAAGACTGCACTCATTGTTCCTGTCTATAAAAAAGGCAGTCCCACGGCTATTGAAAATTACAGACCTATAGCTTTGTTAAGTACGTTCTCGAAGATTATGGAAAAAATAGTGGCGGAGAGAATTTACGGATTTTTAAGTAAGTGTGGGGTCTTGAGTAACTGTCAACATGGGTTTAGAAAGGGATTTTCTACCGAAACATGTACCCGAGAGGTTATTCAGCGTGTTTATGATCTGACCAATGAGGTTTGTACGCCGTCGCTATCCTATTCCTATAGAGACTTCTTATGCAACAAATTACAAAATATTGGAATACGTGGCCCAGTTAATACATGGATACGATCTTATTTATCTAATCGAAAGATAACTATTAAAATTAACTCTGTTTTATCAGATGTTAGAAATATTGATATAGGAACTCCTCAAGGCAGCATACTGGGTCCACTTCTTTTCCTGCTCTATGTGAATGATCTACCAGCAAATATCACGCATGGTCATGTCTATATGTACGCTGACGATACCACGACAAAAATCTCGAGGCACTGAAGCATAAAATTAATCAAACCCTCAATGAATTTCACACATGGTGTCGGAAAAACCGGCTAATGATAAACTATAATAAAACACAGACCCTAAACTTCAGTAGACATATAACACAAAATTTTAATATAAACTTTGAAAACAGTTAGCTTTTTCAGATTCACCTAGCCTATTGGGAGTGATAGTGGATCCGACGTTGAGCTGGGCGGAACATGTTGAGAGATTATGTGGCAAATTAAATAAAAACTTATTTGTGTTACATTCCTTGAAGAGGTTTATGTGCGTGCTGTATCTTTGTAAATAAGGACTTTTCGAAAAATTACAATTTAGGTTGTTTTCATGATTCGACGTCCTCAATTCGCTCACAAATTTTGACTACCTATTTTAGAAAATATTGTCCATGTTTATTAATGATATAGGTTATAATAAATTTAGCAATCATCTGTTTTTTACTGATGATCTTAAACGTACAAGTCTGTGTGCAGTTTTGAGGACTGTCTTGGGTTGCAGGGGACGTTGATATTTTACATCATTGGTGTGTTGGAATCGACTTTCATTAAATATTAAAAAATCTGAAACTATGTTTTCGATTATCATATTGATGGCGCGATCTTGGAAAGGTGTTCTGTGATCGGGGACCTCGGGGTTTTTGTAGACAATGACTTGAACTTTAACTATCATATTTCCGAAATAAAATCCAGTAGAAGGACTTCATAAAGGATAAAAAACAATCTGTAGTCCGCTTTATAGAAAAAGAGACTTAATTGAAATGTTGAACTGTATGATTAATTAATATAAATGATGAACGATATTTTCCGATAATCATGTTACACCAAAAAATCAAACGAAAATCCCTGGAGAACGTCTGATTGAGCTTCCACGAATTCATCTATGTATAGTACAAACTACACAGAATGTTTACTTTCATAATTATTACATTTTACGAGATCTCAAATCCCAGCAAGAACATGAGACGTAAAGCTCATTTCATAACTTTCGTAACAGTAAATATGCATTTTCCAAAGTTACTGTGATTTGTCCTTGTAACTTGTTTTGACTGTTAAGTGAACAACACTGTACTTTTAAAATAAAATAAAAATACAATATAAGCATCAATTCCAACATTAGTTACACTTATTTGGAACAATGTAATACCTAATCAACAATAATTCCCATGTAAAAGGTTTATTGCTAGAAAATTACAATTTCAGTCCGTATATTTTGTGCTCTGTATAAACTAAATATGGGTAATCAAGTCGTTTCGCATACAAAGTGTAGTTTTATTATGTTAGTGTTGTTGGTATTATAACCTAACCGGATTATGGACGTCTCAAGTCAAATTACGCCAAACAGTTTTATTGGATCGCATCAGGTGGAGTTGAATTTTAGATAAAAATGTCAAAAGAATTTCTTTATTTGAACTTTGAAGTTAATTCTACGAAAGCGTAGAAGGGCCATACAAAATATTTTTGATAGAATTCTACCTTTTTGCAGTATTCTATTGAGTTGTTTTACAGAATTAACACATTCTGTAAAACTTAAACTTAATTAAGTCGTTTTTAAAGGAAAAACGTGATAGGTTAATCATAAATTCGAATTACCTGTTAAAATCATTATTTCCTTCTCAAAGATCACTTCTGATGAGCTTTAAAGTACCCTAAAGTATTTATATTGGGACACCATAAGCTTAAGAGGGGTTTTAACCATCATTTTTGAATAAATATTTGACTTGTCATTACCTTAGACCCTGTAGAAAAACTATAACTAAAATATACTGGGTGTTAAATTTAAAGAATCATTCGTTTATATCAAACAGTGTTTTCATTTTAAAACTTATCTCCCAGTAGGTATTACTCGTCATCATTCAAAAAATGTTATCGCTTATCGTTAGTTTTAATCAAATATAAGCTATGACTAATTTTCCATCTTGTCTGTATTTCGAGATATGTACCTATCCTGCAAACTCCCCTGTACAAAATGCTGTATGTACAAAAACTTGACATTTAAACATTGTGTAATAGATAGAGCAGCATTGACATGAAAAAGTAAAAATAATAATAATTGTTACAGAAAATTTACGAATAGCCCTGTATAAATAAATACAAGACACATCAGCGTCTTCTATATAAAAAAAATGTCACGAAAAAGTTTTTTCCGAAATGAATTATCTAGAAAAACAATCAAGTTAGAGACCAAAAACGAAATCGACCAAAATTGAGAACCGCTCGACACCATATTGAGTTTTTCATGAAGTTTGAACTTGGAGGACGCATGTCACTTTTTCGAGTTTAGTTTTGATTTATTTCTGACATTATTTTTACAGATACAAAAAAATTAAAACCACTTTTGCAAAAAAAAACAAGTTGATGATGGTTTTTCAGAAATGAAACGTCGTAGTGAAAATTTGTAAACGCTATCTTATTCTCCTCGAAAAGTAACAATGAGAAAGTGGTTTTAATTTTTTTATATATGTAAAAATAATGTCAGAAATAAATAAAAATTAAAATCGCAAAAAGTCGTTTTTAAAAAATTCTCTAAAACGGCTAAAGTTAAATTTACGAATAGCCCTGTTTAAATACAAGACACATCAGCTTCTTCTATATAAAAAAAATGTCACGAACAAGTTTTTTCCGAAGTGGATTATCTAGAAAAACAACAAAGTTAGAGACCAAAAACGAAATCGACCAAAATTGAGAACCGCTCGACACCATATTGAGTTTTTCATGAAGTTTGAGCTTGGAGGACGCATGTCACTTTTTCGAGTTTAGTTTTGATTTATTTCTGACATTATTTTTACAGATACAAAAAAATTAAAACCACTTTTGCAAAAAAAAACAAGTTGATGATGGTTTTTCAGAAATGAAACGTCGTAGTGAAAATTTGTAAACGCTATCTTATTCTCCTCGAAAAGTAACAATGAGAAAGTGGTTTTAATTTTTTTATATATGTAAAAATAATGTCAGAAATAAATAAAAATTAAAATCGCAAAAAGTCGTTTTTAAAAAATTCTCTAAAACGGCTAAAGTTAAATTTACGAATAGCCCTGTTTAAATACAAGACACATCATCTTCTTCTATATAAAAAAAATGTCACGAACAAGTTTTTTCCGAAATGAATTATCTAGAAAAACAACAAAGTTAGAGACCAAAAACGAAATCGACCAAAATTGAGAACCGCTCGACACCATATTGAGTTTTTCATGAAGTTTGAGCTTGGAGGACGCATGTCACTTTTTCGAGTTTAGTTTTGATTTATTTCTGACATTATTTTTACAGATACAAAAAAATTAAAACCACTTTTGAAAAAACCAAGTTGATGATGGTTTTTCAGAAACGAAACGTCGTAGTGAAAACTTGTAAACGCTATTTTATTCTCCTCAAAAAGTAACAATGAGAAAGTGGTTTTAATTTTTTTATATTTGTAAAAATTATGTCAGAAATAAATAAAAATTAAAATCGCAAAAAGTCGTTTTTAAAAAATTCTCTAAAATCGACCAAAATTGAGAACCGCTCGACACCATATTGAGTTTTTCATGAAATTTGAGCCTGAAGGACGCATGTCACTTTTTCGGTATCTGTGATAAAAAGATGAGTTCCCAATAGACGTCGTTCAGTTTGGGCCACCCTATACACTAAGCTGAACTGAAGATGGAATGATATCATTCCGAAACAAACGTATCGTTTGATTTACAAAATAGATAATTTGATGCTCCTATTGTTTAAGATAACGCTAATAACTTTGTTAGAATGTTGGTTAAATTAGAGAAAAGTTTTACAATTTAAACATCTTTTAAATGCTGTGTTCAAAAGTAAACTCATTTTAGCCGTTTTCGAAATTTATTTTAAAAGGCGATTCTTGCGAGTTTAGTTTTGATGTATTTCTAACATTTTTACAGATACAAAAAAATTAAAACCACTTTTGCAAAAAAAAACAAGTTGATGATGGTTTTTCAGAAACGAAACGTCGTAGTGAAAATTTGTAAACGCTATCTTATTCTCCTCAAAAAGTAACAATGAGAAAGTGGTTTTAATTTTTTTATATCTGTAAAAATAATGTCAGAAATAAATAAAAATTAAAATCACAAAAAGTCGTTTTAAAAAAATTCTCGAAAACGGCTAAAGTTAGTTTACTTTTGCAATTTAACAGGTGTTTAAATTATACAACTTTTCTCTGGTATAACCGACATTGTAACTACTACTATTTTCAAGATTCCAATGCTATCCCATTTTTATATCTTGGACAGAGTGGATATCAAAGTGTTATCTTAAACAATACGACTTCGAAAAAAAATTACGCCATTGTATTTAGCATCAAATTGTCTCTAACTTTTATAGAAACAATTTTCAAGTAACTCTAATATCAACTGAAATTTGAAGGAAAACAAAATGATAAATGTATAAATGCAACCTATAAAGTTACCAAAAAAATAGAACGGGACGTGTTACGTAGTTTTGCTCTATTTATTACGGTTTAGGCTGTACTGTATAAAACCATCGACAATTGCCTACCCTGTACAATTTCTGCGGAGTTCTTAAGGCGTCTTAGAGAGATTTTCCTATACTCAAGTAATATTAATAAAGTATACATAATATCTAAAGCATCCTATATAAAATATTCTTCCCATTAAATCTTCAATTAATTATAAAATACAACTGTTCACATTCCGCTGAAGTAATCAGTGGGTACCTAGTTAATGAATAGTTGATTACGGTTTTAAATACCCGCATATTAAAGATATATTTCAAAAAATGCCAGTGTTAATTAAATTCAACACACCTATTGGTACTCACCTTTGTCTGAAACAGCTTCCTAAAAGTATCTTTCGTATATTTCTGCTCCTGAGACACAATCTCAGTGCATCGTCTCAACTGAGCCATATGTAGGCGTTCTCTCAAATTCTCCTCTTCCATACTACTCATAGGTACTAAAGATCTCCTTCTAGCAGCTAACTTCTCCTCCCAATATGTCCTATTTTTATCACTCAACACACAATCCTCAAGGATCGCACTAGCACCATTTAAATGTGTTTCATTTGGTTTAGTATTGATATCACTTGATTTACCATTCAATTCTATTTTACATGGTTTATTGGTTAAACTTGGATCATACTCCTTGGTATCTTTGATTAAATCTACACAAGAATTTCTCGCACAGTCAATTGTTTCACCACTTAACACAGCGCGTCTATCGATTGTTTCATCGATATTGGCGTCCCGGCTAACTAGATGGTCGTCTTTTTTATTATTAGATAAGCAACTGTTTGCATTAGTAACATGACGCACTGGCGTCGTGGCCATACTTGATTTTTCCAGTGAATGTAAACCCTGGCTTTTATTGTTTTCCATGTTTTTGTTGGATGTCACATCTTTTTGCGTCGGCAATTGATCCAGTGATGATGATTGAGACATTTTATTTTATATTGTGACTTAGATATAATGATGATGATGACTTTACATTAGTTTCGATAAAGGTTCACTGTAAAAAAAGTCTTAGAATTCATGCGAAATTATTTAACTTTCCACAAGGATATTGGAAATTATACAGGGTGGTTTTGAAACGTATTTAATTTAGGTCCAAAGTGTTTTGAAGTTTAAACTTGTAATAGACATGCAAAACACCACTTTTTGCATTCGAATGTTGCGCCAGAATTTAGTTTTTTTGTCAAATAAAAACGAAAAAAACTTCGAAGGCTTTAGCATTTTTTTTGATAAGTACAAACAAAAATCTTAATCCAAACTTTTTAGAACTCAGGAGTGACAAGTTTAAATCTAGTTTCTCACGAAGATAATTATTTATTTATTGATATACAGGGTTAATCATCGAAAAGTATGCATCTAGCTTTTCCTCTTTTGGCAAAATTTCAAGCTAAAATCTTAGAACCTGTTCGAGTTAGGTTGGACCGATATGTAGTTGACGATGTCTGACACATCATCAATAGGGCCGATAAATTATCACTTCTACCTAATATGAAAGGGCGCTGAATGGAAGAGATTTTTGTATCATGTTGTATTTAAATAGAATGCAAAGGCAAAAGAAATAGAAATTTAAGGTACATGCATTCGCGCAAGATGTCAGTCGGACAGATATGTACGAAATTATAGAAAGTTCTAGATATACTAAGTATACTCTCGTGTCAAAATGCTCAATAAAACGACGTTGCCGATCATTTTTAGCGAATTGTGCTAATATGAACAGACACATTTAATATCAATTCGATCGAATGTGAGCGGGCGAAAGAAAATTGACGTGTACAAGCATTTCCTCGCCAAATTTCACGAAAAGAGGAAAGGCTAAGTGTATACTTTTTATTTGACCACCATGTATACGGTAAAACTAAAAATTACCAGATATTCACGTTTTAGTTTTAATTTTTTGGCAACGTTTCAGATTTATTACCATCCTCAAGAGTTGAAAGTTCTTTATTATCGTAGACAGTTATGAAATATACAGGGTGAGCCAGTTTTTTGTAGCAGCAATTATAGAATATCAATTTTGAAGATGAAAATCTTATAGAAACATACTGAGGTACAGGTTGTCAAAGTTTCAGAATTAGCTTAATTATTTATTTATTTTTTTTTATAAATTTACAATATTCTTGGTATGTTGAAAAATTTTTTTAATTTTTATCTGGTAAACGAAGCAAGATATGAAAAAAATACAAGAGATAAAATACTTGTAGTTTTAATTGCTGTACCTCAATACAATATCTAAATTAAATTACAATCAGTGGCGTACATTTTGTTGTCAATAATTTTTATTAAGTTGCCCCCCTAACGCCATTGGATTTAATAATTTAGCTTTTTGAAAATTTTCATACATTTTCGAATTTTTTATAGAATTGTTACAAAACATTGATTTCGACATTTTATTGATTGTTTTGAAATATTGATATTCAAATTTTTGTGCGAGTTTTTTCAAAATTTTGATTTAGGAACTTTTTATTGATTTTCTAAAATTACATAATTTTGTTTGAAATAGGAATGAATTTCTCATTGATTTGCTCTATTTAGATTAATTTTTGAAATATCCATGAACTTTCTATTGAGCTTTTCGAAAGTTTACATTAATTCGAATTTTTCTAGAATTGTTACGAAACATTGATTTCGACATTTCCTTGATTTTTTTAATATATTGATAATGAAATTTCTGTATGACTTTTCCAAAATATTGATTTATTTTCTTCGTCTGTACCAACATATTTTGACCTGCTTCTTTCTTGGTAGGCAAAAGGAACGACTGCGCCAAAAAAGTCAAGCCATTCGACCGGCGCCCGTGCATGAAACACCACACAGAAAACTGTCGTCTATTCACCAGCAACCATTTCGCCATGTGCGAACAAAAACTCAGTTACAATAACTACTACCGAACATTCAAAATGGACATGTGCCACTGTCCTAACTGTAAATGTCATTGTGACAGTTTACTGGTTTAATTCCTGATATTCCCTGTATAATAGAGAAATATTTTGTTAAAATTTTAACAATAACTCTTAAATGCTGATATTTTCAGTTTATTGCTCTATTATACCAATATTTGTTATATTCATATTATACCGGGTGTCCCCCCGGGAAGCGATTCGATCGATTATGGAGAAACTACACTGTGGAACAATCTGAAAATCTGGTGTAGTACGTAGATCGATGGAAGCTTTAATAATTTAATTTGTTAGAAAATTCTAGCAACTATAGACCTACTCTAGGCGCCTACGTAGGTATATTTCTTTAGTAAATATTAATACAGGGTAAAAATCAAATTAAAAAAAGTGCCAAAATCAAAATTTTGAAATGGCAACTTTATATTTTTTTGCATCGAAAATAAGGGCAAGTTTATGAAAGGATGTCTATTCCAAAAATTCATAATTTTCAAAATATTGACAATTTTACATGTTTCTATTACAATAGTACGAGTAATTCAATTGATTTTAGTTGGCTATGATGGCTTTAAAAAGCAAATAAATATGACAAAATTAATCAACAATTCTGACAAATTGTAGATATTAATTGGTAGTAATAATTACGGCAAGGCATATAAATTATACTAACGAAGACTACCTAAATTTGTTTATTATTTATTAGTATTGTTGATTAATTTTGACAACTAAAATCAATTAAATTTCAAAATCATATCACTATTGTGATTAAAAAAAATTCAAGTATTCTTATTTTCCCAACACCTGTATAATTTTCTGACTGACTGAAGATGAAAATTTATATCTCGAAACATCTATACCCTATTTTCCCTTTTAACTAGCTTCAGTAGGTATACGAATGATAATAATAATAGTTTTAACTTGTCAAATAACTATGAAAACACCTCTATTTTATCTACATACACTATGAAAATAATGCTCGGCATTTTTTTTTACTTGCCACATAAACGATAAAACAAATAACCCGTTTTTTTCTCGATACCGTTATATTGATAGTACCACCCGAATCATTTTTAAATACTGCACTAATGGTACCTAAAACGGTCATCCTCAATGGTACGAAAGTGTAGAACAGTACCTCCTGATTAGTTAGTAGTAGTAGGTTGTGGTTCACACACAACATTCACTTGTTTGCTGCTAAAAAAGGTGGGTGCAAGCCGTACTTCTCTAATCTAGTGTGCCGTGTGGTGGAAATAGTGGGTACCGTACTAGCAATTGGGGTGGGTCACTCTGATTATATTTACGTTAATTGGGCGAATTATCATAATGTAATGTATTTACGTGTTGTTTTTTTTTTATTGTTTGGTTATGGTACTGCTTGCTGCCGAAGGTTACTTGATTCGCGAACGTTATCATTGGAAGAACGTGTATTTGGTAGTTGCCCTTGTTTTGAAAAATTGAAAGTACCATAAATTGTGTGTGATTGTGTATGTGTTGGTTTATTGGTTGACTGGTTCCATATCTTGTTATTTAGGTTTTTGTTGATCTAGTTAGTTTTATATAATTTTTTTTTATTATTATTACCGACTTTGATTTATTATTATTAATGCGGACACAGTGTTTAAATTGCGCTTAATTTTTAGCCCAATGTTGATTTTCTTTTTCAGTCGACTCAACTTAATTTTTTTAAAACAACTGTAGGACTGCTATTTTTTTATTTTTATTTATTTATTCAAAGCTCAAAAACACCCCTAAAGGTAATTACATGTAGGCTGTACTTACAAACTAATACTTACAAAACTAAATAACAAAAATTCATAATATCGAAAACTGTGACAGTCATCATATAGTCCTTCGTATTTCCTTCACTGATGCATTGAAAATGTCTATGCTACTACTATTCAATATTGCATTACAATGTAATTCTGAGACGGATGCTAAGAATATCGTGGACGGAACACGTCAGAAACGATGATGTGCTCAGGATGGCTGGTTTGGAAGACAGAGACTCTTCGAACACAATAAGAAGCGGAAGATCTCTTACCTGGGACACATTATACGGGGAGAGCGATACGAATTCCAACTCCTGATACTACAGGGAAAGATCGAAGGTGGAAGACGAGGCATTGGAAGGAGGAAATTGTCCTGGCTTAGAAACATACGCCAGTGGACGGGAATAAGCGACTTCCAGTCGCTCCAAGAAGCCGCCATAAATAGAATCATATGACAAGAAAACCGGAGGACGCTTTACGCAGGAATCTGCATGTCACCAAAAGAAGAAGAAGAAGATTACAATGTCTGAGCATATTGTTAATTGGTGAGCAACATTCTTAGGCACTCTAAACTTAATATAATTAATAAAATGTCGACTAAATTATCCTCATAATATACAAAATGCATCGTCTCAGAATTATATTTAGATCTTACTCGTATAACATTTTTTGCCAAAAAGGCGTAATACGAAGTATAGTCTGAGGCTAACAAAACAGTACTAACCTAGTCGTCATGGATATTTTAAACAAAATATTGAATTTTCTTTCAAACAATTTAGATTAGATTATATTTTAAATTCCCAGCATGTCGTCCTTTTTATTTATTTAATTTTTAACTAAAATAATATTCTTTTATATATACAGGGTAATTCTGCATGAAAAAATAATGACAGTTTGCTATATAAACATATGTCTGCAAATGCTTCGTTTTCTGAGATACGGGGTGTTAAAGTTTTTCTTGAAAACTGAAGATTTATTAATTGCTCTGAAACCGGTGGGGATATCCAAATGAAATTTAGTGAGTTTTAAGAGGTAGTTATTGCGCATTTTTTGGCAAGCAATTAAGAATTTTATGTTCATCAGTGGCGCGCATACGGGTAATGATCTCAATATTTTTAAAGAAAAAAATGGTATGCCACTGGAATTTTTCAAATAAAAAATCATTTTGTAATTCCTCGGTTAATTTGTGATAAAAAATCTCTCTTGCTGTTTTATCGTGGGGGGGCATCGTCTTTGTGCAAAAAAATAAAACATCTTACCCCGTATTTTTCATTTCTTTAATACATTATCAAGAACTATCTAATACAACAAGAAATCCCTTTGGGATTTCCCAGTCGTTTTGTCGTAGTTTTATCTATGAAAAATGTCATTGAGGGTTGCAAAAAAAAATAAGTTTTTCCTACAAATAATGGTTAGTTAAGTCGTTGCGGCATGTCAACAAATAATTTCATCAAAGTGTACGGTGATAACCCTATTTTATATGATTGTATACTTATCTTCCGGTATATATTCTTTTTCAATTTCCATTCTGTCTTTTACAGTAATATTTTTGCACATTTTTGGAAATTATTGTATTTACGTTGTTTTACTATAAACAGTATAGTACATGTTAATTATTATGACATATGGATTTATGTTATAATTTGACACTATGGAAAACCTCTACTTCTTTGGTGTATTTGCATTATTTTTTAGATAAGTAAGCATCAGTTTTGACTATATGTATATTTAATGTTTTTCCTCAATTTAATTTTAAATACCTACTGATTGACTTAGAAACAATCTCAACTTCAGACCATTTTTTTTTTGTAGTTTTATGTGACTGATGATGAAATTCTATACTTTCGAAACGTGTGTCACAATTCATAATATCTAATTAATTAAAATAAAAAAACTATTTCCTGTACTTATAAACTTATTCAAAATATGGAATATAACCTATAAAAAGAATAAGAAGAAGAATTGATCACACAGTCGTTCACAAAACGGGGTAAAAAAAATATATTCCCCAAACATACCAGAAAAATTGGCTAATTTTATAGCTATATTTTTGATATAAGATAACCTAAAAAATAAGCGTTCATAAATAGTAGAAAAAGAATCAAAAATTTGAGGCATGAAAATGATATTATGCAGGTGTATCTGCATGCCAAACCACCTGCGTGGGGTCGGTTTAAATTGTCCATATCCAAAAACCCCAATACATCAAATTTCGCCAAAAAAATACTAACAATTTTATCCTATATTGGTTGCTATATTGACTTTTGGCAGTAATAGAACTGATTTAGTCTCAATATTTTTTGTAAATAATCTGCGATCAACTTGTTTACCTTAATATTTTCAAATAAAGTTAAAATTATAACAACTATAGTAACTAACTACTATTATTATTCAATGCATTTATAAAATTAACTTCTCACATATACCAAAGATATAAATCTGTATGCAGCTCGAAACGTTGTGTAATTAACGTTTGAGACACGACATAATTTTTACTGCAAGCGTACCCATCAGCCTATTGGCTTAATTACTGACTTTTAATTTATTTATTGGCGAGTGGAATAGCAAAAGAGAAAAATCGGAAATGTTTGAACATAACAGACGGTTAATAAATATTTATAAGTTATCTAGATTTGTTGTATTATTGTTAATAATAGGTTTCGTGAAATACAAGATGCAGGTATAAATTATAATGAGAAAGGATCGAAAATATATAGGACAACATTGAATACTTTTTTATTTTCATTCAAATATAAATATAAAAACATTATACAAGGTATTTCATAGGTAAAGGAAAACACGAATTATAGCTACTGACTCACCTTGTATGTGAGTTCCAAATTCAGGATATTATTCTCCACGATTTTTAATCACTCGAAAACGACCCTCGTCGTGGGTGACCACTGCTGTGGCACTTGTTGAAATAATTATACTAGATGACTGAAGATGATACAACCATTTTTAAACTTCTGCATGATCATCTGGCATGACACAGTCAGTGCAAAATGGGTGCCGAGAAAGCTCACGCCCGGCACCGCAAAAACAGCGCCTCGAGTGTTCTCATGCATTTTTGGGCTTCTGTACTGGAGACAAAACTTAGGTTCATCATTATGAACCTGAGTCCAAGCAAAATTCCATGCAATCGCATAAAAATGCACACCACCACCACCTAAGAGGTTTAAGGTTACACAGCCAACAGGAAAACTCATGGTCACAATCTTCAGGGATTGATAAGAAATCCTATTAATTGATAATAAGGATAAAGGTGTTTCTATAACTTCTGACTCACCTTTATACTACGCTTTACTCTTAGAACAGTTAAAATAATATAATAATAATAATAATATTGGATTTTTATTTTCTATACCCATATTCACGACCTATTGTATAAATAATAATTCGAATTACAAAACTTTTGTTTTAAATAAAAACAATATCCATTTTTATTTTTGCCAAATAATTAAATAAAACGATAACGACTATTCGTTACTAATTAGTAACAATTTTTCTGAAATTACGTGCATTATGTTTTATATTTTTTTGTATTACCTATCTAAAACAAATTCCAGATACTAAATTCAAAACTAACAAACAATTTTCTTTATAATTACAACACACAACATTTATATATATATATATATATATATACAAAGAAAAATGAAAATAAACTAACTTGTACGAATCAAAAAAATCTCGTGACACAAGCTGGATTTGAACCAACATCTCCCAATTGCCGGTCAGGTGTTTTAACCAATTAAACTATCGTGGCACATGAAAGAAACTTCTTTAATTCGTACATGCCTTGCTTCCTATGTGCTGTGCTACGCCTCGACCTTTTAATTCAAAGGCAACATAGACTACACACTGCCATAATGCAATGTTATTAATAGAATGTTAGAAATAACATTGCATTATGGCAGTGTGTAGTCTATGTTGCCTTTGAATTAAAAGGTCGAGGCGTAGCACAGCACATAGGAAGCAAGGCATGTACGAATTAAAGAAGTTTCTTTCATGTGCCACGATAGTTTAATTGGTTAAAACACCTGACCGGCAATTGGGAGATGTTGGTTCAAATCCAGCTTGTGTCACGAGATTTTTTTGATTCGTATAAGTTAGTTTATTTTCATTTTTCTTTGTATATCGGTGATATACTATACTCTGTCAACTTAGTTGAATATCTTTGTTTGTTTATTTATATATATATATATATATATATATATATATATATTATAAAACTCATTTTATTTCGAAATTTTTAAAATTTGTGTCCGATAGGTAATATAATGTATTATGCCTGCTGTCCCAGCGGGAAGGGATTCGATCGATTATGGAGAAACTACACTGTGGAACAATCTGAAAATATGGTGTTGTACGTAGTTCGACGGGACCAATACTGCTAAAATGTGTTCAAGGATCTAGTACTTCCGGTTATATCGGAAGTAGGTGTCAACTTCCTTATTTTAAATACGACCCTATGTAAATTATATTTTTTTTTGGATTCTCCTTGTAATTCTAAAGATATTTTATGCATAATATGTTATACCCATCTCAGTCAGTGTGTTTGTGTGTGTTTCGAAAACGGCTGGTTTCGAAATATTTGAAATAAGGAAGTTGACACCACAGATCTAGAAACTCGAGAGAACTACACATAAACAATAACAAGTCGTAACCTTACTTACCTCCAAAATATCAAATTTGGGTTGGTATTTTCATTATTCTTACAAACTATACACTGACGCACCATTGTTAATTGTTTTTTTATAGTTTTTGCACACAAAACACTCAAAATCACCAACTAAAAGCAAATAAACACGAACACAAAGGATATTTGGCAACAGAGCTTAAACTACCGGCTGATTACAAGAATGAATGAAATCGTAAATTCTTCGCGTACTATTCTGTTGCTCTGCTTTACAGAGTTGCCACATGTACTTCATAAATAAATTATGATTTGGTGAAATATGTCTTGTTTATGTTAAAATTCATAAAAAAGTAACTAAAAAATATCTTGGGTATCTCGTTTTATTATACACAAAAATTAGTACCATCCCCTAAGTTATATTTTGCTTTAAAACGGTAAAAAATGTCGTATCAAAATAGTGTATTTTAAAACAATGCGGGAATCACAGCGGAAGTTTGGCATTAGTGATATCTGCAAATAATGATGTTTGATCGCTTGGAACTGTAGTTTTATCTCCCCCTTTTCTAGACCTGTGGTTGACACCCATTTCCGGTATAACCGGAAGTACGGTATTCTTGAAAACATTTTAGCCGAATTGATCCCGTCGACCTACGGGCTACACCAAATTTTCAGATTGTTCCACAGTGTAGTTTCCCCATAATCGATCGCATCCCTTCCCGGTTAGAGCATGGTAGTGTGAAACAAATTTCCAACATAACTTAAAGTCTTGTTGCTTTATGTAACAAGCAATTCTTAAATAAAGCCTCCCCGCTAGGGGATTCGGGCGCATCTAGTGTTGGCAATAGGATATAATGCAGTTCTTACTTCATGTCCGGCTATCGTTTGTGAACTGTGTTTCACCCGGCATATTGCCTGTTCACGCTAGATGTCGTCATAAACATCTCTCTCTCAAAAATAGGATTATTACGGTTCAAGAATAAACAAAGAAAAAATAATAATAATAATAGTTTAAGTGTCTATTCCAGTGGCGGATTAACGATGTATCGGGCCCTACGCTACATATATTTTGGGCTTTATTTTTATTTTATTTTTTTAATATTAAACTACCCAATTTTTTTTTTAATAAAAAGGGCAAAATTAAACAAATATTTTAATTTAATAATTTCTTGATAAATTAAAACAAAATAAAACATTTGAAGTAAATAGGAAAAATATATCCGAGATGAAAACTAAAACACTTTGGCTCGGAATCAAATAACTTCGAAGTAACTCCAGGTACATTCTACACAAAATAAGATTCAAAGTACCTATATATTTGGAATATTCTAGGTAAGTATGTTGAAAAATGTTTTAAATTGTTGTGTAAACGAAGCAACATGAAAAAAATACAAGAGATGAATAATTTGTAGTTTTGTTGCTTTATCTCAAGACAATATCAAAATCAAATTACAGTGAGTCGCGTACATTTTTTTTGTCAATAATTTTTATGAAGTTTTGATCTAGTTAGAGCCATATAACACCCTATATATTAGCGCCTTGCCTTTTTTGTTATTTAATTAATCGCAGCCCCTTTTATCGTGATTTTCTTCAGAATTATTAAATAAACTTTTTTTTTTTATTTTTATAGTAAATAAGTAAGTAACACATAAGAAAAAAACCGAGAAAAATTAATTTCAATTACAAATTAATACATTTTGACGAGAAAATTGTCACCTTCACAGTCAAAATTTGTTACTAGGGGGTCTAACTTGGCTCCAACCCAACCTTACTTAAAATACAAAATCTCATAATAAAAAAAATCCAATGGCTTCCTCTATTTAGACTCAATAAATACACGAATAAAAGATTTCTTTAAATTTATATCTGCTATACTTTGTCATTATCATACTTCAACTAGTGATATCTTGAGGAAAAAAAATAATAAAATGTGCAATTGAAAAAATTTATAGCGACGGTCAATAATAATATGTGTCAGGCTGCTCGTAAAATTAAACAAGTATAGAAAAGAGATCTACGTTCTTAATTCAAACAGGGTGATACGCAAGAGTTGTGGGCGAATTAAATTATTATCACGAATAAATTGTATAAAACAAGAACTTACATATCCTAACAAAAAAAAAAACTAAATATTTTTAAATATCTGTAACTTTTTTAATAGTAAACCGATTTCCATCAAGTTGGTCTCGTTAGATAGACAATAGAATAGACTTTATAATCCGGATTTAGAAATGGCGCTCAAATCAAAATCCAAGATGGCGGACGGCTCTAAGAATACCCCTTATTTCGGGGTAATTCTTTTTGAACCAAATTGAGATATTTACTAAACAGAAATTAAAAATATGGCTCTGTCTAAGCATTTTAAGACATGAATCAAACAAATCGGTCTAAAAGTTGTTAAATTCCAGCAGCAGGTTATAGGCCCAGTTGTAATGTCCAAAGGAATATCTACTTAATAGTCTAGTTCGTTGACAATTCTTCTCTTCACCCTGTACATATGTGTTATAGTTTTTTCTTCATTATGTTCATAATATAAATACTGATATATTTTTTTATCTTATTTCTTTTCGCTTGATTTTAATTTGTTACCATAGTAATGTAGATCAAGGTGAAACGTCTGAAAAAGGTACCCGTATGGTGTTGTAACAATCAATTTGATGGGAATTTAATGGAGTACTAGAATAAGTGAAGTACTTACCTGGCATTTGTATGTCATATTGGGAATTACTTCATTAACTTGTAGCAAAGATAATTTAAATAGAATACAATGTTGAAAAGAATTGGAAGGTTTTGTAAGTATATCTTGGAATATTTTTTTGAAATAGTGAAATCGGGAAATTATGGCCAACGTTTCGTTTATTCTACATAAACTTCGATAATTCTCTTCAGTGATTTTTATTTTTTTCTTTTCTTTATTTGTTAGAAGGAGTACGCTATAATTTAAAAATCAGCAGTCTTTTAAAATTTTATTTAATAAATGTTAGATAGGTGAATTATTTGCAAAATTTGTGTTTATTTAGGCAAATACAAAAATAGTTTTGTCTAAAACATGCAATTTTGACGGTAAATTATACACCTAAAAATAAACGATCTGTCTTATATCATGGGAATTATTGTGCATTCGATGTAAGCTTTAAAATTAGCCTTTATTATAATATGTGGTATTCAGTTTATTTATGAGAATCAAAATTTTATTCTTCTATTATTATTTGTACTCTGTTGCTGTAGGCCTCTATAACACACACTTCGTGATTCCACAGAGTTGACTCCGTTGTCTGCGGTACCACCACACACTCTTCTTCATCGTAGTTGAATACCATCTCACAATGGCTAGACTACAAAGGTCCTTATAAAGATGCGAAATCCGTTACATTCCAAAATTATGTCGGTGCTGCCATCTAACGTGCAGAAACGTAAGCGTGTAAATCTCACGGTGCAATTCATAAAGTAAACTGTGTGATATGATCGTTGCGAAGAATGTTGATGATTATACAACCAGCAATACACGAAATGGAAGAAAGGGAATTTGGGTATGTCATTGGATACTTTACATGACTTTACCACAGTATAATAAATAATACAGTATTCTGACTTTCCGCTTGCGAGCCGTCCTGCGCATTTCGTCGCGCATGCCGCCATTATGGGTTACAACGTCACAATAATCACATAGACGTAGATAAATACCGTTCACTCCTGTGTTCAATATATAGTTCATTGTCGGCGTGTACGAGATAAATAAATATTGTGTTTGTAATCTAATTCTGTGTTTTTGGTATAGTGTTCGTGAGAATTAAAAGAATTTTATTTTTATTAACGTATCTTATGATTAATACAATGAACAATCAGGGAGGACATGTGTGTGCTGCAAAATGTTGTCCCAATAAGCGGTACACTTGCTCTAAACATTTTTTTCGTTTCCCCACAGATCCTGTTAGGTGAGTAATAAGTCAAAATAAAGATGAATACTAGATAATTTTACGTTTATAACAACTATTTGTATAACCGTAAAATTTATATTACGAAATCGCAGTATTTAATATGTTTTTAAACGAAATGAAAGTAAAACATAAACACAAGTTGTCTCGTGGCGAGATAGCATGATAACGCAATCAGCTAGAGGTTATATTATTGACAATATATATATGGTCCTTGTTTGACTAAAATTGCTGAGAACAGGATTCAGTTGATGCAGAATTCAGGCACACGGCTTGTATGTGGAATTCGTAGGGGTGAAAGAGGCTAGCAATAAGATTAAGGAAATCGGCTGGTTAAGAATGAAACAACGTCGGATTTTCGTTCACTAATTTTGACTAATAAAAATCATCAGATGGAAATAGGTGGAATACTTATATGAAAGATTGAAGTTCCGGGGATCGATGTATGATGTGAATATTCCTCATAAAACTGTGATTACGCCACCGCTAGACTCAACATCAATCTTTGAGCGGTCATTTTCCTATACGGTTTCAAAATATTACAACGCTCTACCGGAGAATATAAAAAGTTTACAGGGGTTTTCGTTTAAGAGCGCTGTCTGACACACCACCACAAATATTTCTGAAATTGACAGCGATATTATTATGTACTTAAATATTTTTACAAAAATGAAAATACAGTACTGTGGTTAGAAACCGAAAACTACAATTATTCTTAGTCAGGACCTGACTTGTAACCCAAAATGGAGGCGGTATACGTCACAGTTTATTTCAAAGTGCCAACGTGGAGTCGGAATGCTGTACTTATTAATGCTGTGGCTAGGCTACAAAGGTCCTTATAAAGATGCGACATCCGTTACATTCAAAAATTATATCGGTGCTGCCATCTAACGTGCAGAAACGTAAGCGTGTAAATCTCACGGTGCAATTCATAAAGTAAACTGTGTGATATGATCGTTGCGAGAATGTTGATGATTATACAACCAGCAATACACGAAATGGATGAAAGGGAAATTGAGTATGCCTTTGGATACTTTACTGTGTGAATTAAGTAGGTATTTCGATGTGTTAAACTTAACCTAAAATACAGACAGAAATGTGGTTTATTAAAAAATTATTTTTATTAATATCATTATTATTTGCGTTTTAATAATATAAAATAAACTTCAACATCATAAACATTCTTGCATTGTCTCTCTCAGTACTAATAATACACCTAAGGTTTGATATTCCGCACTATCCAATCCACGTAATTTGAAACTTTCGTATACACTCCCGGCCAATTAGCCATTCCACACGGGGTAGGCCCAAACGATACTACCCCAATAGAATACCAATTGATACTTTGTTCTTCATCTGCTTCAATGGTCATCAAAGGTCCACCGCTGTCCCCTTTACATGAATCTCGTCCAGCTGTACCTCCAGCACATATTTGTCCGTCATTTAGCCGGACATTTGCTTGTCTGTACGTTCGGACACAGACAGAATTACTGTTGACTGGAACCTAAAACATGGAAGAGCAATTCATTAGTTTGTCTATTAAAAATGTTATAATACCGGGTATTATAAGGGTGGACAGGTAACATATCTCAGGAAATAATAGTCGTAAGACAATGGGGAAAAAATTATTTTAGGGAAATTGACCATGGGAAATCGCTGGGAATAGATTTTTAGTTCCTAACTATACCGCTAGGGGGCGTAATAGATACAGTAATGCATTTTTATTGAAAATTTCGCAATATAAGTTAAAAAAACAATACCAGCACAGTAATGCTACTGAGATTCGGCATCTTTTTGGTGTATCACTTTTTATTGTGTGGCTTGAAATTAAGGCAGCAGGCAAGGACGAAATTTTACATATGATAATGTCTATAACTTGGGCGAATTTATCAATCTAATTTTTGTTTAAGAATTGAAGCATTGCTGATGAAGAAAAAATATATTTCAAATCATAATTGTTTTTGGGGCTCTGCTATTTGCAACGCCTAAGGTTTTTTTGATTGTTCTTTAAAAACTTAAATGGAATGATACAAATATTTTATCAAAAATGAAAAGTAAATTGAATTTGCGAGTGAATTGAGAGTTTGCAACCCAACACGTCGCTATTATGTGTCACTAAATAGCTAAATATATGTTGAATTTTAATTTTCTAAAATTACCATTCATATATTTTTATGCATTTTTTTTTTAAATTCTAAAACATTCTATGAATGTTTACTAATTATTTTTGAATAAACAAGTTACTATTGTTCTTTTTGTTGCAAAAATTCAAATATCAGCCTTTGATCCAATGTGAATAACAACTTTATATATTATTATGAATTGTAAGTGAATATAAAATAAAGAGAATCCTTGCAATGCTATGCATATTTATAATATGAAGGTCTTTGATACCGATATTTCAAGAAATCGAAACTTACTTCTACTTTTAGTTTGATGTTACTCTCAGATCTGTTTTCAGTTTTGCCCCATCCAGCTGCAACTAAATTTTTGTTGGTGTAGTCTTTCTGTTGAAGATCTGTAGATTTTGGCAGGCAGATTGGTTTGACATAATCTAAAACAAACGCGAGTGTTGAAGTAATTATAGAACCTCTCATCGGACATGGAACTTCCTTAATGATGATTAATTCATTTCATTCACCTGAGAACTTGACGTCCCGTATCAAACGTAGCAAAGCAATATCATGATATTGGTTGCTATCATTTGGATCATAATCTTCATGGGCAATTCTGTCCTCAACTGGTACATTTATGGCGGGTGGAGCACATACTTCCTTTTTATTTACATCAATTTTCACGCAATCTATATCGGTATCTGTATTATACTCGCCCAATCTTACACTCACTCTAAAATTAGATGTACCTATATTTCAGAAAAGTTATGTGAAAAATGTTTTTTTAAACCCTTTTTGAAAGGGAGCGCCCTTTGAGGAGAGTTCTTTAGAAGTTGCTGCTTTCTTTCATATTTAGGAGGGTATATAAAATATTGCTCTATCGTAAAGTTGGACATTTTTGAGGTTATACGTACTCAGAACGTTTTGACATACGCGCGCTATTTGTGTTGTTTACAGTAACTTAAAAGATTCATCGTGAACATTTTCGTGGATTAACTCAGCAACAGTGCATGGATGAACTTAATTCAATTTTTGGCGATAAAGCTCCATCAAGGACCAGTGTTTATCGATGCTATGGTGAATTCAATCGTGGTCGTAGTTCACTCCAAGACGAATGTCGTGAAGGTCGTCCAAAATCAGTTGTTGTTCCGAAAACCATTGATGTTGTGCGCGAACTGATATTGCAAGATCGTCATGTGACCTATCAAGAGATTGAGACAACCTTAGGCATTAGTGGGACCAGCATACATTCAATACTGCATAAACATTTCACTGTCAAAAAAATTGCTTCGCGTTGGATCCCACACAATTTGTCAATCGCTCGAAAAAATGTCAATTGGTCGAAAGAAATGCTCAAAAAATACGATCGCGGTGCTTCGAAATACGTCTATGACATCGTGACAGGTGATGATTCGTGGATTTACGCGTATGAGCCCGAAAGTAAACAGCAGTCGGCTGTATGGGTGTTTCAAGATGAGCCAAATCCAACAAAAGTTGTTCGCGCACGAAGCACTTCCAAGCAAATGGTCGCCTGTTTTTTAGGAAAAACTGGACATGTCGCAACCGTACCACTAGAACAACGCAGAACAGTCAATTGAGTGGTACACAACCATTTGTTTACCAGTTGTCTTCCAAAGAAATCAGGAAAACCACGACAATGCGACCTCTCACACATCGGCTCAAACAACTGCATTTTTGATCACCCAAAACATCGATTTGATGAGCTATCCACCATATAGTCCTACTTGGCACCGAATGACTTCTTTTTATTCCCGTACGTAAAAAACAAACTGAGAGGTCAACGTTTTTGGACACCTGAAGAAGCGGTTGCTTCGACAATTGGTTCAAACGCATGCAAAAGTGTAAGTATAGATCTTCATGGGGAATATTTTGAAAAACAATAAAGTGATTTTCGATGAATAATATTTGTTTTTGTTCTCTAATCTCGGAATATAAAAGGCAACCCTCGAAGGTATGTTTTTTTTTGTGTTGGTTAAAGTTTTACAATTTACTTACAAATTCCAGGTCTTGGGCAGATCTTTTCCTTTAACACAATGTGCTGCAGTTAAAATATATTTACTGTTGATTAGAACACCTCCACAATAAAAACCTCTTTGCCCATTAGCTGAAATAAGAACAATTTATACCAAATTGTTGTATATGAAGTATTTAACACTTACGGCGTTCGTATTCGACCAAAGCCATCCATGGGAATTCGTCTATATTCGTTTTTTGACCACCGTAAATTCTGTCTTCTGTGAAAACTCCACAGACATTGGTTCCCGGTAAAAGGTTACTTTTAACAGGAGTACCACCTAAAATTTATTAGGTATTTAAATTGTGGAAGATTTTTGGAACTTCTTTTGGAGAAATGTCATTTTTCAACTTGAAGCAGATGGAGTAGAAACTTGAAATTTGGTATGCTGCCATAATCGATATTCTCCATTCTACCTAAAATATTTGTAGTCCTCCTGATATACAGGGTGTGCCAAAAGTTGTAACCAACTTTCTTATTTCAAAAAATAGAAACATACTTTTTTTCACATTAGTTGATTCTCTTCTAATTCTGACTTACTTTTTTGTGAAACTCACGATGCCCTAATCATATTTTGTGTAACACATGTAGTTTTCGATATACAGGGCCGAATTCAAAAAAATCACTTTTCGGATTAAATGGAACCACCCTGACTTTTTTACCCATTTAAATTGCATATATTTTTTTTTACTTGTCCTTGTACTTTAGGAAAAAAATTGTATCTTGAAAACCATTCGAAGTACTACGGCAGTAATTATTTACAGGAAAATTGACATAATATGTCAAAAACCGTAAAAGATAAGGTAACATAACTTTATTACATCAAAGAATAGTTTTTTCAAAAATTCCCGAAAACGGCTAAGGTGACTTTACTTTTCAAAACACCAAATCTAGGGCCGTATTTAAAAAAGCAAAGTTGATGATGGTTTTTTAAAAACGAAACGTCGTAGTGAAAATTTGTAAACGCTATCTTTTTCTCCTCAAAAAGTAACAATAAGGAAGTGCTTATCATTTTTTTATATCTGTAAAAATAATGTCAAAAATAAATAAAAACTAAAATCCAAAAAAATAGTTTTTTCAAAAATTCCCGAAAACGGCTAAGGTTACTTTACTTTTCAAAACACCATTTAAAAGGTGTTCAAATTGTACAACTTTTTTCTAATTTAACGGACATTGTAACTCCTATCGTCTCCAAGATTCCAATGCTATCCCATTCATATCTTGGACACATTGTATATATATATAAATATGGTAGCGAAGATAAATTTTGCGCGAATGATAATGATTAATGTAATTTATGTGTAACACCATAACAAAACATTGAATATCTCTTCACCAACATGCATGAAGTGCCCAACACCAGTAAACAATAAGACTCTTACCACATCGAGCACATATCTCTAACCTAGTAAAATAGTATTCTTTTTCATCAAACTATATTGCCTTACTTAATTTCATTAAATTTTAAAAAAATATTTTCTCGAATTCAAGGGTTTTTCTTTTCATTTGAACTTGTGTTAAATTTTATCCTTTAAATCAAATTTACCTGGTCGTTGGGTCGTAGATGGTCTAGGAACTTCTTTTTCAGTTGCACAGCAAACCTTGGGCAATGTGCCGGAGAATCCGCATTGAGATCGTCGTAGGAAATCCGCATTGGATGGACTGATTGGTCGATGTTGCAATAACGTGTACAAATCTGGACAACTTGTGATTATTTTACAATCACCTTGGAGATTCCTTGGTGTTTTACATGCTTCCTGCGCAGCTGGAAATAATTTTTAAGGGTACATGGAGATGTTGTGGTTAAATTGAAATCAAATTACATAGGTAGATACATAAGTTTCTACTTAGTTTTTTTGCCAAGAATGCTATTAAGAAGGTAAGTACATAACTTTTTTGATCTCACCTGTAAATTTGAGATTAATTTTAAAAAGCACCTGTAATAGTATTAGTTAAAGTAGTAGTTCTATTCCACCAGTGATGAGCCTTGTAGAGACCTAATTTCAGGACTTTTAACTTCAAAAATATAGAAACATTATTTTATTTTGTCAAAATTCTCAAAAACGGCTAAAGTTAGTTTACTTTTAAAAACACAATTTAAAAGGTGTGTAAATTGTACAACTTTTCTCTAATTTAACCGAAAGATTCCTTTGCTATCCGATTCTTATCTTGGACACAGTGTATACTTAGAAGTATTCCAGTATTTCTTTTGTTAGTTAAGCGTTTTATCAGTAAGCAGATTAGTACAAAACAACAAATGAAAATGTTTTTTTTTTTTTTTTTCTGAAGTAATCCATCTTCGAGAGGAGTTGAATGTGTAAGACACAAATAAAACAACGTCTACTCCACCAAAATATTTATATATTATTATGCAATCAGCATGCAGCGCCAGACATGTTTCGGAACATTAAGTTTCCATCATCAGTGGCTCAAAATAAACAGTCACGCAGTCATTTAGTTAAAGTCAAACAGTATGGCATGGACTATATAAACGTACACAAACTGAAAGGGTTACAGCTCTTAGACATGAGAATATTTTAAAACTACTATGTAAAAACTTACCATTTAGTGGAAATTATTTAAATAAAATATTATAAAATTAAAATATAAAACATTTTCTTATTGAAGAAGAAACTCAAAAAATTTTTTGCTGTCATAGTATATAAAAAAATTTTAGTTATTTTTATAGTTTCTTTTTGTATATCATGGTTCAGTTTAAATCTTTATGAAAAATAGAACTTTTGAGAGATGGTAAACAGATTAACATAAAAAGTTGTGTAAATCAAACTGGACAGTAGGTACATGACAGGATAGCAAAGATTGGACCAGGTTTGCTTGTATTTGTAAAAGATCATATCTTTTACAAATACAAGCAAACCTGGTCCAATCTTTGCTATCCTGTCATGTACCTACTGTCCAGTTTGATTTACACAACTTTTTATGTTAATCTGTTTACCATCTCTCAAAAGTTCTATTTTTCATAAAGATTTAAACTGAACCATGATATACAAAAAGAAACTATAAAAATAACTAAAATTTTTTTATATACTATGACAGCAAAAAATTTTTTGAGTTTCTTCTTCAATAAGAAAATGTTTTATATTTTAATTTTATAATATTTTATTTAAATAATTTCCACTAAATGGTAAGTTTTTACATAGTAGTTTTAAAATATTCTCATGTCTAAGAGCTGTAACCCTTTCAGTTTGTGTACGTTTATATAGTCCATGCCATACTGTTTGACTTTAACTAAATGACTGCGTGACTGTTTATTTTGAGCCACTGATGATGGAAACTTAATGTTCCGAAACATGTCTGGCGCTGCATGCTGATTGCATAATAATATATAAATATTTTGGTGGAGTAGACGTTGTTTTATTTGTGTCTTAAATGAAAATGTATTGTCAATCAGAAAGATTAATTACAAAATATTATATTAAAATTATGTTAAAACAAATAAGTGAAAAAATTTAACAACACACCCTGTATAAGCATTCAAGTGCTCTTAATTGAATCCAACCTTATATCAAATGTTCTAAGCCAGGTTTTTGCTGCACCAGTAATACTGATGAGACACGAAACGTGTAATGTGTTGTTTTCCAGCAAAATGGATGGTTTTATGAACAATGGCCTGGTAGGTACTTACCAACTTTGATATTGTATAGTAGTTAATAAGGAAAACCCTGAATAATGTGTCTGTCAATGTAAAGTAAGTTACTATTAACAAATCTAAGCGTCTTAAGCTGGAATTTTTAAGGCAATTTTATTGTAAAAAACCAGATTTCCTGAAATTTATTATTTTGATTTATAGTTGATAAGTTATAATTATTGACCTTGGAGATCAACAAGTATATGCATTTGTGATGAGCATAGGCGTAGGGAAAAATTAATATAAAAACCAAGTATGGATAAAATGATATTGTCCCTTATGTCAAAAATTTTTGAAAAGGTTGTGAGCGTGGAAATCGAGTCTCTCTCTCTCTCTTAAATTGCCGTTGTCAATATGTGCAGACTAACAGAGTTATTTCTATATCGGGTAAAATTCATTCAGGAGTTCCTCAAGGCTCTATTTTGGGCCCTTTATTATTCTCCTTGTATACCATCAAGTCTTGCATATTGCAAGTTACATGTACGCTGAGTATAGTCAACTGAGATTTGCATTCAAGCTGATGATGCTGTCAATGCTAACCGAAAAATAAATTTCGCTTTGAATTCCCTAGCACTGTGGTCTGATAAACATCAATTAACAACAAACGCCTCAAAAAAACAAGTCTTGTTTTTTGGTAAAAATAAACAATATTTAATAAATCGTATAAATATTAAGCTCAATGAAGTGTTACTGCAAATTACAGACAACGTCAGAAGTTTGGGTCTAGTGATATATTCCGAATTGCGCTTCAATGATCACATCTCTAAACGCATTTCAAAGTCATATGCCTCATTGAAGATGCTTTATCCACATAGACACGTAGCCTCTGTTGAACTTAAAGCTATACTTACTGACACTCTAGTTTTGAGTAATTTTAATTTTTGTGACGTTGTTTATGGTTTCTGTTTGCTAAATATTGATAAAAAATCATATCCAACGGGTTCAAAAACAGTCTGAGGGCTATAAAGCGAATAATCCAAAAGTTCTATCACGGGAACAGACACAGCAATGAAGCACCAACTATTTGATAACTAACGTAATTTTAAAATAAAACGTACAACAAATTGGGTTTTCTTATTACTTTTATCTTGTTTTAATATTTAGAATGCCGACGTGACGAACTGTCCAAATTGAGTTTAAATGATATAGAAGATTTGGGCTCCAAGTTTTTAATTAGTATTCCAGAAAATAAAGCTAAAAAACTTTATATAGAAAATATTCTGCATTAAGGCCAAAAAATTCTCGTTATATCTGTCACTGTGACCTACCTAAATCCAAGTAACTAACGCCATTGCCTTTGACGTCAATATATTTTTCTAAAACTTATTTAAACTAATTATAGTTTACTGAAATAATAATAAATCATACTAAAAATAAATAAATAAATAACTCATATATTTTTAATGATTTACTTCTGATGTATGTAAAGTTAGAAATTGCCCGAGGATATCAGTTTTCCATATAATTACAAGCATCAATAACAATTGTTTAATTTCTCAGAAAATTTATTAGCAACTGACTGTTGGAACGGTCTGGTCGAGCCACGCTCAGGGATATAAAAGAATATTTACACAGGTTTCCTATAAGATCGCAATATTGAAATTGAGCTTAGAAAAATTAACATAATACACTGTAATTTGAACTAGCGACTAGTGGCGGCTGGTTCTAAAGGCTCAAGTGCCCACCCAACCCCTCAGAAACAGTCTTTCTGGAAGTCAAGTGCAAACAATGCCGCGTCGAGACGCCGAAGGGGAACAGTGTAAAATGTACCTACTATGAGTATGACTAAACAATCTATGCCACTGATGACGAGTGAAAAGCACTCGAAAAATATCTCTTTCTCCAGTTAAATTTAACATAAATCTTTATGAAAAAGTAATGATTCAATTGTTCAACAGTATATAATGAAATAAATTATATAAACATTAAAAATGTAATAAAATCTTTTGGATAAATTAAATTTACCTGTGTTACACACTAGACTAATAACAAGCACTATTAAACTTTGTAAAAACACAACACCAAACATTTTTTTCTTTAATATTAAATATTATTTACTTAATAATAATTATTCTAAACAATATTATTTATATTTTATAAACTGAATACTGGATTAAAGTTAACTAAAAAATAATAATAATTATTGGCTTTCTTTTATAAAATTGTTTATAGATTTGTTTATATCTAGTGACCCATGTTGATATTATGAATTTATATATTTAAATAAAAACAAGTAGGCATGTTACATTAAACACAGTATACTCGATTAATTTGTGTATATTACAATGTCTAAGTTGTATTAAATGATGATTGTTAAAATCTGACTAGCCTTGGAAATACCTGATATACATGGGACATTTTAAAACCTGAACTTGATTGGCGATCTTGTGAAATTGGCAGAAGCAGGCATAGTAGTCACCGGAAATTTTGGCGTCAATTAGGAAATGAATTTAATAAGTATGAGTAAAATAATCTGGTAACGATATTAATTTGTATAGTATACAGGGTGTGTCACCGTGAACATTCATTAGGTTATTTCTGAAACTAGACCGGTACTTTTGTAAATTTTGATGGGAATAATGTTACATTGTAAATTGGTTTAAAAATATAATTATAATTTAATCTAATTTAAGAGAAATACTAATAGGGATTAATTAATTAATAATGCGACCGATGACATGAAGCATATCGAAGAAAGGCCAACATATTTCGAAAATTCTCGTGTATTTTTCAAATACTAAAATGGGAAAATACCCACATGGCCTCTATACTTTGCCAATAAAATATCGGACACGGTGAGAAAAATAGTTTCATGAGAAAATGTATATTTACTCACATACGTACGAAAGAGTAATTGTCTAATTAATGATTGCAAGCATTTTATTTAATTGTTGTTTGTTACATAGAAATCTAACATAATTCGAAATATTAAATATCTGATTATATAAAAATATACTACGCATTCAATATTATACTGTGATTACCAACAGTCATGCATGAATTTGATAAAATTAGAACTTAGAACCTAAAAAATTAATGGATTGGTTTCACCGGAGATAGAGAATGTTCATGGTGTGCCACAAGGTAGTTCTTTGGGACCGCTCTTGTTTCTACTTTATATTGATGTCTGCCTCCAAAAGTGCAATGCATAAAATCATAGAAATTAAAGACTTTTTTGTGAAATAAATTGCTTTTAATTGTTATAAACTACTTCCTTACAACACGATCTAATATCCATTTCATATAGAACGAGATCTTCGTGTATATTGCTGGTGCTGTACCACAAACTGATTTTCCATAAGATACAATTCCGATAATCGTGTATTTTGGAGTTTTGGATCCTCGATGCATCATTGGTCGCATTAACGGACCACCGGAGTCGCCAATGCAAGAGTCGACACCATGACCTGAAATATGCACATACTGATGCAAATTGACTGGTATATACGAAGTGTGGCTATAAAATAACTAAAAAAAAGGCAACATCATCTTGGAAACGCTAAAACCATTCCAAAACTCTCGCGAATTATCAATCTTTGAAGCAAGATCTGTCCTAGTTGACTTATTCAAATCCATGAATATAAATAATTGTCCCTCTTTTTTTTGGTATATAACCAGGATAAAACTTGTAATAAGCGAGACTGCTGTTCTTGGTCTTGCTCTTACAAGTAAACCAAGATCAATACCGAGAAACATATGGCTTCAAAGCTACAATGTTTGGCTCGCTATTGTGACACTATGTAAAGAGACTTTATTCACTTACCTTCGCCAGCACAAATCTGGCCTTCCCACAATGGTTTTGCTATATAAAAACTCTTACAAAATTCTAAGGGTTTAATCGGTTTTGTAATGTACATGAGGTGTGGGTATGTGTAAACGTCTACATTAGGATCAGTTTGTCCCCAACCAGCTACTTTGGCAAATCCCGCAGCTCCAGCATTCTTGTAATTAGCCATTAGAGTACTGTTATGAGGAAAACATATCGGTTGCACAAATTCTACAGTAAAAAAAACAATTAAATTATTCAATTGGGTTTAAAAAGGTTAACTTACCGTTGTACTTAGCTCTGAAAGCTAATCGTAATAGAGCTATGTCATTTAGCAGACTATTTCTGCTGAAGTTTTCGTGCAAATATTCTTTAATTACGGGTATATCCTGTAATAGTGGAGCGCATATGCCACCTTCGCAATCTTTTTCTGTTAACAATGAATTTTCACCCAAATGGACTCTTCTTCTGTAACACCAAAAGAAAACGATATAAAAACCTTGTTTGTTCCATTCAGCAGCTGCATTTAAATTAATCTGAGTCAACTGCTTACTAATAACGTCCTAAACTAACTACCTAACTACTCTATTCAAAAATTAGAAATAAAAAAAATTGCAAGGATAGCAGACACTTGAACTCACGACCTTCCGCTCGCAAACCAAGTATCCAACGACTGAGCTACACTCATTACTTAGTGACTATACGAATTACCTCGACCACATACATACAATTATCAACTACCTGACACGGGCGCGAAGCCTCGTAAATGATCAATGAAGTTTCGTTTACGTATAAACGCTTGTGTTAGGCTTTGTTTGATAATTTAAGTTGATTTAGTTATTATTATGCCTATCTACTAGCCAGGAGCTGCTATAACAAATTATTAAAAGGCAAAATATCAATTTCTTAAATATCTATCCGAGGAAGAGATTTTTTTGTGAAGGATTGGCAACATAGCGCCTCTTTACGGGGTGCAATTGTCAAGTACAGTCGAAATCGTTCTAAATTCCACAATATTTTATCAATAAATAATTTTTTTTTGCAACGCTATGTTTAGAAAAATGTCGAGAATGCTTCAGTTATTCTAAAGTCGAAATTAGGAAAATGATGATGCGTTTCCGCAGAAAATATATAAATAAAGAAATATTTCTTACTGACAGCTAAACGAAAGGTTCTTTCAAATTGAGACCAACACTAACCAAGTGTTAATGTTTGACATTTCTACATTTCAATTTCATCATTCTCATTTTGAAATTGATTAGTCTCAATTTGATTCGGATTGATCCCAATTTCATTATACCTCAAGAACTGTCAGAAGGTGAAGTCCCAAACTGAATATGTTACTGTTTTGAGAAAATTTAGAACCAGTTCTCAAGTTGATCCTGTTTTAAAAAGTTTTCTGGTTATAAAAGTTTACTTACATTACATGATCAGGTTGGCTTTGGCAATGAGCTGCTGTCAACACATAAATACGGTTGACGAGTACACCATCGCAGTCGAATTGATAAGTCCCATTAGGTATTTTGTAACCAATTCGTACCATCCAGGGGAACTGACCTAAATGAGCTTTTTTACCACCGATAATGCGATCTGAAAATGTACCTATGCCACATTCTTCGAGAGGTATATTCTGCCAATTCTTATGGAAATTCACATCATCATATTGTTGACCAGCTGTAAAAATTGGAGAATTAGGTGGCCTTGGTAAGTGGTCATGTATTCAAGAAAGTGAAACTAATTAAAATGAAGAAAATAATGACTCAAGTTTTAATGAATTTATTTAGTATTAATTGGAATTATTCTTAAAAAAATTGCGAATTTGTGGGGGGACCCACGCTGCTCTTATACCCCACGGAACACCGGATCAATCGCGTTCAGTATCCGCTTCTACAAAATTTTAGTAAATACCTTGTAACAAGCATTTAAACATGTTATTGGCCTCTAGTTCTTTGGATCCGACAAATCGCAGTTTGTTTTGGAAGTAGTGTTGTCCGCCCCTCGACTCGAGGGCACCAGTTTATTTGATTATTATTATCCATGAGGAGTTGCCAATCGGAGAATATTTTTAAAAGAACATTGAGGAAATTTTTAACGAGTAACGCCTTTTGCAGCCTCAACGAATTCATTTTCTCATTGTAGTGTATTCGTGATTTCTTGTTTTTATTGTAATTGTAATTATTTTTTTTTACGTGTTATGTGTTCTTTTTGACATGTATTACTGTTGTCTGTTATTCTATTGTTCATTGGTTTATTATTTTATTATGCCGAATCTATTTACAACAAAGATGGTATATCTTAAGACTAGTAAAGAGTATTGCTGAAAAAAAATTTATTACTATTATTATGATTATTATATATATGTATTTTTTGCAACTGGATTAATACTGTTTAACTTTCGGACGTAATAATGTATTGTTTATTATTATTATTATATTGAAACCAATTTGTTCAATGGTTAATAACAGAAATATATATTATTGTTTCTATAATTGTTTTTTTTTTAAAATGTGACAAGTACATAATAATTTTTATTTGTATTGTTATGTTGAAAATAATTTATTGCCTATACAGGGTTACTCACGCCACATGACACTAATTAATTTCCTAAAAGTTTTATTCATGGGTTCGATAAAAATGTTTTATGGCTACATTTTAAAAATATTGTGAATCTATACAGGGTGTCCCAAATATAAGAAATGAACCATAGTTGTTTTTTTTTAATGGAATGCCCTGTATATGAATATATTTTTAGATTCCCCGTTCAAAATAACCCTAACTTTCATTAAAGTACATTTCACCTAAACCTGATAGTTTTTTAAATATTTTAAGTTTTATAAAAATATAGACATAATTTGAATGAAAAAATTCACACCTATTCGTTTGCTCTTTTTAAGCCAGTCTGGGCTGATAAATATGCCTACCCACTCATCATTTGTTACGCCAACTATAAAACCCCCAATACTAAATACAGGGTGTCCAATAATATAAGTTATATGAACGTAAAGTTTAATTCTAAATCACTTGTTTATGTCAAAATTAGATGCACAAAGTAATTATCTGTCAAATATTGTACTACCTTCCTATGGATAACTCTTGACGTTTTCGTGGAAAATGTACATATTCATAATATTAGGCGAATTTCTGTGTAGACCAAAATTGAGTACTTACATACATCATGTATTAAAAATGCCACACAAACCACTAATATCAATTGCATGAAGGTCATAATATCCCAAAATTTCGTAAAATTTCGAAATAGGTTATATATGTAACGTATACCTCTAAGAAACTAAATGCAGCTATAATACATTGTGTAAAAAAATTATATAAATAATTTATTGGTCTATAAATTCTATGTTACACGATATGGAGTTTACTGGTATTGTACGCCGAATCCTATATCTACTTATTATTATAAATAATAAATAAACAATGAAATCTGATACCTCTTATTCACTCTAATTTTCAACGAAAAAAAGTTTTTGAAAATCAAACCAAGTGTGAAATATGCCATGGGTTTTTACATGCGTTTAAATATTCAGCGCAATGAAACGGTTACTTTTGTTATGGCTTCTTGAAGGGAAACATTTTCAAAGAAGTTTCCAAATCGTCAATTTTTCATAAAAGTTCTGGCAATAGAAAAAGAAAAGGACGTATGTACAGCCAAAAAGGAACACACTGTACAGCATCATCTTACTTTATAGGTTGTGACGAAAGCAATTTGATTTTTGTTGATAATTTATAACCCTATTCTTATTTCTATAATAAATTATGTGAAAAAAATTGCAAATAATAATAAATTAAATCAAACAAAAACATAAAATTTCAGATGAATTTCTGAAGGATGTAATTGCAATCCAATACAATACTCTTTGGGTTATTCGCTAACCCTGTATGTATCTACCAGTCAAATTGTGACATATGCTGACAGATCTGTCATTATTATTCGCCAATTTTAGATCCACAAAATTCATAAATGTGATTTTTTTACTGCAGTTTGAGTTCCTTAAACATGTCTGAATCAGATGTAAGTGATGAACACCACAGTAATGAAGAACAATCTTCATCGCAAGAAGCACCCCGTGAGGACACAGAGGATAAAGATGTCACAACATCGAGCAGTCTTCCAATTACAGAAGAAACCGAATCCACATCTTCTTGCGTCGACTTTCTTTTAAGTGTTTACCGTTCAAGATACTATCGGGATATTGTAAAAAGTACGTTGATGTTTATTCTAGCGCTTAAAATGGCACAAGAATGTAAGATGTTGCCGATTCCGATAGTTCAGTATAAACCGTTTAATAGGCATTAGATTATTTTGTGAATAAATTTAGTGGAACTATTATAATGGTTATTGTCATTTAAATAAAATTTGAACAAACTTACATTGAATATTTACTTAATTCTTCATTCAATTGATTGAAGAATGGTTCATCCAAATCCAATTTACCGTTTAACCACTTTAAAGTAAAAAAATCGACGTTCCGTTTTAGTTTTACTATGTATTTGGTGGCTTATTGACCAAATGTGGATTTGTACTGGATTGAGTATTTATGCTAATTAAAAAAAAAATGTTTCCACGCCCCTGATTTGAAGATAAACAAATCAATTCTTTTTGATTGCCAAAATATGTGATTTGTCCATCAAGTATACGTTGTGTGTTATTGTACCTGGTGTCCTGTCAGTCAGCTGTCAAAAGAAAACCCAAATTTTCGTAATCTAAAGTACAATAATGCTGATTTTTCTACAAATAACGCAACTGATAAAAATTTAAGTCACATTGAACAACTCGGTACAACCTACCATAGAATGTTGAAACTGAATGGATAAATTTGGGGACGTTAAATATAAAAAATATTCTCAAGAAATACGTACCAATAAAAATTTAATTCAACAAATACCAGTATACATATGGCGGCTCGATTGAGTCCACGAAATTCCGAAGTGAGCGCCTTGGAGCAAAGAGGCTATTTGATTGGAAAAAAAATTGGGCAGGGATCGTATGCAACCGTCCATTTGGCCGATTATGTCGACAGCACGGGTCCGAAAAAGATGCGATTGGCATGTAAAATATTTGACAAGGAGAAGGCACCCAAAGATTTTTTAGAGAAATTTTTTCCCAGGGAATTGGAGATATTAACCAAAATTGAGAATCCACATATTATACAAGTGCACAGTATTCTGCAGAGAGGTCCAAGGGTCTTTATTTTTATGAGGTGAGGGATTTACATGTTTTTAACTCACTTTTCAACAAAAATAGAGTGAGTACAATTGAAATTAATAATTTGGTATAAAACAAACCGGCACAGTACATTATTATTTTTGGCTGTTCATTGATATTATATTTTCGAATCCCAACAACTTTTAATATACATTTGAAGAAAGCCACGGTGTCAATTCGATAAACAAAAAAATCGATAAACAAAACACTTGTCTTGGATATTTGAAATTTATGAAAGATACAGGGTATCCGAGATACGAGGAGTGCTCATAAAAAGCAGTAATTTCAAGAAACTCTTAAGTACAAGAGCTATACAAATTATGTTTCTATCTATTCATCTATCTTTGTTAGGTATCGAAATTAAGCCAATTTTTCTTTTTAATTTCAGATACGCTGATAATGGCGATCTTCTGGATTTTATCAAACGCAATGGAGTAGTGCCTGAACAACAGGCGAAGATCTGGTTCCGACAGATGGCAAGCGGGTTACAATATTTGCACGGCAAGAATATATCGCATCGTGATCTGAAATGTGAAAATATACTGTTGTCGCGGAAGTTTAACGTTAAAATTGCTGATTTTGGATTTGCCAGATTTTGTGTGGACTCTGAAAATAAACGAGTATTGAGTCAAACTTATTGTGGATCAGCTGCATATGCAGCTCCAGAAGTTGTTAACGGTAAATTGATTTCCTCTAACATAATTATTGAATTCTTGGTGTGGAAACTTAAGTAGGAGTGTTATTTCGACATTTTGAAAAATTGTTTTGTAAAACTGAAGGGTGCCGTACCGATTACAGCGATTTTCCAACTTTCTATAACACTTTTATAGTACTATTTCTCTTCCTCGTCAAAATAGGCCTCAGTTTCACTCAAACGTTCGTGTAAAATGGTACAAACACAACCATCTGATATCTTTACAACGTCAGCTAGCTCGTGCATCTTCATTTTGTCATCGTTCATTACCAATTTGTGAATTTTTTTGCCGTTTTCTGGGATAATAGCCTCATTTGGGCGTCCACTGCGCTCTGCATCATTTGGTATGACTACGTTTAAATTCAGCAATCCACTTCTCTACCATTTGTGTCAATGGAGTTCAGATAATGTTTGTTTGGTTCCGACTGTATTTTTTTTTCATCAAAAATTAAGGCTTTATCAAAACTCTTCTATTTATTTCAGGTACACCTTACAATCCAAAACTATCTGATGTGTGGTCATTGGGCATAATTTTATTCATTATGCTAAATGCGTCAATGCCGTTTGATGATTCAAACTTGAGGAAATTATTGAAAGATCAAATGACGAAAAATTGGGTATTTAGATCTAGAGTCCGCGAGACACTTTCAAGTGCAGCAAAATCACTGGTAAGACCAATAAAAATGTAATTTTATCGTCTGTGTCCAAGGTTTTTGAACAGATTTGCTTATAATCTGCTAAATTAATTTTTAGAAACAATTCTTCTGGGTAAATCCTGCCTCAAATTTATACTATTAATTATAATGTATTTATTATTTTTAATGTAGGTCAGACATCTTCTAGAACCTGACTTAACACTTCGACTAACACTAGAGAGAATTATGCAGCACGAATGGTTGCGTATCAGGAAAGATCGTTCATCGCTAATTGGACGATTAGTGCATTCCGCTCCACATGGTCAAGCTGCAGGCCAATCAGGAGTGTTAACAGGCGAATGTCATGCTGATCAAGAACCTGTATCAGGAGATTTCAAGTCGCCAGAGATTAAAAAGAGCGAAATGATGATATCCGTAGCCGATGTATCATAGTTGTGATAAATTTGATTGATATAAGAAAAAGTATTATCACTCATATCTAAGAGAGGATCAAATAGTGTCATTCAACTTACGACGTTTATTTTAACTGGGAATAATGCGGGGCACTAGGCAACTAAATTATATATTATCGAATTAAGTACTTTTAAAATTGATAATTATGTGACATGGACAATAAAAAAATATTTGAAAATAATTCCAACGGTTTTTTTTATTTGAAATTTTACCATTGGCGCAAAACGGCCACGGCTGCTATAAGCGAACTCATCTTTACACATAGAGTTAGTGGCAACGCTGTATTACATTAGATTTTCTACAATTCAAGGATTGGCTATTTTTCTAAGAAGCAGAATTTGATTTGTAGGTTATGGTTATGATATGTTTTCGTTTTAAAAACAGCGAAAATTTTGTTTTGCTATTATAAATAAATAATTCGATAATTTGTTACGCTTAAGTCTTTAATTAATATAGAAAGTAAGGAATTGGAAACTAAAATGGTTGAAACAACTGCACAAAGTGCTGTAATAGCTCCAACAGTTCAACAAATTCAAACAGACAGAATAACACAGGTACCGAATTGCGATTCTGGAGTAAATTGTATAAGTTTTTATAGATAAAATGGAATTTTCAGCTTGCAGAACATTATTGGGCACCACACTCTGCTGAACAACATTTGGAATTTGATTCAAATGTTATTGAAGACATATATATGCAGGACATCCGCGGAAGCAAGTAAGTCTCTGGGGCGCTTTTTCTAGAATACTTGATCGACCTCTTCAATAATTAAAAGTGGCCCATAATGCAAAAGTTACAGTAAATCTCATAGTTTGATTCTTTTTCAGCTTTTCAATAAGAAGAATTATGATGCTTGAATTTAGTCAATATTTGGAGAATTATTTGTGGCTTAATTATAATTCTTCAGCATCGTATGCTCACATGCTCTCAATTATTGTTATGGTAAATGAAAAGTTTCGTGAACGGGTCCAGGTTTGGAATGTAAGTGTAGTTCTTAGTCAATTTGTTTCGATTGAACATCAACGATAGTTTGTTTCAGGTATTTCGAAAATTCGATGAGCATTTCGCAGCATTCTTCCAGCAAGTTTTACGTGCATGTTTAGAGGACGAATTGTTGATTAATCTGAAAGAGAAAACTGCACTATTGGTATTTCTAAATCATTGCTTCAATAGTATGGAAGAACCAATTTGTAGAGATCAAGTTAAGAAATTGGTATGGAAACTTGTTGTGTTGGGATCCAACAGAAAAACCTTTAAAATTGTGTTATTTCAGGTGTCTTTATCAATGTGGATGTCCCTCCAGCCAAGTAGAAGGGAGTGTGAATTCAACAAGTATCCCAAATGGAGGAAGATTTGGCGAGCTATACTGAAAAAGGATAAATCGGAAGATATGGATAGACTAATGTGGGAGAGAACATTTCTACATAAACTTATGTTAAAGTTTATTAGTGTATTAGATACTATTACTGTAGATGGAATTTGTTCTGAAGAAAAGGTAGGATTATTTTAGTTTTAGAAGAGTTCTTTTGAAGTATAAAACTTCCCAATTATGCATAAAATTAATTATTGTCCAGTGTCTCCACGTTATTCATTGTTTCTTTTTGACTCAACATATAGGCTTGTTTTTTGCAAAGCCGATTCCTCGAGGATGGATTGTAAATGTTTTTATTGCTCTACAACATTTGAGTTTCCTCAAATTTTTTTAATATGCCCCACTGAGTGACGTACATCTCTATGAATTCAGCCATGCTATGCCATGTGACATCACTTCGTAGATGTATTAAAACATTGCCTCCTGCGATGCTCATTATTGCCAAAGTTATACTTTCCTAATGTTGACTTAGGTCCTTATGAATTGAATGTTAAAGTTTTATTTGTTTCAGGTGCACTATTGTGAACGGTTTTTGGAATTAGTAACAGATCTTGAGGCTCTCTTACCCACTCGACGTTACTTCAATACGGTATTGGACGATTGTCATTTGGTGGTCAGATGTCAACTGTCAGCCTTAGTCGATAGGTCTGAGGGCCATCTGTTTTGTCAGGTGAGTTTTCCCTTATTATTATTAACTTGACAGATGTAATTATGGTATTGTGAGTAAATCTTTGTGCGCTGAATGTGGCGTTCCTCAGGGTTCGGCGGCCCTTATTGTATTCTTTATGTCTTAATTTTGATATTACCCAATTTGAAGGCTAGGTATTATAAAAAATCTTAAATATAAATAAGAAGGTTCAAGAATAAGGAAAGAAAAAAATAAACAGTTTATTGATAAAAATGATTTTCTAATTAATACAATAAATAAACAACAAATTTAAGTACACAAAAGTTTCGAATAAATTAATATATAAAAATACACAATTTTTATAAAACCATATACTTATCTATAAAAATATGTTTGTTTAAAACAAGAATTTACTAAAATTATTTGTACAATATAAACTTAGTTTGAAATTGATACAAAAAATATCAGAGATTACTTTCTAAAAATACTGTACTTTAATTTATGAGATTCATTGAGAAATCAAAACATTACAGCTAGTTTTAACCAATATGCATTGGTTCTAAATTTCCAGTTTAGTGTCTCCAAGACAGTAAACTAACTCATATTATTTTAAAATAGTCTCACTCAATAGCTGCCTGTGTTCATAGCTGTGAGTTCATCGCCCCAATCTAGTTCGGGTTCGGGTCGACAGCAAGGGCATATACAATTTGTATAACAGCATGTTTTCCGTATCAAATACAAGACGTGCTTTTGATTAAAAATACAAATATAAAGCACTAGCGGTCCATAGAACGCGTTTACAACGATATGTGTATTGATGAGTCCTTCAAACTTTGAGAACGAGCTAAGGAAGAATAGCCAACATATTGTCATGACGAGGAATAACAACAGGAACATTCGGAAACTGAAAAATAAAAGTCAAATTAACCACTTGCATATTGAGAATGGATAACCTTAAACGTTCTTACCTGTGTCTTAGTTTATGATGTATCCTACCATACGTGTTCATTTTGTTAATTTTCTTCAATGTCGTGGCGAAAAAGCAGACGTTTATTAATAGTGTAAATGCAACAGGTACGAAGAATATTATCATCCCTAAGGATCCTAAAAATTATGAATAATTTAGTACCTGGTCATTCAATAAATTCGTAGGATAAGTAAGAAAAAACAAAATTTTGACAAAACTCGTCAAAATAGGCCTCAGTCTAATTACTTCATCATTGGACTTAAATTTCTCTCCAGCAAGCATTCTCTTGACATATGAAATAAGGAAAAAGTCGCTGGGGGCTAAACCTGGAGAATACACGGTGGGTGAGTAAGCAATTCGAAGCCCAATTCATTCAATTTTGCCATAGTTTTCAGCGATTTGTGACACGGTGCATTGTCTTGGTGAAACAACACGCAAATGTGGCCGTTTCTTTGTGATTTCACCCTTCGATCGATCCAAGAGTGCACAGTAACAGTCGCTGTTGATGGTGGTTCCTTTTAAATACAGACGCCATCACCTTACCGGCCGCCTGTTGCTTCTTTGTTCGCTTTGGATTCGATTGCTGTCCACTCAGCTGACTGTCTTTTGAATTCTGGTGTGTAACAGTGAAGCCATGTTTCATCCATTGTCACATATCGACGATAGAATTCCATTTTATTGCGGTTTAACAGCGCCAAACACTCCTCTGAAGCATCAATTCGTTGTTGTTTTTGGTCGACTGTGAGCTCACGGGGCACCCACTTTACACAGAGCTTTCGCATACCCAAAGGTTCGTGTAAAATGGTAAAAACACTACCATCTGATATCCTTTCAATGTCAGCTAATTCGTCGTGGACCTTCAATTTGCGATCATTTTTTCAATAACAAAACTTGCCTCACACAAAATCCTCACGGTCTTTTTGAATGGACTAATACTAGTGTATCGGGGCTGTTTTAATTCCGCAGAATGGTCGGGATTAAAGTTGGTGGTGGGGATATTTTAGATACCAAGTTTTCGGACCATTAATCTTTGACCTATCGTCGATCAAGCAAATCGATCGGGAAGAAAAGTGAAGACATGCAGAAAACCGAACAGCGCGGCTATAAAGTTCCTAACTAAGGAAGCAAGACTCAACATTTTGCAGGTGAATATATTACAAAAGAAAAATAATATTGCATTTTTATTTGCTACCCTTATTTCCTATTCCGCGGATTTAAGAACAGCCCCTCTTAAATAATGTTTCGATAAACGCATATCTTACCAATTTGTTCCTGTTGTTGTTCGAAACTCAGTGACGATTTGATCTCCTGGTAATCCATAGTAAAATGTGCGAAAACCGCCAGAAATCCTAAGACGACAGTTGACGGCCATGCGTATGCGCAGTAGTAACAATATTTCTTACCGTCTGTTATCCTTAGGAAAACATTTCTCGATCTAAAATTTTAATAATCAGTTTCATGGGGTTACACTTGAGGTTTATAGGTACCTAAAGGTTTTCCAAATATAGTAACCCAGGCTATTTAACCAGAAAAATGCAGCTAAAAGACTGAAGTAACAAATTGTCTCTGAAACCCAATATTGTTAGGTACATTTATAGTCATATTTGATAAGTGCAATCTTACCAGTGATTATAAGACTGATATGACTTTTAAACACAGTCAACAATCTGATTATATCCGCCGTCTGACTAACAATTAGGCAAAGGCAAATTGTCGTTACGATATTTCCAGTAAGATCTCTTAACGTTGGCATGATAAAGTAGACCACTGCAACTATAAGCAGACAAATGATTGTGATTCCATGTGATATTACGTTGATAATGTTGCGCATTAAGAACTCATTTGTAGTCCAATCTTTCTTCTGATCTGGTATGCAAACTAGGGCAAACTCACTTTCCAGACCGTCCATTTTCTGCAATAAAATTGAAACAGTAAAATAAACTATTCAGTTTCAAAAACACCAATTGAAAACGAAACCTTTCCTTTTTCTAAGGATCTCAATAATCAATCTTTTTGTCAATAAATTAGGTTATATGTGATTCTTATTACTGACCTTATCTAAACAATATTTCCCCGGTTGGTAATCATAAAACAATCTAGCCTTGCCATTATCCAGTTCAGCTTCAATTTCATATTCGTCATCCTCAGCCATTTGATCGAAATAATGTCGCAATATACCGTTGGGCAGAATCCATAATTTATCCGGAGAGTTAGGGTAGTGATATATAGGCCAGGTTTGCATATGACCACAATCTGGGAGTCCGATTACAAGACTAAAATCAAGATACTTAATTTGGTTAGAATTATTTATTTAACATTTAAGGTACTGAAAACTATTATTTACCTGTGATTAATTTGCAAATTAGATAGTCCCTTTTCGTTTGTAAATAAGGGACTCCATTGCATAGATTTATTTACACTCTCGCAACGTGTTCCAATGTAAATCTCATTTGATTCACAGCATTTATTTACTAACACGCCTTGATTTGTCGTATTTTTGGCAATGGCACTAGCTTTTGGCACTTCACAGCCAACGTGATTAAAGACACTAATTATTATTACCAAAGACAACTTGATTATTTTCAGTTGCATCTTGGAGTTATACCTTACGTTTATATTTTTGAAATACTTAAATTAGGTAATTAAAATTTTGAGTAACTATATTGTGTAAACTAAGTATTTAATTAACAATGATTTTGCCAATTTAATTAACAATAAATTCAATTATTCTTTTTGTTTTTTTGTAAACAAACCGTAGGTTGTACCTACTTATTTAAGAACCAAGGCTACCTAGTAAATGAAGAGCAACGGTATATATTTTTGCTATTAATTAGCTGTGGCTGTGCATACGTAAATAAATAAAATCGTACACTTTTTTTTAAATTTATTTATATATCTATTACATGGACCAAATATTTAACTCTCATTTTGTAGTTTAGGCACTAAACAACGCACAACAATTTTAGTTTAAACGGAATACCTATCTAACGTGTAGGTATAATTTATTTTATCACAAATACTTTATTAATGTTTCCGGTTTGCGTTTTCACCTAAAGGCCAATACTTTTTCACATGGTATATTAAATTCTTGGAAGACCGAGGACTCAAATTTTATACCTCTATTTAGGACTATTTTATACGTAACTCGCATCTCTCTGTATTATGAAAATTGGTGTTTGCTTAAATAACTTAAATAAAATTAGCATAATTCTTAACATATCATCCAATCCAGAATGTTATTTCGTTGTCAATCACTTGACAAACTGCTGACTAAACAAACTTTGATATTATAAATATCAACTAAAATAAAAAACAAGAAAAAATGGAGGTTGAGGTTATGTTGTCAGCGTTTTTTTATGTCGGCAGTGTTGCCACAGGGACACTTATACTGAAGAGAATATTATATTCATTAAAAACTGAGACATCAGCATCATTAATTACATAAAGAAATAAACTAATACAAATGAATTTTACATCAGCTGCATCGAGAAAAGTTGTAAAGTGAAAGCATCTTCTAATATTTTGAATATTATTTTTGCTATGTTGCACGTGTGGCAACTCCGCCTGTTACAAGCCTATTTTATTGTGTAAGAACCTTGCACCTTCTAGAGAGATCGGATACAAACATATCATAATCACTGTTATGTTGTCAAGTTCTCATAAAATGAAAAATTGTTTTTAATTAATTTCATAGACATTTGGAATTGAAATTAAAAATAAAACTTATTAATTACTGGAACTTCGTAATGTGTGAAATGGACAACTTTGTCTTTATAAAATAAACCTTAAATAATTGAATCATTAGTTTTTTTCTTGTTTTGTTGTTGTCATAACTAGAAATAATATAGTATTTATATAATGAGCGATCAATCAAATTGAATCCAATTACACTTTTTCAATATTTGCATGCATTTTCCTATCTTCCAAAAGTTCCAGAACTCTGCCGATATTTATTTTGATACTTTCATTATAATAGCTAATTTGTTACCTAAAAACGGCAACAATGCACTTCAATTGTATCCGTATTTTCGCCATGTTTTGTCATGCTGCTCTATTAGGCATGCTATGTATAATTCAAACCAGAAAAACAACAGAGGCGTATTTGGGAAAATTTGAGATTATGAAGAAAGAGAAATCTTAAAATTGACGAATGAACAATAATTCTAACCAGCAAAGTTTTTTTATTTCACAATTATATATAAGCTTATACTCCTACTATATACATAATTAATATTATTAAATTTTAACGAATAAAACTTTACTTAATTTAATTAGAAACTTAACATTTAAGTTAGTGTTACTGAGTATTTCTTAACAATTAATATTGGCACAATGAATATTTCGGCACGTTTTATTCGCCTAAATGTTAGGCATTTAGTCTATGTGCTACATTGGACAAACTGATTTCTTCTTCCTCTTCCTCCTCTTGTTCATCATCGTGAACATTTTTCCAAGATCCAGGAAAACGAGTGAGGAAAAATTTTCTATTTGCCAATCCTTTTCTCGCACGGCTACGGAATACTACTAGGAATAAAAAGATCAGCACTCCTTGAAGCATATTTAAAGCATCTGGTATTATCCTGCAATTTAAAAAAAAAAACTGTTTAATACTGATTAAAAGTTGCTTTGCCACAAAAATCAAGTGCATGTTTTAAATACTGTAATAGTATCGCAAAGGGGTTAAAAATCAATCCCTATAATATTTTGCCTCATAACTTTCTGATCGGACTATATTTGATAAAATGAAAAAAAAATATTCAAACACTCTTACCATAACCTGGAGCCATGTTCACTGAATATTGCTGACAAAACTTCAAATATCCATGTAATCCCCATGATGAAAAATAATTTTAGACAAAGGATCAGCCTGAAAATTTGAGAATTAATCTTTTGATTTATCTACGTTAGTTCCAGCGACATTGGCCGAATTTGAAAAAATGCTTACCGGTATTTTAGGACTTTAGTCTTTTTCTCATTGCAAGATTTCAAGTATCCCCAAAGTACGATAACGGTCCATATAAAGTATACGATATTTAGACATAAAAGAACAAAGATTGGGCCGTAGAAATATATCATAGTTTCTCGTAAATCTAAAAGAAAAAATGTGATAAGTGAAATTCTGTCATTTTTATTTCTACAAAGTTACAATAATTTGTGGACAAAAAGAACACTTACTTCGAAACCAGCACATAACTGTAGCAATGTTTGGTTTAATACTTTCGAAAAATGGTATTTGTGAATGTTCTGCTATTAGCAATAAACCAAACATGAATGTTGTTCCGCCAATACCGAATAGATGATATATCAATGGCCAGTTTCTAAATCGCTTTAATACGTTTAAATTGCTAAAATCATAAAACGATTCTACATTTAATTTGACATCAGTACCATTTTGGCAGTCCTTTTTTTGAAAATAAGCGAGATATCCAGTAATGACAGCCAAAATGGGACACATGGCACATATAATTAATAATGTGCTGTCTTTGTCAAAATAATTAAAAACATCAACCAACTAAATATTAGAGTATTATTCTAGCAAAGATTACTAATCTTTGATTGTAGTATGTATCGATTTGCTATTAAACCCAAGCACACCCTCATTCGAGGTCTAATCTTGTAATACTTACGTAACTGTTCTCCATATGTGGAAAGACAAAACATTCAACCAGAAAAACGCATACATAAACGAAATATAGTTGATATAAGCGAGTACTACACAGAATCCTGGTGTAAGGTAGTTTAACTGGATAATGCCCAGGAAGAAGTAGCCGAGTCCAAGACCAGAAAGGGAATGGGTAATGCAGACACCCTAGAATAATAGTTGTAATTTTCTAAATGGATAAAGGATCTAAGGATAAAGTGAGTCGTGAACAAAAAGATATACCTGTAAGTCAAATAGTTTTGGTACGGACAAATAAACACAGATTGTCATGATAATGAACATCACAGAAATATATCCTAAAATAGCGCCAATTGTAATTTTAGCACTATGGAATTCAGCTTCTGGAGATTCGATATAGCAAATGATATAACTGTCACTGCTGGAGGCATTGAATTGACTTGTGACGCAGTAACTAAAAATAAAATTAGTATATAAATTCCGTGACACAAGTGAGATTTGAACCCACATCTCCCGATTGCCGGCCAGGTGTTTTTACCAATTAAAGTACCGTGGCACATGTATGAAACTTATTGCATTGCTTCCTATGTGCAATGTACGTCTCGGTCTTTAATTGAAAGACATCAAAGACTACACACTGGCATAATGCAATGTTCTTTCTCTTTTGCAAATCGCAAATATATAATATATAAATAAACAAACTAAAAAATGTTCAACTAAGTTGAGAGAGTATATTATATTGTATATTGAAAATTTTTTGTTTGTTTATTAAGGTACGAATTAAAGAAATGCCACGGTAGTTTAATTGGTAAACACACCTGACTGGCAATCGGGAGATTGATGATTTTAGTTTATGTTGCTAAGGTATAAAGAATAAGAGGCGTCTCGTTTGTTGATAGTATTAGAGCAGAGTTAAGAAAAATATATTAGTTTTGTGTTGTTTTTCTTTATCAAAGTGAAACTTTTCACTTTGCGCTCATATAGGGTATTAAAATAAAAACTGTCTATCTTGCTTAAGTATACACTCAGTGTTATCTTTGCTTAAGGTATTACGGCTACTGATACGTGATTCAGCTATATTAATGTATTTTTAAACGGAACAAACAATGTTGAACTAGGTCCCTACATCATCTGCTGATGAAATTAAATGTCAGTATTGTCAAAATTAATTGTCATCGTGTTTATGATGGCTCTATTATCATTTTTTTTTTTAAATTACGCTTATAGTTATGATTATAGATTACCGGTTTGTTCATACAAAACCCAGGCTTAGTATTTGTAATTGATAGAAGACACTCAGTCTATCAAAATATATCATTTTTCCTGTTTTTATCAGTTATTGATTTATACTATTAATTTTCTTCCAAGAATAGTGTATTATTATGTGGTGCGCAATAAAAACATTCATATATAAATCATGATAAAGTTAAAAACAGTACCTACTCAAAATTATTTGTTACGAGGCATTTTGAGGTAAAACTTGCGTCAAATCTAACTTCATTTTTAAAACGTTTTTGTCCTTGATTTGATTGTCCTTCAACGTAAAATATCAGCAATTTTTACTGATCTGTCATATACGCACTTTCAAAATGTTTCATAGCTAATAATTTTTAATTTTGGCAGTACGACGTTTCTTTTAGTGAGATGAGCGGTAGGTGATCTTGTTACATCAGCCATAGATTCTTTAGGCAAGCCCAAAAACAGTATATTTCGCAACGTCGAGTTCCAGTCGATTTGTGTGGTTAAATTAGCAAATCAAAAACGCGGTGTTGCCGTTCTCTGGTCATGGCTTGTCTAAAGATGACTCTGCATCAGCCTAGTTTTATCTAAGAAAGACATTGACGATAGTTTGGTCAACGTTTATAAATCTGTACGAGATCTGATTAGAATTATTGCTATAAAATTTGTATAACTAATCCAATTCATATTATACAACACGAAAAATCAATTAATATTTAATGGAACGAAATTTCATTAGCAGCAATATTATTTGACGCTTCCTGAAGTTTTTGTTTTTGTATAGGCGCATATTATAATCCGCTTGGATTTTTGAAGGACTAATTGAATGACCGGACTTACAGTTTTGGATCTATAATTTCGTCACTATTAGTCAGACTACCATTATCTTCGATTTTAAACGTTTTCTCTACATCCATGGCTGCCATAATAAATCTCACCTCACAGTCTAATTGAATCTTGTTTCCGTCTTTACATACTTTTCCTGAAAAATACCGAATTGTTTAAAAAACAGTTCCAAGCATATCAAGCAATTAGGCAAGTTTAGCTATTGAGTTTATCTCACCTTTTAAACTATTTGTTCCATTGCAACATTTTGGCTGCTCCCCGTAACTCCTCACAACAATTATTGTCATGAAAACCATGAAAAGTAAGCTGACACTTGCAGCTTTCATGTTTTTTTTTGTAAGGCTTACACTGTAATTAACAATAAATAAAAGTAAGTATACAGATAAATCACGTTGGGTAAGGTTGCGTGGGCTCACGAACACACATAATACTAGAGTCATCATCTGATGCACAAAAGTGTCACAGTATTATGCCATTAAAATAAGATTATTTGTAATATTAATGAGTGATAAAGGTTAATAAACCTGATAAAAAAACAAGTTATCGTAATATACAGGGTTGCGTTATCAAATTTCATTTGGAAACTGAAATTTGATAACGCAATTTTAAATTAAAAATTAATTACTTGATCGACTATACATCAAATCATCCGCAAGTTAATATTTATCTTGTTCATGGAGATTTTAAACAATAGGAGACATAGTAGTTGTGAAACCTGAGTCACATCTGACGGATTATGATCGCAGACAAATGGAAATTATTATAATCAAAGCACTAAAAAATTCCCCACCGTTTGGGCGTAGAATCTACAACCAAAAATAAGACAAAAATCCTTTATTATGTCAAAATTTCGCAAAATGTCTCTTTATATTGTAAAAATATTGAAACCAGGCAAATCTTTAACTTGGAATTATTTGGGACACCCTGTAGAGTTGAATCGCATCTTATTTAAGAATATTCTACGAGCAATTAAAGCCTATCCCTGTCTGTTGTTATGTAAAATATAATTATGGTAATTTGATATGAATTATTTATACTCTGATTCGTGGAGGACCTTGCGACATTCCTATGTCGCGTATGTATATTATTATCGTTCATTTTCATATACAGGTTGTCCGTAAAGTAACGGAAAGCGCGGTTATTTTCGAAATGGTACATTTTTTAAAACAGAAGGCGAGACATGTGAACTTGGAGTTATGTTTAGCAAGGTTGTAGCCTACGTATTTGACATCATTGCACTCAGGATGACAGCAGCAACTGCTCCGTTACTTTATGGACACCCTGTACCTAATTATTATTAACATTGCATATTTTATTAATGTCTGATGTCAATACTACAAATAGATATTTACCTAATTTGTATAAAACCTGAATGTTTATTATTAACATTTATTAATATTGTTAATAAGTATTTTGTTTACTTACAAAGCACAAAAAATTCTTGTGTCCATAGTAATTTTTATTATTTACACCTCAAAGATTGAGATCTTGGTTACTCTAATCTAACAAAACACTGTAGGATATCGATCGGGCACAGGAAAAAGACTAGCCGACCAATAAAGGCTGAAGTTTGTTTTCTAGTTAACTTTTTGTTATAATATTTTAGTATATAAGGGCATTGTACTATTCGATGACCTGCAACTTGTTTATTTTAACACACTTCATTATTATACTTAGTGTGTTATTGGTTATATTTCAATCATTATATAACCCAAGATTTCTTTCTGTTTCCTTTTTGTTCATGTTAACTCTCTAAACATGTCAACGACTAATATTTTGAAAAAGGCTGAATGTGTGGGTTTTAATTTGGATGCCGAAAGGCAAGTGAACTTTTAGTCAGTTAGATGATTGTGATTTTTAGTAGATTGTATCTACTAAAAATCACTTCAACTGTGTTATAAATTGATAACTGAGATTTTAACAATGCAAAGCAATCCAAAACAATTCTAAATCGTCTTCCAAGAAGATTTATGAATATCCATAACAATTAGTTATAAAAATTGTAATTTTTAACTAGCCTAAGCGTGTAAACAGGTTCGCTCCCTTCTTTCGTTATTTCGCGCCACTTATTTTCAGAAAAAAAAACTTTAAATCGTCTTTAAAGAAACAATTATGTGACTCCTTTTGTGACGCTGTATATGGTCCCTGTCTTGTTGGATTTGATCAGTGGCGAATTCAGTTGATGCAAAATTCTTGTATTCGATTAAACGCGTGATTTAGAGGCAGGGGGCTGGGTTAAGGGAGCTTCACACCCTTTATGTAAGCTTTATTATTAAAGTAGGTTAAGCTACGAAGCTTTATACATCAACTTCGCCTGTTGTAAATGTTTAATTTGCAATAAAGACATTATTATTATTAGTAAAACAAACAACTTACCAAAATTAAATGATTTCTTGTCTATTCCACTACTCAATAGTGAACATGTGTGTATCAACCTCAATATCAACAAAACAAATTTTCAACGTAGACTGTCTATATTTGTTTTACTTGAATGACATAACAATAATTCATTAACAAAATTTTTATTTTACACAACACACAACAGAACCGAGATATCTTTTATCACAAATAATTATTATTTATTATTAACTTTTATGATTTATATTTATTACAAAATAATTATTATATTTATTTCGTATATTTATAATAATAATAATAATAAGTAAATGCGCAACTGTAGTCGTTATGACCAAAATTGAACTGAGACTGGTTTGCTGTCTGCGTCCATTCTCAAATGACTATAACAGACTTTAAAAACAAACAATAATTGAAATTGTTGATAATTTGTATTTAATATATATTTTTTCCATATCGATATTTTTAAATCAGTTGTTATAAAACCAGATAAATATAGATTAAAGTATTTATGATTGTTACATAGTCATTTTGAATTTTGTTATACTGTTAACACTTTTATAATATCGCGATATAGTATAATCTGGTACAGTTGCGTCTGCGTAAGTAATGGATATCCATGTAGAATCATTGTCTCACTTTGGAACACTCAAACATTTTTAGGGTTGCTGTGTACTAAGGACCAGTTTTGTCCTAAAATTTTCAAACTCGAATTTCTCGAAAACCTTTAAGTTTTTCGAGAAAAAGCAAGTATGTATTTCTTATGTAGAAAACTTTATTTTATCACATTTTTGACACAAATGGAATAAAAGTAACAAGAGAAAAAGTTAGGTTATAATTAAGGCAAGGGTCCCGCCCGTTTACCCCCTATGGTCATCCTTTTTTATTCAGTTTCATGTCAGTTTACGACATTTAACTATATAGGTGAATAAATATGCTACTGTTGATTAATTCATCTTTACTCGTTTCGAAAATATTTCAAAAAAAACCTCCTCAGGTAGTCATCTTTAACACTCTTTTCGAAAAATTACATTTTAGGTCTTTTTCATGATTAAACGTCTACAATTCGCTCACAAATTTTGACCATTTATTTTAGAAACACCTTGTATAATAGGGTCAAAGGAAATTTCAAATATGAACTCAAGAAAATTCTGATCAACTGGTTAGTGAAGTTCTGTAACGTCGTTCCCGAACTTTGTTATAAAGAAATTTCTAACCAGATGTGACAAGAGTGGCGAAGATTGAGATTGAATATCTTTGGATGTAGAATTCTGCTTCTAATAACACTCTTTTTGTTTCAGTTGTTAGATGGCCTTAAATTCTACACAAGATTCGAAATAAGTGACCAATCAGGATCTCCTCTTACGGATCATGATATGACTCAGTTACATTACTCGAAAATCACATCTTTACAGGTAAGTTAAGAGCCAATTAATTGTTAGATTTTGGAAAGAAATAATGAATTCGGTCCTGGATTACTTTTTTAACATGTTGTTGCGCAAATAATAAACATAAAATAAAAAATATTTTTGCCAAATTCTTTCAAATGAAGCATAACTTTGTGATTGATGAAAATAATATTTATGTTTATCGTTTGAAACAAGATCTACTTGAAAATCAATTAAAATAAATCAAATTTTTTGGCAAGTACACAAAACTATATACGAGGAGGCTAGAAAATGAAAATGCAACTCAACCCTACCTAATACACTTTTCAGATATTTAAATGGATTTATTTGTATCGTCTTCACTTCTTTATACTTCGTAATCTTCTTCGCAATGGAGTTCTTTTATCATTTTTGGGAACAAACTCTGATCACTCGGAGCCAGCCATCTTGATGTTGCATATGCATTTCCGGCCGCAAAGGCCAGCTAAGTCGCTCCCTGATTGCTTACTGAGTCCACTAGAACCCATATTTATGAGATTAACTCTGTCTGCCAAGGACTCAAGTTTATGATTCTTTAGAGCACTTAAAACCGCGTGGCTATCTGAGCCTATATTGATTTGCTTAAGCATTAAATTTAGTTTTGCACACTGCAAAATTACAAACACATCAGCTTGGGATACCAATGTATTTTTATCCAGTGAGAATCCTGGCTTCGAATTCCGATATCTATATGATAACAAGCGTGTAATTTATCAAACTAGCCTCGTACGTTTAACACCAATAATAGTTATTTCAATTTACAAGTGTGTATAAAATTTAATTTACTTTGGAAATGAATTTCTGTACTTGAAATTTCACCACTTTAAAACAGAAATCAATTATTTTTGCTATTAATTTTATTTATGTTACACGTTTTTAAATAGATTAGCAATTTATTATACGTGTTGGAATTTTTGTTTTTGTTTTAGAAAGCTGCATTTGCCAAATTTCCTGAATTGAAAAGCTTTTCTTTAGCAAATGTAGCTAGCGTGGACACTCGAAAAGCGTTGACAAAGCATTTTGGGCCATTAAGGTAAATTGTTGACAACTTTATGGCTTTCTTATAAAAAAAAAACAAATGATCACAATTCCTATACTAAAATTGGTTCGTTTTTATTTTTTTAGTCAGGAAAAACTTCGACTAATAGCCACGTATTTAAATCTTGTGCCGCCGCTTGGCGAGGAAGATAAATACAGTTGGTGTAGGTTGGACGAAACATTCCTTAGAGAATTACTTGTAAGTATATCTTGAAACATTCATATTTACTTATTTTCCACAAGATATAAATGATTTCGTCTCTTGAACTAAGATCTAAAGACATAATTCCTCCTTGATTTGCTTTTCAGATTTCCAGACATGAGAAAAGAGTTTCTCAATTAGAGGCTCTCAATGAGATGCCTCTCTATCCAACCGAGGACATAATTTGGAACGAAAATATAGTCCCAACAGCGTACTTCTCCGGCGAAGGTTGTCTAGCATTGCCGAAATTGAATTTACAATTCTTGACGTTGCACGACTATTTGTTACGAAACTTCAATTTGTTTCGTTTGGAGTCTACATGTAAGTTGGTTAAAGAACATGCTTAATAATTAATTGAATAATTATACTTATTTGTAGATGAAATTAGACAAGATATTGAAGATGCAGTTAGTCGGTTATGTCCTTGGTAAGTACATATATGAATTAAGTAACTAAGTAAATTAGTTAAAATTACATTTTTCGTTAGAGAATCATGATAGCTTTTTCCTATCTATCTTACAATTCCAACGGCATCTGTTTCTAATTTAAAAAACAGAAGGCTCTAATTATTCCTGCATTTAGAACACGGCTCTGTCTGTTCCAACATTTAGTGCCATTGGCTCTAACTGTTCCCACATTTAATTTACTAGCTCATTTTGTTCCTATATTTAGAATTGTTGGCTCTTTGTATTTCTACATTTAGCACAGCTGGCTCAATTTGTTCCTGCATTTAGCATAGTTTGCTCTTCGGATTCCTACATCTAGCACAACTGGCTCAATGTGTTCCTGCGGTTATAATTGTTGGCTCTTTGTATTTCTACATTTAGCACACATGGCTCAATTTGTTCCTGCATTTAGCCTAGTTGGCTCTTCATATTCCTACATTTACAACACCTGGCTCAATGTGTTCCTGCAGTTAGCATAGTTGGCTCATCATATTCCTACATTAAGCAAATTCCTGTGCTCCTCAGTTCATTAGAACTGATGTGTCTTGATCACCTGGTTTTCTCCTCACTTATATTGTTTGTTGTAAAAAACGAGAAACCGACATAATAATTGTTATTAGCCATACAGCATTTTAGGGTTGAATATCTCCCTTAACTGTCAATTATGTAAAATGAAAACGCGATTTAGTGAGCTGAATAAAAATTGCTGATACTTGGCTTTGACGGAAAACTCTTGTTATTCCTATATTTAGCGTAAAGTGACATTATAAATTATAACATTGACATTTTGTGTTTAAAAATTTTCAACATGTGAGAATCCTGAGAAATAAACTTGAATATGGCTTAAGGGCTCCATTTATTTTAGGAGAAGTGAAAAGTAATAAGTTTTTCAACGTACTTACCTAACTGTCGGTTACGTTTTTGCTGAAGAAACTCTATTATAGCGCTGGAATGTTTCATAAAGGTGCTTGTACGACATAAACTAGCGACAAATTATATTAATTTACATTGTTTGACATGCAGATAGCCCTTCATAATATCATTGTCCTGCCTAAATTTCACAACCCATCAAGCAAGGAACAGGTTCTAATTTTAATGCTTTTGTTTGGTATAGGACGCTATCATTTACATACTAAAAGTGAAGAGATGAAAGAAAAGTTGTTTTTTAGGAAAGCTGAAGATGGCAATGTATATTGGGGTGGTTGGGCCAGAATGGCACAAC
>OU452208.1:15194104-15196604 GCA_911728435.2 Apoderus coryli | reverse complement strand
ATAAATAAATAAATAAATAAATAAATAATTAAATAATTAAATAATTAAATAATTAAATAATTAAATAATTAAATAATTAAATAAATAAATAAATAAATAAATAAAATAAAATAAATAAATATATAATTAAATAAATAAATAAATAAATAAATAATTAAATAATTAAATAATTAAATAATTAAATAATTAAATAATTAAATAATTAAATAATTAAATAATTAAATAATTAAATAATTAAATAATTAAATAATTAAATAATTAAATAATTAAATAATTAAATTAAATAAATAAATAATTAAATAATTAAATAATTAAATAAATAAATAATTAAATAAATAAATAAATAATTAAATAATAAATAATTAAATAATTAAATAATTAAATAATTAAATAATTAAATTAAATAATTAAATAATTAAATAATTAAATAATTAAATACTCTATACTTTATACTTTATTGACTTTTCATACATACAACAGTACATTTTAAGTCCCTATTACAATGCATCAAAAAAAAAAAAAAAAAACAAAAATCAATTGAAATTATATAGATTTACATTTAGTAGGCAATTCAACACCCTATACCATATAAGTATTAATTTATTAATTTACAAAATTCTATTTATTTATCTTATTTAAACTCATAACAATAATAATACAATAAAACAATTAACAGTACAACGCAATATAACAATAATAGTTGTTAATAAAATTATAACTCTAACAATATCCGTTTCAACGATAACAATTAAAACTATACAATATCTCAATACATTCTTAATTCATATTTCCTATTCAACTAGTTTTATGACAATCTGTATTAAGGGTACACATAAGATAATCAGATACACTATAGAAACAACTATTTACAAGAAATTCTTTTGCGAATTTAGAAAAACTTGATTGATTCATATTTTTTATATTAATAGAAGGAAATAATAAAATTAGCTTATTGTACAAATTGTAATCTAGTTTATTATTTTTTGCCATCTGTATCCTTGAGAACTGAGAAACCAAGTGATTGGCATGCCGTGTTTGATATGCATGAAAAGAAGAATGACTTTGGATTTCATTTCTTTGGCGATGTATATTTAGTAAGCTCTCAAGGATGTATATGCACGGCAATGTCAGGATTTTATATTTAAAGAATATTTTTTGACAGTGCTCACGGTGGGGCGCACCGTCAATAATTCTTATAGCAGCTTTCTGCATAACAAAAGCTTTGTGTGCAAGAACGGAGTTCCCCCATAATACCACACCATACATAAGGTGACTATGTATGAGAGCATAGTAGATGGACCTCAGGACATTATTGTCTATAATTAATCGGCGCATTTGCCGCATTACAAAAATTTGGCTCGACAAACGTGAGCAAAGGTCCGACATATGACTGGACCAACTCAACCTTGAGTCTAGAGTTAATCCAAGCAGTCTTACAGGACCCGACTTTAATGCAAATTTATCCGAACTAAACACGATATTTTGAGTCTTTCCCTCATTAAGGCAAAGTTTGTTGGCACTAAACCAAGTCTTAGCAACATTGAAACATTCCTCTCTGACACAATCATTTCGAGTCAACAAGGTAGTGTCGTCCGCAAACAACACACTGGTACTGTGGTCCAGTGCACTAATATTTAAAGGCAGATCATTAACGTACAACAGAAAAAGAATGGGTCCCAATACCGACCCTTGAGGTACACCAGTATTAACGCTAACTAAGTTAGATGTTTTATTACCTATGCAGACCGCTTGCTTTCTATTACATAAATAGGACTCGAATAACTTAAGTATATTTCCTCTAATGCCATAGTGTTCCATCTTACAGATTAAGATGTGGCTGTCGACACAGTCAAAAGCCTTAGACAGGTCGCACAGAGTAGCATGCGCCTCGCTCCCCATATCAAAGCTCTGCACTATATATTCAACAACCTTCATAATAGCTGATGTTGTAGATTTATTGTTCTGAAATCCAAACTGTTCAGAACAAATTATAGATTTATTAATTAGGTATGAGAGTAACTTTTGTTTAAGTATAATTTCAAATATTTTAGAGACAATTGGCACTATGGCAATGGGTCGATAGTTGTCGCAGTTTTTTACATCACCCTTTTTATGAATAGGTGTGATTTTCGACATTTTCAGTGCACTAGGCCAATTTCCCTCTTCCGCACAACAATTGTACAGTAGCGCTAGTGGCCCCACCAATGAATCGAGAGCAGCTTTTATCATAAGAGAATTCAAATTATACACAGAGAAAAATCTATCATATCATGAACCATATGCACATTCAATCAATGATAGCATATATTCCGTATTCCACAAGCAAAGCTACATTTCTTTCAATTATACTTATATGATTAATTGCGAAATATATGACTTTATTGCTTTAAGTATAAGAATTAATTGACTTCCAATCAAATGCCTCAATTATAAGAATATATTGAAATTAAATAAAAAGTATTGATTGGACTAAGTGTCACTATCGTTGATAGAACATTTA